>JAQPZY010001644.1:5800000-6400000 GCA_029931535.1 Margaritifera margaritifera | reverse complement strand
AAAATAGATACTAGAGAAAACTAGCAGACTAGCCAAAAAATACAGATGAAAATTCAAATGAATTATGTTGCAATAAACAAAGGATGATGAAAAATTATGCAGGATATAGACGACATTGACGAAAATCTCGAATAAATAAAAGAATTATCTGAGCAAGAACAAAAAGAGGATTTATTTGGATCAATGACTATATAAAATAGTCTGTATCGGTTACATAACATATAGACTAGGATCAATGACTATATAAAATACTCTGTATCGGTTACATAACATAGACTAGGATCAATGACTATATAAAATAATCTGTATCGGTTACATAACATATAGTCTAAGACATGGTCAATGCAGCAGCGAACTGTTCAACACGTTGTTCATGGTGACTCATCACAAAGTACAAAACAAAGGCAACTTTTCAGTCTATCAATAATTATTACACACCAGAACTGATTTAACAGCTATCATCCTGTTCTTATCGCTCTTTTGTATGTAAATCCTTATCCACAACATGTACAATGTTTAATATCCTGTAAAATGTCGGTAATGCATTGTATTTCATGTTTCAGTTTGATTAAACAGGAATTTAGCTCTTGAACAGTTTTAATTGTGTATTATGTTGTATTATACAACGTAAAACAGTTGTAACTTTATCCAAATTACTGTAACTGATATAAATCGCTTTAAGAACGCTATCGATTATAACCATTTATTAGTCTTTAAAATAAGAGTACGGTTGAACAGGTCATTCACGGCCCTTTTTTTAACTTGGACTATTTTTGCATGCTATTGTCGATTTGCATTCTCTAGCTCTCTACTGTTCTTGTCCAACAAAGCATAATATGAGTAACAGTGTAACACACGACTGGCTACTTGTTGAGAGTATTTTGTTATGGATTACCAAAACTGTCCACTTTTAGATGAAATTATAACACTTATACCACACAAACATGTATAATATTTGTTATTCCGTATTTCTTTCTTTCTATCTATAAAATATTTGTTTAAACCAGGGGCGTCCAACCTTTTTGGCTGGGGTCCAAAACAGATAAAATACTTAAGGTCGTGGGCCGCATGAGCAAGAACAGATAAAATGTTCAAGGTCGCGGGCCGCACGAGCAAGAACAGTTATCTTCACTGTTTCTAGTCAACAATTTTACCAACATATGCGCGCCTACTAGGCGCATTTAATTCTCATTTTCTTTGAATGTTCTTCTGCTTTCATGCTCATGTTTTTCTCATATCCATATAAATATATTTTGTAGCGCGCTAGTTTTAAACCCAGGGGCCGCATAACACGTAGGACTGCCTACACGACCGCGGGCCGCACAATGTGAAGGACTGGGCCGCATGCGTCCCGCGGGCCGCGGGTTGGACACGCCTGGTTTAAACATCTAGTGCAATTAAGCGCTAGTTGATCAAAATCAATTGGATATGTTTGTTCTTTTTAATCTCAAACCAAAACTCCTCAAAATACACACCAAACATTGTTTTCTCGTTCATTTAAATGAAAAATGTATTATTCAATATATTTGTCTATTGTAGAATAGAAGAAGAGGGTTACTGACGCATTATGAGTGTTATAAACTTGATTCATTTTGTTAAAGCTGCGGAGAAGCGAGTTGTGGATTTGCTAGCGGCGAAATAGAGGTAAAGCAAAGATACAGAGCAGCTGTGATAAAACTTGAAAATAACAGTTAATAGCTCTACCTTACTCCAGAATTTCATTTTCTATCCTACTAATGACTACCCTTTATTACTGATCAATGCAAGGTTTTTATTTTGAAAAAATAAAGTATTTGACAACCTCGTGCCAGCTAGCTTAAGGCTGCACGGCCGAAGGGTATATATTTAGTTCAAAGGCGTAATGGTTATCATGAAAAAAATCACATTTACTTACTACCGCACCTGTGACAGCACAATAGCCGCGTGCATTACTGTATACAAGATTTAACAAAGAAAGCAAACTACCGATTGAGAAGAATTTCAACAATGAAAGTTACTATGATTAGTGAATTAGATCAAGTAGGAACAGGTCGAACACTGCAGTTTCAAACTGATTCTAGGAGTAAATTCAGCATTAAGTATGTCCATCAGAATAATGTCCTATTATTCAGGCACACGTTTAGATTGGTAACTCACAAAGGTTGAATACAAATAACTTGCTAATGCATCATTGCTCCATAACAAATCTATTACATACAGATCAAAATTTTGATATCAAGTAACTTATACTAACAAACATTTACATCTCTCTTATCCCCTCTACCAATGGAATTTATACTGATCTATGTACGTTAAAGTTTTAAAAAGTAAAGTCTGTCTGGAGTTAAAGAAGAAAAAAAAAGAAAAAAAATCTGTAATAGCGCTCTATTTTTACATTACATTAGGTTGTATCATGCCCCACTTGAATTGAAGACGTTGTAGTGTTGTTCTTTTTACAATGGTATAATTGCGTGACCCAGTTGCCTGTAAAGTAAAACAACCCTAATAAACGTGACTTTTAGAGCATAATTTCTCTTGTTACAGGAAGTTTACTTTAATTTATATCTACATGGATTGCGGTCTGGGAGGAAATTTTCGATGGACTCAGCTTCTTTTAGTTCATCAATAAGACTAGCAAGCAATTTTCATGGATTTCTTTACCAACGTTTTTTCCCCGACTGAGTTTGTGCTGGTGTATGATGCGCATTTGATATCAATTATATCTACTATAATAAATGATCTGAAGAGATCTATTGTTCATTCCAGTTTAAGAGTTGAAGAAATTGTTACGCATTTAAAGAGATTTTCAGTTGTATGCATCTGTACTAGCTATAAGGTATGGATTAGCATTTATTATCTTAAATGTAAGGCGATTATAGCCATAGAGAAAAAAGATCAAACGCCAATGTCATTTGGTTTAACAATAGCCCATTTACACTTGATAAGCATGGAATAGCTTTGGCTCAACACCAGTAACTTCCAATTACAATTTTAACGTAGCAAGGAGATCGTGAATGCAATTAATGCGCACCGAGCTTCTTTTTATACTGACCTGCATGCCCACTGATATATTCGGGCATTTCACTGTCATAATTATTTTTTTGTTTCCCCCCCCCCCCCCTCAAATTTTGTATGTTGGGCATGTGCAACCATTTTCCTACAAAATATCGGTAGAGCTGAAACTGAATTGTAGAGGCAATCATAGCCAGTCAATCGTCATCGTTTACTTTTGATTTTCTAGGAAGATAAATAACATAACCTGGGCATGAAATGGCAGTTATTTTGGCTTAATGAAGGGTCCTGAAGTATCATACTGAAAATACCATCTATATGATTATATTTTATTGTGTCCTGTGTGCAACGCTATCTATCTATCAAAACTAATTTCTGTTGTGATGCAATACAAATTCGACAAGAAAGGACGACAGAGGAAACAGGGAAACATAAATATATATATATATATATATATATATATATATATAGAGAGAGAGAGAGAGAGAGAGAGAGAGAGAGAGAGAGAGAGAGAGACAATTAATGACACAAGGAGATAAAGCAACGGAATTTACCCCCCCCCCCCAAAAAAAAAAAAAAAAACAAAAAAAAAAAACAAAACCGGTAGGGAACTTAGGTTAGATAGACGGACAGCTGTTCGCGTGCCCTTTTTCGGTTATTCGGTCATCTGTCGGTACACACGCATGGTATATTTTATCTACACCTACACATTTCGGAAGACTTCTACACATTTTTTTCTTGTAAACATTATTTTTTACAAATTTCCATCGTCACTACTGGACATGTGTCGAGGGCTGGTCGGGGTACAGTTAATTTTATTAGATTAAGAAATAAGTGATTCGTGTCACATTGACATAGTTATTACATCAACTGAGAAAGTAGCACGTTCATATCCCAAATTTTGCCTACAGACTGATATCTCTATTGTTTTGATGACATGTGTAAATAGAAAGCTATTATGGAAAATAAATGTTATAAATTTATGTTTTAATCTTTCACGGAGCTATACATTTCTAGAACTAGGCACGTTGTACCAACCAAAGTTAGCAGACATGTGCGAATTTGACAAATTATTGAAATACAACGAGAACCAAATAAACTATTTATAAAAAATCTTTAGAATGGATTGTTGATAAACATCTTGGCCCTGCATTCACGAAACCCTTTTTGTTTTGCATGAAACGAAAGCTGAGAGTCACAAAACTTTGACGGTCTGTAATAAAGTGAAAATCATAAAACTCCACTAAAATTTTTTCCTTTTATCTCTCTCCTATAAACTGCTGAGCATATCTTATCTGAGTTTCTTTCATAGACTGCTGAATTACACTGACCTACATGCACTCCTAACATATTTTATCTGAGTTTCTCTCATAGACTGCTGAATTATGCTGACCTACATGCACTCCTAACATATTTTATCTGAGTTTCTCTCATAGACTGCTGAATTATGCTGACCTACATGCACTCCAAGCATATTTTATCTGAGTTTCTCTCATAGACTGCTGAATTATGCTGACCTACATGCACGCCTAGCATATTTTATCTGAGTTTCTCTCATAGACTGCTGAATTATGCTGACCTACATGCACTCCAAGCATATTTTATCTGAGTTTCTCTCATAGACTGCTGAATTATGCTGACCTACATGCACGCTTAGCATATTTTATCTGTGTTTCTCTCATAGACTGCTGAATTATGCTGACCTACATGCACTCCTAGCATATTTTATCTGAGTTTCTCTCATAGACTGCTGAATTACACTGACCTACATGCACTGCAAACATATTTTATCTGAGTTTCTCTCATAGACTGCTGAATTACACTGACCTACATGCACCCCAAGGAACATACCTTATCTAAGTTTCTCTCATAGACTGCTGAATTACACTGACCTACATGCACTCCAAGGAGCATATCTTATCTGAGTTTCTAAACTTGAGTTTGAGTTTCATGCTCATATTATTTCGAGAAACACTTGATTGATCAATTTTAAGTCAGACTTAACTTTCAGCCAATCAGATCGCTGGATACTAGAATTAAGTTTAGGTCCAGACTTAAGTTCTGATTTGTGAAATTTATGCCTGGACTTAAATTCACCAAGGCAAGTCTTAAGTTAAGTCTAGACTTAAATTTCAGCCAATAAAGCCTGAATTTCGCCAACAGAACTTAAGTCTGTACTGAAATGTTTAGGTTCTAAACAAAACGTTAAGTCTGGACTTAAGTTCTGTTCATGAAATTCATGCCTGGATACATACTTTCAATATATGTGAAAATATTATCTGCGTATCTATGTCACGACATGTATATTGTGAATAATTATTTTTTAAAATATGTTTATTTAGCACCTATCTCTGACTTGAGGAAAAATAGGCACCTTAATGGTATAAAATTCAGTTTTGTCTGAACAAGACTCTTGACTGTATGGTAAGTTGGTGACCTATTTGTACAATAGGAACACCAAGTGGACTTTCTACCAAATTCATAGTCTCGTTCAGTCAGACTCTCACGTGGCTCTGTGAGAGCTTCGCCATACAAGGATCTGCTAAAAATGCTTCATTGATCTCTGTTATCGATTGCAAAAGTGAAACTACAAAGACATCTCTCCCTATCTCAAATTTTCTATACATATTTTCTGCAGTTATTCAAACCAAAAAAATATTTACAATTTAAAAGGATAAAATTTAACACCACTATCAGTGCAGGAGATATGTCTCAATCAGCCAATGGAAATGGCCATGTGTACGACGCCATCTCATCATCAACATTACTTAAGGTTCCGCTCTACTGTTATTAAGTACTTCTGAAAGCGGGACAGGTATATGGCGAAGCTGTGTGCATTTGCAACAAGCACAATGCAGAGAATGTTGGCATATCTCTATACAACTTTCATGTACTGTGACTGAAATTTCTTTATATGTGGTATTAGGGAAACAACGCGCTGCCTAAAAACAGATTGCTGATAGAAATGACTCATCTCGTGCGCTCGAGAAATGAACTTGAACTAGTCCAAAGTACACTAACTTTATCAGTTATTAAAATAGGTAAAATGACTTTTGCTAGAGTAGACAATACTAACTTCCTAAAGTGCAATAAATGAATTATAAAATACATATTTAAAAAAAGGTATCGGCTTTTTTGTACCTATTTACCTCTGAAGTCCAGGAAGTGAAAATGACCAAGCGGAGCTAGCAGTCTTATGAGAGATGCACATCTAAACTAAGACCAAGCTGTATACTCTTTAACCCAAATTATACCCATCAACCACCAGTGAGGAAAACCTGGAAAATTCTTTTTCTTTAAAAATCAAACCTGTGCAGATTAGAAAACTGTAGATCTGAACCTAAAACATCACCTCGGCCACTCAAATCGCTTTTCCTGTATTTGGAGAAAGCCTCGTTCTGGCGTTACGAGAAAACTTTTATTTGTTTTTTTTATTAGTTGTTTACCAGACCCTCGAACGGCGAAGATCTAATGAGCCACGCAAGAGTCTGGTTGAATAAGACTACCAAATTCCATTTAGAATATACTTTAATGGAGTGATGCAGCGTAAAAGGGGGAATTGACTGGAAAATGGCGGAGAAATCAGCCACACGCTAAAGTACGCTAGGTAAAACAGAACCATGTCAAAAGCATTATGATACCTTTTGAAATTATTTGCACAAGTTCAGTAAAAGAAAGTCCTCTAGTGAGTTCATGCTTGAAAAAAAAAGAAACTTGGAAAAAATATTTCGGCCAAGAATAAGTCATCTCAGTTGAACGCTATGATGGTATTTGATCATTTGGAACATCCTAGCCTCATAGTAATGCTTTCCAAATTGGTAAGTTTTTGGCGGACGAACATCCGGCTTGATGTGCGAAGAACAGAGTCTTATAACATGATAGGTCTTGAAAATAACACTATACGACTTTTCAACAATCAACGAAATACCTGCTTATTTTTTAAATGTTATTCCTGCAAGTCTGTAATGAAACAAAATGAAGAAATCATTCGGTTTCAATTCTCTGTAACTATTGTTTGCGTTGCTGTTAGTGATGACACGTCATCTATTCATTGTGACGTTATGAGGTTATTGTAATGTAATAACAACCACGGACTTGAGGGCAGTTCAAAATGGTCATAATTTACATCCTAGGTTTTATTCTAGCAACGCGATGGAAAAGGCCGAACACGTTCCGAATGGGTGTTTGATGTGTACTTGACGTCATTTGGTGAACAAGGTACATGTATATGCATTGGAAGCAACTGTAGTATTTCACAAGTGCTGTTCCCATCATTAGCGGAAATGCCTGAGTGTGTTCCGATTATATATTTATATCTAATAAGTCCCTAATTGGCGTAGGTTCTATTCGATTACGGAATCTGTGTAAATGCAACTAAGAAAAAGATTTAAAATAAACCCGTAAACATGCATACATAATCAGTTTAATCTAAATAGATGCTGGAATGGTATATTAAGTAAATTATCCAGTTGCCGAGTGCTTATAACATATCTAGCACTAAACCAACGCATCTAATGTAGTACGTTTTGAGTCACACGGACTAATTAAAGGTTACACTTTTTCTTAAGCATAATATATATATATATATATATATATATATATATATATATATATATATATATATATATATATATATAACAAAAAGTTTAATATAAATAAGAAAAACAATAACGCCAAAACAACAACAATATACAACCTACCAAGTTTCGAACTATTTAATGCAGGGCTCGAAAGCCATCACCCCATATCTCAAGGCCAGCTAGTCCAATTTAAATAGTCTTATCTGCCGTAGGATTGAGTATAGATTATTAACATTCATAATATACTGCGATGACCCCATATACATAAATATTGTGACCAACGAGTACATATATTACACCAGGAATTATATTTTTGCATTCGTAATGCTATTCTTTTTCATTTACAAAATGTACAGAATGGTTTTAACATTTAAACAAAACAAAATAACATAACTATGCAAACACAGACGGACACGCACACAGACATAGACACACACACAGAGACATAGACACACACACACACATATATATATATATATATTCATTGTGTTTTTGCTTAAATTCAATTCATAATAAAACAAATTGGTTACTGAAATGTTCGATTTAAAATTAGCTAATGTTTTTAAAACAAAATTAGCTTTAATTTGTACTTATCTTGTAAAAGTGAGGGGAATGCAATATTTACATTGACAATACATTTTTTCGTCAATCTATTGATACATAACGCAATTGATCAGTTTGCAAAATGATAGTCAGAAATAAGAAATCGTTGGTACAAAGATATATAAATCGTCGTTATACATTTTGAAAAACGAAAAGTAAATATATAAAGTAAACATATAGAATAGATAAAGAAATAACTTTTTAATCGCAGATCGTATTAATATTAAAAGCACTTTTTTTATCACAAATGAAAATTAACAACATATTAAATTTTAAATCCTGTTTTAACTAATATATTTTTAGAGCAACAATTCATAATCTGTTCGAATATATATATATATATATATATATATATATATATATATATATATATATATATATATATATATATATATATATACATATATATATCGGTAACACAAAACGGAAATCAATACTCCAAACTTTTATGTCTCGTAGAATTCAAACTTCGACCATTTTAAAAAATGTGTTCTAAAGAAATAAATAATATTTGTGACATGCCAGAAATAACGAGCGTGTAAACATAGCAATAGAAAGCAATTACAAACCATTTTAATAAGGAAACGATAAATGATATCAAAGAACGTTTAATTTCATTTCCCATAAAGTATGGAGAATTATGATACATCTTAGGTATGATTCAGTTAAATACATTTAAAGACCACTCAGATAAATAAGGATATAAAAAGCTTGCACAAGAAAATACCTTACAACGTTTAATAACTGTTCAAATGTTGGTTATATGTGGTAGTGATGTAGTCGTGTATTTATTTTTCGCATCTCATGTTATTCCATTCCTATTTTTCAAGGTGACAATGTGTGAGATGAAGTGCATAGTTTTAGAAGAAACCAGCTCATGATATTTGAACAAATGTGTACATACAATATCCATGACATAATCATATCTGCTGAAATTTATCAAGTAAGGATAGTGCAATAAATGTATTGATAAGCATGGGACACTTTTACTGCAAATGGCACAGAACCAAAAATGACACATTTCTACCATCATTAATCTTTATTTCTTCTTTTCAGAGATAAGGATGCAAACAAAGGAAAAAGAAAACAATATTGAATTGAATTGAATTAGTTATATACAATTAACAGTGGTGTACATGAGAGGAATCTATGGTTTTTCCCTATGAGGATTCTTATATGAGGACACTATACTTATTAAAAGTATGGTGCACTCTTGTGCAATCCTCCAATACTTAATTATTGTACACATCATCATTATTTTACAGAAAATAATATTTTATATGTAATATAAAAAAATAGCATGCATGAAGACACGATAATCAAGATTTCAACGATCACATGATTCCAAATCTTGTTAATTTGAAAATCGATCTTATTACTATGAAAAAAATCCATGAATTACAGTTGCAGAGAACACTGAGGCAGACATTATAAAATTTCTCAGTATTTCGGGCTCATCTAAGCCGATACCGTTGGGAAATTCCCTACCCAGGAGATGTTGAATAAATTCTTCATCTGATATATTATGAAGGAACACGCCAAGACGAATGTCAAAGTTATTTATAATATGTGTCCAAAATATGTCTTGTTGTCGCACAGTGCTCTGACAGCAAACAAATGCATGGATTATTACATCTGTGTAAGAATAACTGGAGTGTTTACAAACTTGCATAGTATTCTTTGGAACAGTTATCAGAACATTTGTAAGGGATGTAATTAACTGTAACTCTCTTGTTGTTTTTGGAGTTCATCCGAATCTGGCAGTTTTTTATTTTATTTTGTTGGAAATAACACGGATACAACGAAATAAATTTTTTGGCAACTGTCAGCCTACTGCCAGCGATCGAGATGGACACCATTTAATCTTGACCAAATGCTTCTGACTCGATGAACAATCTCATCCTGATAAATGAGCAACCTAGTGTCCACTACCCTCGTCCCTACACCGGGATTAAACCAATTTCTGTAGTGATGAAGTAACCCAATGTTGGGATCGACAACACAGGTTTTTTGTTCGTTTCTATATTTCCCAATATCATGAATTCTCATGGTAATAACTTCTTCTGGATTCACTATGTATTTACTTCTATGTCCCGCAGGAAGGATCAAGCTTTCTCTTTGAAGTTTCTTTAACGTTACAAGATTGTATTTCTCAACGTCACTTATATAGCTAGGATACACCAGTGACTTATTTCCAGATCTATGATAATCAGGCCAGTCCTTTCGGAAAAATGTGTTGAGAAATATGTATCCATTTGCCCTGGGCAAGATCTTCAACATGTCCCACCAATTGTAGCTTCTGTTGCTTCGTGGAAGAATGAATTCATCGAGATCGATATTAATCACGAACTTTGTGTTGGGTCTACTTCTGTACAGACAATCGTTGAGAGCTGCAATTTGGCCAAAATATGTGACTTCAGGTTTTATATCGGATGGTGGCCATGTATCCACTATCATCGGAAGCGGCCATTGTACTACCTCCACTAAACCTCGATCTGAATACAGATTTAGCACTTTTCGAATGTTGACTGCGGAAGAATAATTGTAGATGACAAAGAAGTCAGCACCAAGAATTCTGTTGAGTTCTAACCACTCAACTAGTTCATAGGCTCTGCTGTAATTTATATTAAGTGGAGACAAACATATCGTAAAATTTCGCTTTGTCTGAACCTGTTCTGTCCGCTGCATTACTGGAAGTCTATTGTACGGTTCCTGACATTTAGCAGACACCACGGAAACGGAAGTAGGTATTTTGTCATTAGGTACTGGGCACAAGTAGTAAACCTCTTCATATCTGAAATTAAACAATTTAAGCCTTTACGTTTTACTTTTTTCACATAATTTATATTTTTACATAGTTAAGGGTCCACACAATCTAAAATCACTTAAAAAATTCTAAGTTGGTTGCATTTTCATGCATTACACACCGTTGAATATCTATTCTCAAGTAGTACGAGTCGTTACGTAGAAGAGTATGTGAAAAACATATCCTGTCACTAATTGTCCATAAAATAATGGCTGAATATATCTATATCTATATATATATATATATATATATATATATATATATATATATATATATATATATATATATATATATATATATATATAAAGGAGATGCGAATTACTTTTGAACTGAGGAACAGTTGTGCCCACAAAATTTGTACAAATAGCCGCATAGGACTATCTGCATATAGTACTTCAGTAATATAACATGAAAAATAGAGTATCTGCATACACTGAATATTGTGGATAGACCTGTAATGTACCATATTGATAGTAAGGATACAGATAAAAACTGTTAGTTTCTTTTAGTTAAAAAAGATATTACCTTCTTGACGACCCAGATTCAATAGTTGTGACCCTTCCTCTCACTATCTCTAAAAGGGGGGTGTCTGATTGTTGCGTGCTTGTCTTGCCCAGAAACCATAATTGACAAAAGATTAAGTTAAGTCGAACTTGACTCAGGCCGATTAATCGAATATAAGGTTTCCCGTTAATGTCATCGTAATAGGCAGAGAAAACATACATTCTCGTAGAATTTTCAATAGGAAGCCATTTTTGTTCATCTCTGATTTTTATCGGCGGCAAAAGTCGTGGACACTCCAAAGAAAAACTGCTTATGTGGACGTATTCGCGAGGATGTGATGTATTATTTGCCTTAAAAACACCAATAGCTGATTGGGAAAGCCCTCTTATAATTTGGGTTTCTTGGTCAGATATGTTTGTAATGAATGACATTAAACTTTGCACCTGAGTAGAAGCTGATGGATAATAAAATAGGGTATAGTTCATCCACAAGCATATTATCATTAATACGACAAAAAGAGATAGGCTAAATGTGGATTGTTTCCTTCTTAGCAACATTTCTTAACTCCTCTGTTAGTTCCAGAAGAGGACGTTAAGGTTGTATGTTGTAACGAAGTGTTATCTAAATTAGCACGGTTGTATGTTGTAACGAAGTGTTATCTAGATTAGCACAGTTGTATGTTGTAACGAAGTGTTATCTAGATTAGCACGGTTGTATGTTGTAACGAAGTGTTATCTAAATTAGCACGGTTGCATGTTGTAACGAAGTGTTATCTAGATTAGCACGGTTGTATGTTGTAACGAAGTGTTATCTAGATTAGCACGGTTGCATGTCCACCATCTTCATCGATGTTATCGGCTACAAATACATCTTGACAAAGTGATGTAAGTTTCTTATGCCATTCTGTCAGTCAGACAAATACATCTTGACAAAGTGATGTAAGTTTCTTATGCCATTCTGTCAGTTAGATTGCTCACATATTGAATCCATATGTTATGATTCTGTGTGTGTGTATCTACAATACGATTCCATCGCATCACAGGAGTCTTCTAATACCTGAAAGAAACATTTATGAAAGTTTCACGAAACACGTGACCTCAGATTTATACAACTGTCAAGTCCGAAACTCGGAAAGACAAAAATCTTGGATTATCATATCTAAAGAAACGAATTATAAAAACAAACACTACTTGGATTGTAACAGCACTACATTCTGCAATAGTATGTATTCCTCTTGAAACGTTTCAAATTGTATACATAAACGGAACAATTAAGCTTAGCTTGTTGGTGAAGACCGAAGTCCAAAACCTGAAAAGTATTATGAATTTCGCTTCTGGTCTTGGTTCTGTTGACACTGTAGAGAGCCACTTGGTGGCTTAAGAAATGATTAAACTATACAATGTCCATTTTTGCTACCCTATGATATTTTTTTACTACATGTAATACGTGGAGATGTAGTCTAAGCTGTAATATTTAAAGACAAGAAATTGTGAAAGTTTTGTTTTACTAAGAACAAAACTGTTAAAAACTAACTAACTAACTAACTAACTAACTAACTAACTAACTAACTAACTAACTATATATATATATATATATATATATATATATATATATATATATATATATATATATATATTGTTACGACTCTAGGTCTTAAAAATATGTAACAGAAAGAAAGTGAAACCAACAATGTAAGTAAAATCAAGAAGCAATTTACTTCTAGATAATTAAAGTAAAAATTCAAAAGACACTTACAATAACGTGAATTAAAGTCCAAATAATCCTAAGTGTCCTAATCACAAGTCCAAAAATATATAATATTCCGAATGAATTTCAATAGCCTTTAATGTCCTGATGTACCACAATAACCTTGAATGTCATGATGTACCATGAGTCTTGAATGTCCTGATGTATCATGAGTCTTGAATGTCCTGATGTATCACAATTCCAATAGTCTTGAAATAATCCCCAAATCCCAAAGTCAAGTATGAATCCAAAATGAGAATGAGTACTTTAGTGATCCAATGAATATTTTTAAATAAATAATTCCTCTCTCTGAATTTGCTCTGATTTTCACAACACAACTATAAACATCTGATTATTAAACCAAATTCCTTAAAACTGATAGTTAGCATAGGAATTAAATACTGCTTACCAAACTTCCTATATATAAACACAGGTCACCTGACAGAATTTTATAGAAAATCATATGGCTTACCTGACAAATATCAGTAATTATAGTGTAAAAACCAGTATAATTGTAAACAAAAGCAACCCTGACCTCAAATTCTAAGTATAGAACTTGTTTACATCCTACAATCAAGGACAAAGTTAAATGTGTATAACAAAAGTTAAATATGTAAACATTATACATAACAGTATGTATGTATGTATGTATGTATGTATGTATGTATGTATGTATGTATATATATATATATATATATATATATATATATATATATATATATATATATATATATATATATATATATGACAGTCCGATTGTGAAGTAAGGGAAGAAAATGCCACTTAACAGACAAATGTCTGAAAGAAATCCAAAGAGTGACCAAAATTGAAAAAATGTTGTTTCTCCCTCACCAACTACATTTTAAAGGCCCTTATAGCTCCTCATTAACATTCGGGTGTCTCGAAAAACATTTCACCTTTCCTTTATGGTTGGGAGAAACCACGAATTACGTTCCATTGCTCATACAGATGTAACACACACGCAAGCATTTTTCCTCTAAATTTTATATCAGGTTTAGTTTGAGAATCAAAAACTTATTTAACTGTTATTTGTTTGTGTCTTCTAGCTCTTAGAATTAACGCTTCCCCAACACCGTGAATTTACATGGCGATTATCACCACTCGACGGTTTATACTCACATGCTACATTCATTGCGAAGTTTGTTGATCTAAATTCCAAATACTTCGGACGAAATTTGTCTTTTCGTCTAAGTTTCTTCATAATATTATTCATCTTCCGTGTTCTGTTGATAAAGTTAAATGGGGTGTATCCTGATCTGTCAGCCAGATCGTGATCGATTGAATACGTGATAAAGTGAATTAGTCATTTACTCATGTTTCGATATCAAGTGCATGTTACGTCCGGTATACAGTGTTAGGCGGAATCTTTAAGTGACTAGTGATTGTAAATCTGTGTCAACCAAGAAGTCATGTGACATAAAATCTACAAGTTATCCGTAATATATTTATCCCGATAACCAAGCAGGTTTTATAAAACAGACTATCCAAGGTGTGCCTGGCGGCCAGGAGCCCCAACACCCCTCCTCCCCGCACCGGAATATCGCTGACAATTTCAGGTCTTGGGGCCCAAAAGGAGCTACCTGGAACCCCCTCCTCCCTCCCCTAATAAGTTCATCCGATATCCCGGTGGACCAGTCCGACACTGACAGTATTTAGGTTGTGAAATGAAATGTACAGTAATCCTGTGAAAATTTAGGAAATTCAAATTACTAATTCTACACTTGCGGTCAATATGGTCATCAATAGATTAATGACAATTATTGGAATGAATTACGAAAATATTACTGTGCATTAAAAACGCTGAAGCTAGATCTCAGTGTATTTTTCAGCTTCTATATAACCCACATTGAAGCGCGATCTGAGTGTATTTTCCAATTTTTATATAAGCCACACTGAAGCGCGATCTCATTGTATTTTCCAACTTTTATATAAGCCACATTAAGAAAATAAATACATCACATTCATATCTTAAGTAACATTTATTGATTAAAAAATCTTCGAAAAAATATAAATTGAAGTTCATTGAAATGGTACTTGGGGGACCCAACCCCTTTAAATATGACGCCTTAATGGCTGACATAATATTTTGCCATGTTCAACTTGATATTTACTGCTTTTAATTCTCTATCATCAATCTACATAGATAAGTGTCGGCAGTTCAAATTTCGTCGTTTTCGCTGACACTAGCTCTTACTCAATTTCCCACGATGATAATCAAAATGATGTGTTTAAATCCTTTTTTCAACGTTTAGAAGTATTTGTAGATTCTTCAGTAGATCCTTTTTTCTGAGTCTTAATTCATTTTAAAATTTAAAAAAGGAAAACAATTTTTTTTCTGCTTTGTGTATCAATTTGTAACCGTATACAGAGCACACGATCAATCATTTTTTTTTGTTTGTTGTTGCATGAAATGACCGTACAGTCAATACATTTCTCCATTAGTGGCTTGTCGGCTCGTTCTGTAATGACCGAGCCTTAATCAAGGGATGTAATGCAGTCGGTAATTTTGGACACTAACTCTTTATTAATTTTAACGGTATATTTCAGGAATTCGGTTGGAGTAAATTTTACCGAGAAATGCATATTTAATCTACAGGTAGTGTTCTATAACAAGCATGAAAAAAAAAAAAATACGAAGACTTTGTCCATAATTTACCTTTAACGGTATGTATGTATGTATGTATGTATGTATGTATGTATGTATGTATGTATGTATGTATGTATGTTGTTCAAAATATAGTTTTGGCGCACAAGATATAACTATTAACTGATATTTAATTTTTTTTTTCAAATATGAAATTACTTAAATTAAACTGTGACGGTCTACGCAGTTACTCAGCTCGACGCGCCCTACTCCATTTCATTATTATGCACCTATCAATTTTTTACTTAAGAAAGAAGCCAGAATTTTACCGTCATTTCCTAGAAGTAGGAAAACGATACTCTCTTTTTCTGATTCCGTATCACGGTCTTCTCAAGCGAGGCCGGAAATAACTTTTCCTCGACGTTTCTCGGTTACAACTGAACAAGCGTGAACAACTATGCCGTAGACTCACTTGACATGCGAAAGGAAACGAGTAACATTCTCTGTAACAAATCTGTATCATCAAGTTCCAACAATTTGTCCAATCCCGTTGCAAATAACTGTCAAAATAATCCTGTCATTCCCATGCCAAGTCCACATCGGAGCCTCTCGCTGCTTTTAGCCTGGACCCGGAGAGAAACTTTCAGAGGCATTCAGCTGTAGAAATCTTCCGTGATGCAAAATGTGATAACTGCACAATAACTGTAAATGATATGTATATATATATATGGCCCATGCGTGTAAGAATTCGTGTTACTAACAATGATGGTAGTGAAAATGAGTGACTGTTGTTTCACACGCTTCATTCATAAACTGCAATATTCATGCTCATATCAGCTGATCAATATGAAGTTCGTATTAAAAACGTTGAAACGTTAAGCAATTTGTTTTGTTTTCAGTTAAGTATAGTGATATTATTAATTTGTCTGAAAATTGATAGATATATAAAAACAAAATATCATTATCATGGTAATTTTATCTTGATTCCTCGATCACGTCATGTTGTCAGCATCAGAAAATCCGGATCATGACCCGACTCTTCGCGTCTCATAATGATCCGGGTTTTCTAATGCTGACAACTCGACGTGATCTAGAAATCAAGATCGCATTACAATGATAATAATATAAATTTATTGTTATTATACAATTAATGTAAACCATAATGAAAGAATAAAAATGATTTATTAAATGAAGTGCGCCAGTAAATCTCATATTCTATACTAAAGTAAATGAACGAACATTCTAACAGTCGGAATCAAATAATCAGTATATACATTTTAAGAATGATTGATTGAAAATCTGTAATGAGACAAATTTAAAGAAAAATAAAAGTGCTAAAGGGAACAAAACGGGGTTAATTCTACATACGCTTAAATAGCTTACAGATGGTCTGCTAGTATTCGAAGAGCAGAATGGGTAGAATGTAGAAAGCAATATATATCATCTACATTAATTTAGACAAAATTGAAATTGTATTGGTTGGTATCACAGTAGCATCCTACACAGTCAAAACTGTTAAAAAATTTAATTCTTACTTCAGTAGAATACATTACAGATTTTTTTTCAAGATGATGCATTTTCTACGAAACAGGGTTTGTCAACAGAAAAGCCCTTAAAAAAAGAAGCCCTTCCTTTTCCATGTCATCCACAATTTGTTAAAGGTCCCCATTGGCAAAGTCAAGGTCTGCTGCAAGCAGATCATATATTTATTTAATCTCTTTATCCTCAATTTCTTGTAACATAATTAATTTGTTCAGACTTTATTCTATTTATTTTTTAAATAGCTTAAACTGCCTAGTTTTTTTCTTTGACGATTCAATCCTTTTTTGACAGTAGATCCAATGCTTCCTCTGATGTTATTTGTCTATCTGCTTTAGCAAGGGTTTCTTTGACGATTCAATCCTTTTTTGACAGTAGATCCAATGCTTCCTCTGATGTTATTTGTCTATCTGCTTTAGCAAGGGTTTCTTTGACAGTATCCTCGATATTTTTCAGTTCAACTGTTGGTCTTTATCCAGTCCTTGCTGTGGATCCCCTACTTGTAACATTGTCAGTTTGCTTCCTGCTTTTAGTGTGTTGAATTCATCTATTTTGTTATAATGTTTGTTTTTAACACGCTGCGATCGATTCCACATATCCCTTGTTGAATGATGATATAAAGAGCACTGTTTAGGCATACTAACTGACTATTTAGGTAGGAGAAAAAGTAAGTTACTTATAGTCACTTTCAGCTAATATAGTGAGAATTAGTTAGCTTCTAATTTATGAAATACTGAAGAACTTTTTCATTAATAAATGGCACTCGTGAGCATGCAGCCATATCTATGGCACATAAACCATTGTGAGAATTCAGAAACAAACTTGTAGAAAGTGTAATGAACAAAACTTTGCATAGGAATTTGAGATAAGAAAATAATAATTGATGAAATTTACAAAATGGGCAAAGAAAGGAAAGGTTCAGTGGAATAGGAAAATTGGGATACCAAAAGAAGAAGAATCGTTCAGTGTAAATGTGGAAGAAAATAAAAAGTGTTCAATGAGGTTTAACTTAAAATATAAAAAATCCCCAATAAATGAATGTCTGAAACAGTTCCTAAAACAGTTTCTGGATAATACCGTTTATAGGTCTAACGTGAAAATAAATCAAATTTTGACGAGTTCTAACGTGAATAAATTGAGGAAAAAAATGCTGCTATATAAATCAGAGAATTTTTTTACCGACAGATCATAAGGTTGAAATTTGTATGAGTTCTAATGCGAATAATAATAACAATTTCTATGAATTCAAACGCAAACGAAAAAAGTCAGAGAAGCAGGATAAAATGGCCAAAAACACCACAGACAAAAAGAATTCCAAAGCAGACGAAACATCGATGAACTATAAAAATATTACACGAACGGAATACGGATGAAGCTTAAAGTCACGCACTGTGACGTCTTAGAAGAAGACCCTTACAGTGATAAAGGATTCAACGTTGAAGACCTGTAGATGAAGGTGACCAACAGATAAGCAGGATATCACAAAGAGGCAGGGTCCAGCACAAAGACGGCGAATGCAAGAAGAATTCCAACGTCAAACACTAGAACGTCAGAGACTGGAAATAATCGAACGTTAAAGACTTCGAGGACAACAAAAGAGACAACGTCGTAGATTACTACGTAGACAACAAAAATGCAAAGACAGGACAAAGTCAGAATAGGATGGAAGGACAACATAAGAATGTAGTTAACGAATCCATATTTCTGGTGGAGATGACCAAGACCTCTATGTATTCTTTGGTCAGAAAGAACCAAACACAAATAAAACAATCGTTAGGTAACTTTAAAATAAAATACATACTTTTTTAGTTTACATGAATAGTCAGACTAAGACAATCGCCCTCACTAGAAAAAGTAAATAAAGGCATACAACGAAAACAAAGAAATTTTTATATTCACTATATTAAAAGGTATATTAAACAAAATTGAGACGAACTTCATACTCGATACACTGTTCGACGATATTCATATACAATTTGATCAAAATAAAACTGATAGCACTTAATGGATATTCGACAGAATCAAATATTTCACGATGGATATCGACAAGTATGGATCATTATCAGGTAGTTAATATATCGATTTACCCTACTGGGTAAATTACAAAACATATTGTTTCAATGTGAAAAGTATCGATACAAATATTTCTTGTATGGCAATGAGCAAATTTTAAATACTACCCAAAATATCATCGAAGACCATTAAGCTATAACATAGAGAAATATGAACATTAGTTTTATGCAGTTTCTGGTAGATGTCCGGTAATAATAGAGAATATTATTACATTCGGAGACGAATTTGGTATATCCGTTAATGTTTACGAGACAGTGGAATTTGGTATATCCGTTAATGTTTACGAGACAGTGGAATTTGGTATATCCGTTAATTTTTACGAGACAGTGGAATTTGGTATATTTGTTAATGTTTACGAGACAGTGGAATTTGGTATATCCGTTAATGTTTACGAGACAGTGGAAAATAAATACATTAGACTAGTGAGGATAATGAAAAACGAGAAAGACAAACATGTTGATATGTTAATCGACTTTTATCCTAGACAGTGATGTTGTTGTATCTTCGGTCCACCTTGTTGAAAGAGTTGACGATGACCTCAAAGAAGAATAATACCATTACGTTTGAATAAAAGATCTTCTGAGATTGATATCAAGTCAGAAAACGAAACCTCATGGACAAACGTATATACGTAAAACATGCCAGTATATTTTCTATTTACAAGAAAAAATTAATGAACACAAACAATTATGCTATACCATTACTAACACAAAATACATTAAATACGAAGGTTTAGTGATAAAATTAAAAACTTTGAACATCAATTAAAGGTTCCATTCGTTATTTACTGCGATTTGGTAAGTATCATGGTTACGGAGGATGCACACTGTGTGAGGAAATACACAACATCTTGGGCATAAAAACTAGTAAAAACATTTAATATGGCTTCTGTATGTACGGTAAATACCCTTTCTGTAATTTTATTGAGCGTCTCATTTACAGAGGTACATATTGTATCAAAGTATTTTACGTCGCGTTGAGTCCGTTTGCAAAATTAGTGTATGAAGAATTAAGACCGGAAAATGCAAAACCTATAGTTTTCATAGAGAATAATGGGATGCTTTTGTAATCAACCAACATATGACATATCTGCAGTAGAAAGATAGCGAGTAATAAAGTTGGCAGCGGCGAAGCGCACGCACAAAAGGTGCGTGACAACGAAGTTGGCGCTCATAAAGTTCGCGACCAAGATCACGTAACAGGTACGTACAGAGGTCTGCTTCTAGAAAAATGCAATTTAAATTATAAATACGAAAAATACATCCTATTCTTTATTCATAACATTTCCGGTTATGACAGCCACCTCCTTATCAAGGAGTCAGAAAATATCCTGATCAGGATATAAGGATGATAGCGAACAGCAGTGACAAATACATATCGTTTTGTAGGGACTTTATAGTGGATAGGTTTATGAAAGAAGGAAGAGAAATCCTTGTAAAGAAAATGGTTAGGTCTGTAGACAGTTTCCGGTTTATAAGACAATCACGGGAACAATTAAGCAAACAACTTAAATGATTCAAAGTTCACTGAAACGATGAGATGGTTTCAACATATGCAGCCTAAATATTTGAGTAAAGACATGTATCCCTACACATTTATTCCTATGAAAATATAGATTACTGTCAAAAATTAAACAAAACATCTATTCCACCGATAGAAAGTTCTACTCGTCACTAAGCAACTCGAATATATCCAAAGACGATTACAAGTTCAGGATGCCATGAATTATTTTGAACTGAGCACACTAGGTGATCTTCACGACTTTTATGGTAAAAAATATGTACGTACAAGTTGTGCGATATGTTAGAGGAGTTTACAGATGTATGTATAAAAAGCTACAAACTTGATCCCAAGCATTATTATTGCTCTCTCGGTTTAGCTCAAGATGCTATTTTAAAGCTAAAGTAAGTAGAATTAGAATTGTTAACAGATTACGATATGTTCCTTATGATTGAATCTGTGCTTGGAGGAGGAAGGAATTCACATGATACCGCATATATAAACCAAAGTCAACCATGACCATTTTGACGATGACAAAGGCAAAATTGTAAATGACGGTGAATATGACAAGTCTAAACCAAAGCCCTTCATTGAATACATAGACAATTAAAATGTACGTGACTATTCCATGTGTCAATACATGCCTGTTGAGAATATTAGATGGGAAACTGATGAACAAAACAGATGAGTTGAAGGCAATTCCATGGATATACTGGAAGAAAATTACACTGCTTATATTTTAGAAGTTTAGAAGAACGAACTCATACAATTATTTCAAAGATTTACCTCTAGCAACGGAAACACATGTACCAAGTATGGGAGATTTATCTGAACTTTAAAGACTATTCATTGGACAGAAAAAGTCACAAAACCAATGGTATCTAAGCAACTATCTACCTTAATGGAAAATTTAAAGAAACGAACAGCAGTTAAAACATGTGCAGATGACAAGAAATTTTCCAAATGTCAAAAAGATCTTTCGTTTGTTAGATTTAGCTAAGCGGATCAAGCTCAACTTTGCACAGCGTTTGCTCGGTTCATACTTCACGGAACTTAGCAAAATAAACTGGTCAATTCTTATAATAAAATTTTACATCAAAACGACAGAATAACTGGAATTCTGTCCCCCCGCCCCCCCCCCCCAATTTTGTTTACAAACAAATAAATCTGTGAAATATATTAATTCTGACCCCCCCCCCTTTACCCGTGCATCAGTGCATTAAAAATATGGATCCATATCCGTAGTTTGCATACAGTCGGGCAGTTACATGAGAATCTGGCACAAAATTGACCCCTAGTCTGATAAATCATCATACCTACATCCTCAACTGGATAATCAAGTTAATTTAAACAAAATGAAATCTATGGCTGATAAATACGCATATGATTAAAAGTGTAAAATAATTTCATATTAGAGTGCCCATATTTACCGATTTATGAAATTAGGGAGTAGCGCCAAGCACATAAGCGTACAACTTTCGCTCATAAAAAACAAGTGAGCTTTTATTTTCTTTCTAATATTTAGATATCATGGCTCATGAACATTATATTTGTCTATACCTAACAGAGAGAGAGAGAGAGAGAGAGAGAGAGAGAGAGAGAAAGAGAGAAAGAAAGAAAGAAAGAAAGAGAAAGATAATGCCAGGCTGCAATTTCGATAGTAGTAGAGGGTGGGTACTGGGGGTCAATGGGAATTTAATATGGGCTACGGGTGGCACTTGGGGGTCTATGGGAATCGAACAGGTGTGTTGGTACTTGGGGTTCAAGCGAGAAAGGAACAGGTGTGTTGGCACTTGGGGGTCAAACGGGAAAGGAACAGGGTGTTGGCACTTGGGGGTCAAACGGGAAAGGAACATGATGGGGTCTCTACAGCGTCAAAAAAAAAAAAATAGAGAGAGAGAAGTAGGGCAATCATAGAAAAATTAATCTTTTCTTGTGAAATGGGTGGCCCTGAAAAGGGCCATTGGAGGAGGATTACTTTTTCCTCCAACATTGAGTGAAGAAGCCTAGGAAGGTGGTCTTCATCTTTTTCTTTGGGAGTGGTGGTGGATTGGGCAGCCAGTCGGGATGTTCCATACGTCTGAACTTATCCTGGATTTTCATCCAGTTTAAATTAAGGCGTTGAAATTCCTTTTCTTTCCTGGCTTGCTCCTTTTGACTTCGTTCCAGAGCTCACAAGATCCTAATGTGGGCTACTTCTTGCTCCAAAACTTTCTTTAATAATAATATTGTCGTGTGAAGATTTATCTCTTCACGCCTGACGCTACTGGCGGGTGGATAGATCCAACAATCTTCCTTCACTTGGTGTAGGAAGTATTCCACCCCATCCAGTAAGTCGAGGGCTGACTTGATAAAACCCAAACGACAAGGAGCCGAAGAAGTCTTTTGCGATTCCTCCACCAAGACATCCTTCACCAGCCTCCTCGCTGAAGTGAGAGCCGCTAGTTGGCTGGTGACGTATGGCTTGGTGGTAGGATATCTCCACCAACACTCCAACCTTTCCACCAAAGACTCCACACCCACCATGATATTCCAGGCTTCCTGCAATAGCTCTACCGTGTTCATTCTAGCAGAGTGAAAGTATGAATGGTGCGACTGCGGAAGGTACCGCTTTATATGCTAGAAGCACGGACGTGAAGGAAAACATCCCTTTTTTTTCCAAAACATAATTTTTTTTATCAAACATACAAACAAAACACACACCACACCATCCTTTTTTCTTTTTTTCTTTTTTAATCAAACACACTCTATGCAAACACACGCTACAAACACATACCAGGGAATGGGACTAATTTTGTTTTGGAGTGGGGAAAAAACAAACACACTCTATACAAACACACAAACATACAAACACCTATGATAATTATGAAAATTAATCTTTTCTTGATTAATGAGTGGCCCTGAAAAGGGCCGTTTGGTTTTTGTTTGAGTTCATCTAGAGGTGCGGGCACCTCCCTGGCGTGGCCCGACACGCGGGACAGCTTCCACTCCATGTGGCTGCACTCATGCAGCGCTTGGAGCTGTTGTTTAGGATAAACGGAGGATGGGTTGTTTCAGGCTCCCAATCCTCCTTCTTCTAACTTCAGTTGGGGTCTGATGGACTCCTTCTTATTCTCCTGTTCCTCCACCTCCCTCTTCTCCACTTCATGGAGGAGGTGCCAGGCCACCTCTAAATGAACTCGAATCTGACGAACGATTTCTATTTTATTCATCTTGATGAATAAGTGGGGTAGCTCTATCGGGGAAGATGTTGTTTTAATATACTAGAAGCGCGGACGTGAAGGAAAACATCCCTTCCCAAACAAAAAAACATTACTCACACTACCCGCGTCTGACGTCATCATTATGACGTCATTCTAGGCTTCGCGGATTCTGCACCCCATGACCTTACCCCAAAAAACACAGACCCAGTGCGCGGACCTAAAAGAAACTACTTTTTAAAATTTTTTATCAAACACACAAACACACCACCCTTTTTTATTTTTTATTTTATTTTTATCAAGCACAAACACACAATCCTTTTTTTTTTAATCAAACACACACCACAAACATACAATCCATTATTTACAAATTTTTTATCAAACACACACCACACTATCTATACAAACATTATTTTTTTTCGGAAAGTGATTTTTTTGGAGTGGATAAAACACAAAGACACAAACACACAAACACATATATATGGCAATGATATGAAAATTAATCTTTTCTTGATTAATGGGTGGCCCTGAAAAGGGCCGTTCGGGTTAAGAAGTTATGTTGTTTAACTTCTAGTTGCGGCAGCAGTAGCGGCAGCCGCAGCAGGGCGGCCACGTTTAGCCACAGGTCTCACGGCTTTAAGACAAGGTCTCTTTCTGGTAAAAGAGAAGGCAAACTCATCACAATCTATCTTACAGCTGACTTCTCCGTCGGGTAGTTTCATTGACTGCAAGAGTTGTTGTTGTTGTTGTTGTTGTTGTCTTTGCTGTTGCTGTTGCTGCTGCTACTGCTGCAGTCTTTGTCTCTCCTCCCATTCCGTTCTGTCCCCGATGATTTCTTCCCTCAGGACTTCTTCCACCAGATCATGAGCCATTTGTAGGAAGATCATTGTCTTTCTCTCAGGGTTGGTCTCCATCAAATGATGCTTCACCCTCTGTATATTCACCATAGCGTCATTCAGTTTGCTAATTTTGGCTGCTGCCATCTTCTTGAAGTGTTGTTGAGATCTTGACGAGTCAACGAGAGTGACTACACTGGCCAACGCACCGCTTTATATGCTTGAAGCGCGGACGCGATGGAAAACATGGGGTTCAGATCGATAGTGAGAAAATGGATAGAGTGAGTGACTTCAGATCGATAGAAAGAGAGATAGAGCATATACATATTTCATTTTTTCAAATTCAATAAAAAACCACGCAACACCATTTTTGTCTCTCAAAAAATCAACATTTTTTTAATGAACAACAAGAAGCTTCTCTAACATAAAAAGGTAAACAATCAGCAAGATATTAAACTGGAACGTATTTACAGGGTTGACAACGTTGGAAAGGTAAACTGAACTTCCACTTTTCTACATCTACATCATTCTGATGCACACTACGTTTCTGAGCTAAAGACAAGAGATATCCATAACGTTCACAAAACCATCGTTCTACTTTAGCATCGTTTCGAGCATATTCCCTATCAAAACAAGTCACTAAATGTTCCAAGGAATACCCGAGACTGCGTTGATGAAGAAAATGTACACAATATTGTCCACACACCATAGAATCTGATCCTTGTAATCTAACATTATTGAATCGAGTGGAAACGGCATTTCTTCTCATAAAGTCGATGATGTCGTCTTCCAAAGGAGGTAATCCATAAGAATCAAAATATTCCACACCACCATTGTGATTGTTGGGAAAGTATACGGCTACCCAATGGGTTCCTGGTCGATGACTGTCGTCGTATTGATGACATAGGCATGAACGTCTTTAGGTTTGCGATGAGGTAGTTCATCTTTAGCACACACCACAGGATTCCAAGAAGAAGTGTAGGAACTGCGAGTCAACAGGCAATGAAGTTCCCTGGTATCCATTTTTTCACAGGAAATAATAAGTCATCAAGTTACACTTGACTTTAAATTTGAATGGATCTGTCAAGTAATTCCACGAATTCTCACGGCGGATAGTTTCTGTACTCTGTTGAATGAGAGCTTCGATGCGTTTGATCTCCAGAGGAGTGAGTGGAGGTGAAGAAGAATCCTGCAAGTCTTTATACCATTGTATCAACACCTTTGCTTCGAGATTTGAGACCAAGCCTCTTCCAAATATTCGTCCAATTTTTCTTCGCCCGTCATCATCAAACATTTGTCGTGTTGTTTCTGACTGGGATGATCGAGTTGACATCCATGACAATGTTCTCGGGTCAGGCTGTTAATTCTTTCAGTCAATTCCTTAGCATAACAGGAGACTAAATGTTTTTCTTGTTCAGGCCATCGATAAATAAATCCAATAAACTTTGGAACAGTATTATTCTCTTCTTCTTTTGGAGGTTCTGAATGAATCACTTCCTCATCGTCATCCGTGGTAGTTTGTGACTGTTGTGCTTCACAAAATCCCTCATCATTATCCATCTCCATAGGTTCTTCTTCTACGTGTTGCATCTTTTTTTTCCTTCTAATAGTCTAGAATCACTTCTCTCAAACTGTTGATCTCCAGAGTATTATCAAATTCTGCATACAAGACGACGTTCACCGTCTCGGGCAGCTTGTCTTTAAACTGAAGTTCCACACGAAGTGGGCCTGATTTTATAGGGTGGAAATGTCCTTCGTCGCTGCCTTGGTCAGGAGTGAAATCAAATCCCCACAACGCATATCCTCCTGCATTATCGTCGTACGAAATGCCGTGGCTGCTGTTGGTGCCTAACTGTCCTGTGGCTTCAAAAAGGCTCAAGTAAGATCGCAGGTAATTTTTCTTGTCACCAAATTCAGGTTCAAAAGGTCTGGTACACAAGGTCTTGCCATCTCGACTGACTTCTATCTTTTTGACGTCAAAGTGTTGAAAGTTGAACGGATTTAGATTGTGGACTCCGTTGAATTCATCATTCCTGACGATACCAATCAGCAAACGTTTGGGAAGCTGTCCTTGGAAGACGTGATCTTCGACTTTGGAAAGGGTATCCTTGCCAATGGTAAACGTTTTCACTTCTACTCGTCACACAGGATACTTGGCGGTGGTTCTGCTCAACGTTTGACTGATGTCGTTGGCTACTTTAGGTAAGACTTCTACACGACGCACGTAAAGTCTGGCTTCTTGGATGAAGGTTTTGTACGCATTGGCACGGGCCATCAAATGGAAAGCGGCACTACTACGATTCAGTCTCAGACGTACATCAACTCCGTTTAACAAATACTTCTCTTGCAACCACATATCCAAATGCAAACGATCCATCAGTTCTAAAAAGCGCCCCACTGGAAAGATTTTCTGTCGACGGTCAATAACTCCCCCATTTGGTGAGGGTACTTCTATTACTGCTGGAGGATTATTACTTGGACCAGCCACCACCGCCGCTACACCCAAGTCGTCGAACTTTCCCGGAGTGTCAGGTTTCCAGACCACCAAAGCATCCAGATGAGTGTCCTTGGCTTCTTTTCCGTACGTCAAGAGATTTTCCAAGTAAGCACGGTAAGGGTAAGTATCCATATTGCTGCTGACCAGTTTGTTATTCAAGCACAAATCTACTCCGCTGAACAAGGAATGCATGAAATTATTGACGGGTGCCACTACGTCATTAACCCCAGGATTGCCGCCGTTCGCTGTTTGCACTTTGAGTTTCAGGTACAAGTAACTGTTATTCAGATCGATGTAATCTTCGGTTTGTCCTTTGATTTCAAATTCGATAGGAGCTGAATCCGTCAAAGACGATACAGGATGAAATTCCACCCATTGGGATTCTTGCATCGTAATCATGGTGGGGGGCATGGTAAACAGATCCAGTTCTGACTTGGTACAATCTCGGTGCATCATTTTCAATGGCTTTTAGTAATTAAACACGTCTAATTCTCTGACCGTTCTTCTTTTCTGATTCTTTTTTGAACCACCGTGTGTTTTATGAGCTCTGAAGGGATGGTGTCGACGTCGTCTCTTTCTACCTTGTCCTTGCTGTGAAGTGGAGGAAGAAGTAATGCCATAGCCAGAAGCGTGAAGTGAATTTATAGGACTCTCTCGGAGACCTAAAAGATCTTTGCCAGTGTGCATCAACACATTTTTGCCTGCTCTCATAAAGGCTTCTTTGGGATTTTGTTTGTCGATGAGAACGTTTTGCAAAAATTCTTTTCCTTGTGTCAAAGCGGCATCTTTTAAGGCATGGAATCCTCGAGTCACCATAGGTTTCAAAATAGGGGCTACTGTCCGAAAAGCCGATTTTAACATATCTCCTAAACCGTGTCCTCGTTGTCGAGCCACTCCTCGGTACACTGGATACATTTTTTGGATGTTACAATGCGTTGGAGAACCTTTTTCGAAAATGTAGTTTCAACGTGACTTTTCCTTGGTTAATGAATGGCACACTTTGTCCCAAATCTCCTTTTATACTAATGTTGACACTGTCAAAATACGATTTACTGACTGGAAGATAATGAGGGTGTACAAATTCACGGTGAACGTGAAACGTGTTTCCACCTTCTTCGTACGCACCAGCAGCAGTATCCACTTTGAAAGGATTGACTCTCAGTAACGGAGCGGCTGTGTGTCCCACCACGTTGTACTCGAACACATCAAAGTACACAAACATTAAATTCAATCCTTCGTTCAATTCGATAGGGGTTCTAAAATCATGTTCGAATTCTGTGTTAGTTGTGACTCTTACATTGTTTTCCTCTTTATTTCCACCCAAAATAGCAAACAACCCAGGAGAAAAAGTGATGGTTAAGAATTTTCTGTCCGGTAAGTCTTTGTCTTCTTTGTCGTTGATTGGACCCTCCGCCCACCCTTTCAAAAATTGCAAGAGGAGACGGCGTGCCACAGAATGGTAACTGATCTCTAGCCATTTATTGATATGCTTTAAGGCTTGGCCAAATTGAGCCTCGAAGATGGTTCTAATCGTGTCCACCAAATGTTCACCACTAAAATAATACCCTTTAGGAATAAATATGGTATAGCTCCCATAGATAGGAGGCTTTTGACCTGGAGGTGGTTCCATAGTTATCTTTTTGGAATCGTAATGGCGAGGATCTTTCTTGTTGTTTTCAGCCTCCAAGTACTCTACCACCTCCTTGTTGTGGATATCCACGATGAACATGTTTTGACCTTTGTCAATGTTTTGGATTTGTGTAGGATGAATGATTTCTACCAAAGCTACTTCCCAATGAGCGCCGTGATCCAATTGGATGGCCTGAGGTAATTTGGCTGTGAAACAACATAATTTGTTGTGGGGAAACACATCCATCGAACTGTCACTGGGTAAAGTTAAATAAAATTGGTCATTCATAGTAGGTCCAAAGTTTTGCTCTCCGAGGAGTCACTCGAGTTCAAATGATGTTCAAACGGTTCCAAAAGAGGAGTGGTATTATGGTGACTGGAAGAAGAAGGTGGACTGGGGTTGGTCGTACTGCCGTGGTGTTGGCTGCTGTTGTTGTGGTGACTGTTGTCCGTCGTCGTAAATTTCAAAGAGGGACTGGGTAGAAGATAACCGATGCAACGGCTGAGTAAAATGGTCCACAATTGTTTGTCTCCTTGTTGCAAACTCAAATTGGCAATGGCAGCTCCGATGACACAATACACCACAACAATTTGGCAGAAAAAGACGATTTGATTTTTAGGCACACGTTCTCCGCACCACACCCAGAGTGGTTGTTTTTGTAATTCTTGAAGAGGAAAACTCTGCGAAGGAGTCGAGGTCATGGTTGTGTTGAATGGCATGTTAGGTTACTTCTTCTTCTTTTTATAGTCGACGACTTGGGAAGCGGCAATCCAAGAATCAAAACTGGGAGGATATCCTTTCCAACGTACTTTGACTTCTTCTACTCGACGTTTGCCTACTTTGCGTGTTCTTTGTTCGAGAATGCTTTCGATGTCGTACAAGGCGTCTTCTTTTTTGGTCACTCGTTGTAACTCAGGCAAGTAAAATGTTCCTTTGAGCACTTCACCGTGCATGTCTTCCAATTTATAGACGGGAGGATTGCGTCAACGCACGGGTGTAGTGACACGAAACAATTCGGTGGTCCAGTTGGGTAAATAACCTTTGTCAAAAGTGCGTTTGGTTTTTCAGATGCGAACCCAATCTCCCGTTTTCAACCCCAGCAAGGTTTTTTTCTGAGGTGGTCTCCTCTGGGGTGTACCAAACAATCGATCAAACACGGTCACTTCGTTTTCAGGGTTGACCTCTTCTGGGGCACATCCGATGCTTCGATGGTACGATTGATTGTACGCTTTGACCAAACGGGGTAACACGTCGATGTACTTGAGAGTATGTTGATGTGTACAATATTTTCACATGCGTTCTTTCAAAGTTCTTTGAAAACGTTCCACGATATTGGCTTTGGTTTCAGGATTTTCGGTGGTAAAAAAATGAATGTGTCTTTGTTTCAATTCTTTTTGAAAAGCTTGGTTTAGAAATTCGGTGCCTTTGTCAGTTTGCCATCGTAAAGGGTGACGGCCACTTTGTTTCAAGACCAATTTTAAGGCACGTACCAATTCGGTACTGCTTTTAGAAGTCAAAGGCACGACCCAAGCAAATTTGGAAAACACGTCGATGACACAAAACAAATATTTGTGACCACGATTGTAGGTTGCCAAATGAGAGACGTCGGCTAAATCGGCTTGCCATTGATGATCGATACCCTCCACTTGTGTTGGACTTCTAGAAAATTTTCGTCGAATGGGTTTGTGTAAGGTGTACGTCGATTGTTCTTGCAACCATCGTCGTACTTCTGGCAAACGTACACTTTTCAATTTACTTTTGGCAGCTTGATATAATTTTTGAACTCCTCCGTAACCAGCAGCATGGCCAGGATTGTAATAAAGGCTGGCTAACAGTTTCTCCATGATTTAATCAATAAGTCAGCCACTGTTCGATGCTACTACTACTTTGGGTGTCGTGAGGTTTGGACGAAGTGGCTTGACGCGTTCGACGAGCCACAGGAGTGGTGATGGCAGGTTTCCTCTTGGCAGTGTCTTTTTTTCACTTCAGTCTTGCTGTCTTTCTTTTTTTCTTCTGCTGAAGAAGGAGTGGACATCTTCTTATGAACCCAATCTTTCATTTTTTCTCGATGAGGGGTAGGCGAGGGTGTCAACAGTCCGCGGCAATCTTAACTGAGATACCAGCAGACGGAGTTTGAAACACTTCTCGGGGCTCGTCTTCTTCTGTCGTTCCCGTGGCAGTGTCTGTTTTAGTGGTGGTGGTGACTTTAGGTTCGCTTTTCATCAAGGCTTTGAAATCTCTCAGAGTGGGTGGAGCTGTTTCGTCTACAGCTTTCTGGTGAAAGAGTTGTAGACGTTGTAAGAGTTGACCGTATCGTTGCGATTTTTCTGTTTCTGACAAATCGCTTCGTTCCATCAGCGTTTGTAATTCTTGTTGTAACTGTGACATTTCGTTGAGATTAGGATTGGGTGGTAAATGAGGTATCCGTTGTTCGTTCCAACGATGAAATTCCATCCATCGTTTGTAAGGAACTAAAGTCAGTTTTCGTCCTTCCATTTCATCCAAAGGTACAAAAATGTGTGGTCTTTCCAGAGAAGGGTGTCCTTTTTATCTTCTTTTTTTTATCGCATGACACCTCCTAAAAGTGGTCCAGCAATCGTTCCTAACAAAGGAGCCGCTATTTTTAACAACGGTCCTATCAGCATGGGTAGAAATCCTCCTCGTTGGACCAATATTTTTTTTCTTTTGCTGGAGAGGTATTTTCTTTTTCACTATTTGGCGAAGAACGTTCCGATGTTTGCCTAATTTTTGTTTCTGTATCTTGGACAAAGGTACCGTTCCTTTCAAGACATTCAAACAACATTCACACACGGTATCGATGATTTCATTTGGGGCTGTTTGAATGAGTTGTTTTCGCATGGGATGATTGGATTTGGTCAGGACAGACAAGACGTCCCAATGTTTCGCCAGACGAGGTGGAAGTCCTTTTTTGGTTTTCTACTTTCTTTGGTGGTGGTGGTGTGCACGTTTGGGAGGTTAGGAGTAAGTCTGAAGTCTCTGGCAGGTCACCCTTCTATTTTATACTGGAACACGTCTCCACTGATTGTCCGCACGACGTACCATCTTCATGACAGGCCTCACTCGACGTTGAGGTGTTTTCAATGGACTAAATCGTCTCAATTCTTCTTTGGATAAATCCACTAAACTTTGTAACAAGTCGGTTCTTTCTTGGACTTTGGTTTTAGGGGACGGTACTTTGTTAGCGGCCGCTGCCATGGCCAGATCAGCCGAAGAGGAGGGTCCCGAAGTGGTGACTTTCGAAATGGGTTTCCATTGTTGCATCAAATTAGGAAACACTTGTCTTAAGTCCGGTTTGGCAGGCATCATCATGAAGGGTGGTGAAGAAGACGAAGAAATGGACGCAAGAGGAGAAGGAGACCTCGTCACTGCTGGCTGTCGTGGTGGTGTCTTGCGGGTGTACGTTTGCGTCCTCGCAGCAGTATCTCTTTTGCGGGTGCCAGTGGTGGTGGTGGCGGGTGTTTTCTTCTTGGCAGGACTTTTCTTTTTCTTGGGGGCTTTCTTCTTTTTAGGGCTTTTCTTTTTTGTGGCTTTCTTCTTAGGGCTTTTCTTTTTTTCGGTGTTTTTGGTTTTTTGGCTTGGGCATTAGGATCCCATTTCAAAAATGAACGAATCATGACCCCTCCTAAAGAACCGCTCCCTCCAGGGGTTAAAATGATTTGTTTTTTAGTCCGTGGATCAATTCTAGAATCGGCTAGTTGTGACAACACCCCTTTATGTTTTTGAAAAAAACGTTGAGTTTGATGAGGGATGTGAATGCTGCCTTGCAGTAATTGACGTTCCGTCAAAGTAAACCATCCTAACACTTCTTTAAGACTAGCTTCTAACAAATGAGCACGAACATGTGCATTTTTTTCGCGACTGATGCGATACAAGGTACGAATCAATTTGGCCGGAGGATGAGATTGAAAGGAAGTCATCTCGAAGACTGTGAGACAGAAATGACTCAGTGGATGTTTTTATAGATTTTTTTAGAGTGTGGCTGAAGGGGACGTGTAAATGACGGGACCTCCTTCTTGGCACCAATGGTGAAACAATTGGGCACGAAATCTCAAATAGTCGGGAGTGGTCGGTTTTAAGTCAATGAGTAAATACGCAAGAGGTGTTTGAGTGGCATCGTCGTACGCATAATTCAACCAAGGAGTGCCTAACTGTTTGGCTAACACTTGCACTTGAGATTTGTCTCTGGGGCTTTTAAATAACACCACGTAATGAGCATTGAGACTGATGGTACAATGGGCTTTACTTTGTTGAAATAAATTTTGAGTAATGTAAATGATGCTGGCATTTCGATGATGTCCTTTTCGTGTAAACCAAAGTTTAATTTCTTCTTCGTCTTCTCCTAACATGTCGTCGAAGATGACCAGATGTGTTTGACTCACGTCAGACACGATCCCATCGTCTTCGCGAGGGATGCCTTCCACAAACGAAATGGCTTCTCCTTGACTTTCACGAAGTAAAGTGTAAGACGGTTGTCACTCTTTGTAACACCACACGATGCGTTGAGGTGGACGATCGAACAGATGAGATTTGTGTTCGATCAAACGTTTGACAAATTCGGTTTTGCCTGAACCACTCGGTCCAGCAATCAACATGTTAAAGGGATGGCGCAGATACAAAGCGTTCCAACTTTGACGATCTAACTTTTCGTCAATCACTTTAACCACAGAGGAAGCAGAAGAGGCAGACGAGGCAGAAGAAGATGTAACCATGACTGAGGTAGGAAGATTTTTGAGAAGAAGACAAAAGACCCAAGACATTTTATACGTTTCATACACGTTTATTTATTTATTTTTTTTTGTAAAACAAACAAAGAAAAACATATTTTTTTTTTACAAGTCATGAAGGACAAAAATGCAAACATCAAAAATGGTCAGGTACAAGATTAAGGCTACCACTAAAAGAATTAAAGTTCTGTACAAACAAGTCAATGTACAACAAGAACAAAACACTGTCCTAAGAATGGAAGGCACAGGCACTGGTAGTGGTATTCTTCTGGTCGTCTTTGTTCTGGAAAAATGAAATGTCTCTGACTGTAAGGAGGGGGTTTGTTCCTCAGGGGGTTGTATTTGGACGACGACGACTGTGTGGTCTTTCTCTGCTGTGTCAGGTTCTTCCAGGATTGTTTCTAAGGTCATTTTTTTTAACTTGGATTTCAAGTGGTTCACTTTTGGAAACTTAGTGACGTGCCAGATCTTTGGCAAACTGGGCCACTTCTTGTAGCCAAGCATCGAAACCAATTTTTCTCCAGTCACGTACATCTTTCCAAGCGTAAAGTTGTTGGTGTAACTCACTAGCAATACACACTTCTTCAAACGTATGAAGGGTAGATAAAGTTTGACTAATGTCTTCTTCACACGGAGGTACCCCACTCGTCTTCATCACCACTCTCAACACTTTGAGTACAATTTGTATTTCGTGTACCGATAAAGCATGAATGGTCATGTTTTTTTTGATGGTTCATCAAAATAGTCCAAAACAACCACGGGTCCTCCAAAATAATCCAAGACAAACACTGGTCCTCAAAAATACTCCACAACGAATGTCCTGGAAAACGAAATCCAAGAAATGTAGTCACTAACACACACACCGCATAGCGTCCAAAATTCAATGGAAACAGTTCTTGTATCAAATGTTTATAATCCTCTAAGGTCTGAACACGATCGTTGACTTCCTTCCACGGAATACGTTTCACGAGTGAAGACCACAGTCCTGGCATGGTGAGATTTTATAGGGTGAGATTCCCAAGGTGGGTATCTTTTGTGGTGGGTTTTTATATCCAGGTTCCCAAGGTTGGTATCTTTTGTGAAAGTCTTCTCCAAGGTGCCAGCGATAGAATCTTCCCAAAATCAGTCTTCTCATACTTTGGAAGTAAGCATAGTTTACAGATCGAGGAATGACTTTGAGTTTGCGTTTCACTTGGATCGGGACCAACTCTTGGTAAATGCGTTTTCGCAGCTCAAAAGGCAAACCACGAATGTGTTCTTGTAAAGTATCCGACTTGGAAAGAAGTAACTCTCTTTTGTTTTCTTCACGATAGCTGTGATAGTTTCTCTTCAGAATCAGACTTCTGATACGGTGGAAGTCTCCGTAGTTTAAAAATCGAGGAATGAATTTGAGTTTGCGTTTCACTTGGATCTGGACAAACTCTCCGTAAATGCGTACTCGCAACTTCAAAGGCAAGTCACGAATGCGGTCTTCTAAGCTAGGTAAATACTGGTAAATGCGTTCTCGCAGCTCCAAAGGTAAACCACGAATGTACCATTGTAAAGTATCATCCGACATGTTACTTCTTCTTGGTATCCGGCTCATCGTACCCGTACTCTTCTAAGGCCACTAAAGGTAAGAACTGACAGTGCGGAGACCATCTGGCATGTTCAATGTAAGCTGAGTCGGTAGGCTCCCATTGGTGAAGTCTCACACCGCAACTGAAACACTGAACTTTATCTCCTTCTCCCAAGTAGATGAATCCAGATATGGCTAAAGCTTTGGGAGTAGTTGCTGGTAGTAGATATTTAGGCCACTTGTCTTGGAACGTCTGGAGTCGACTTTCAAACTTGGAATAACCAGGCAAAGCCACAGGTATCGTCAATTCTTTACTCCTGTAGGTATGACAATCATGTGTACGTTTAATAAAGAGTGAAGGTCGTCCTGCATCGTTAGAGGGACGGTGAGCTCGTGCTGCATCGACGATGTCCAAGCGTACGGCATCCGTCTCATCGTGTGAATCGCTGATGCCAAAGCGTACGGAATCCGTCTCCTCGCATGGCACTGCATCGCACTCCAAGTCGTGATGTCACTTGGAGTTCACACTAGATTTCTCCCTCGGTGGGTGGGTGGCATGAGTATTCTTATTCATCTTGCTCGGTCAACGTTGAAAGTCAGAATGAATGGTTAGGCTTTGAAGTGGTTCCATTTTTTATACTGAAGATCGTCGTGTCCGTAAGGCAAAGTGGTGTGGTCTGGAAGTCTCACTCGTTTTTGGTACACGATTCGGTACACTTTTTGTAAAGGGCGACTGACGATTTGATGATTAGGTAACCGTACGATCTTGTGAGGTTCTAACGTTTGCACTCGAAAGTCTTCCACTTGTCCAGACAGCAAAGCATTTTTCAAAACCTCAAAATTGACCACTTGGCTGTTTCGATAGTTCAGGGTCAATCCTTTGACTTTACATTGGGTGTGAAATTGTCCTTGTGGGTCTCGGTATCGGTAGCCGTAATTTTTAGGGCAACCGCTGGCAAAACTCAGAATGGTGTCTTGAGGGTGCTCGTCCGTCCAGGCTCCTAAACGATCTCCTTAGATGGTAGGGTGTGGGCAACCGGGTCGATGGATGTACATACAACTGTCGGTGTCAAAGTACAGGACACGATCTTCCAAGACTTCTAAAGCTTCGTCGCACGACTTCAAGCGAGCATGGGCGGTCACGTAAGCTGCAATGACCACGTTGCTAAAATGGTCGGGCTTTACAAACTTGCATTCTTCTTCAAAATTGACTAAGATCAAATCATCACAGATGATTTCGACGTGTTTGACTAGTACACTTTTGTTGTCCACAAATTTAAAGTAGAGATGGGGATCGGTTAAATATTCCGTCTTGGGTAAGATCGTACGTTGTGCCATTTTTCCCCACAAGCAATTGAGCATGACTTTGGTAAACGATCTTCTTCCTTCGTTTTTTTCTACGTCTTCCAAAGTGATCCCTTCGATGTCACGGTACTCTTCTTTGAATCGGACTTGGTCTTCGGGAGTCTGACACCACGAGGGATAGCCGCTGGCTTCTTGTTTGAGTTTTAAAAATTGGTTGACGTACCCCGAGAAAATGCCTGGATTCGAGGCGTCGTCCTTTTGGTATTGTGCGGTGGTTGGAAAGTGCCAGATTTCGTACACTTTTAACAAACGGTATCCTCGATCCAGTGCCCGAAACAATTCGGCGCTAACCCACGTTCCTGTCAAAGCGCGTTCTTCCTCCGTGTGGTCACAGGGATGATCTTGGTTGAACGTTTCGGCACACGTACGGCATAAAGGAAACATCAGTTTTCCTTGGCAATGATGAGGTAAGATAGGATGGTACAAGTTTGTCGGGGGTAAGACTTTACATTTGATCAATCCTTCGTATTGACGAATGTGTTCCACGTCAATGTGTTCGGTCAAGATTTCATGGTGTCCGGTTGGAAATCGTACATATTTGCACACCCAAGGATACAACGAACACACGTCGATGTACTTGATTTCTTCTCCTTTTGATTCGTCTACGTCATACAGCAAACGAGTGGCATTGGTTCGTCCTCCAAACAAACTGTGGCGCGGATCCAAAGGTTCGATGGTGGTCACGTCGTAACGTTCTGTGATGCTCCTAAATTTAGGATCGGTTTTTAAACGCCGATAATACTCGTGCTCACACAATTCTACCACTTGGTATCCTTGACTTTCTAACTTGAATCGTCTTTGGTAAGTTCGTTCGTACAACTGTTCCATGGTAGAGTCTGAAAAAGGACTTTTCATGTCTCGTTTAGGAAAACAGGTAGGGCATCCGTGAAACAAGCAACCCTGAAACTCGTACACCGTGTGCGGGTTTTCTAAATCCCAACCATCCACGGAATAAGATCCAATCTTCTTTTCTCCTCCTCCGTTTCTGGCATGTTGTATCCATTTGTCTTCTTTTTGGCACAAGTAATGGAGCCAACGCAAAGCTTTGTCCGAGTATTGACGACTGGTAAAGAGAGACGTGTTGGAGTCTATGATGGCTACTTTGTTCTTGGGCATGAAGTTTCTGGTGTACACTAAGGCACAGGCTTTAGGTAGAGTGGACGCTTCTTTCAAAGGATCTTAACAAAAACTGTCCATCGCATTGCGAGAAATTGTGAGCTATGACGGTCGCATAGCGATGACAGTCTCCGTAACGTTGAATGTCCTCTTCTCTCCAAGTGTCGTCGGTAGGGCCTAAAATCCATTCAGGAAACTGGGACAGAGTGTTGGCCCCGCGAAAGTTTTTTTCACGTCCTCATGGAATTCTACTACAATGAGGACAGTGAAAATGGTTAGATTCTTGGATGCACTTCTCACAAGCCCGATGAGCCACGCAGAAATTGGGAATGTGAATGCCTGTTTCTTGCATGCATTCAAAATCAAAAAAGAGGAAATCCACTTGGGTCTTGTTCTTCTGATCCCTCTTTAATTCTTTCTTCTCTGTATTGTCGTACTTTTGCATGAAACATTGATGATCATAATCCACCATCTCCTCACAAAAGCGGCATCTTTTCTTTCCAGCACAAACGTGTCTCTTGGGGTTGTTGGTTTCAATCAGTTGTCCACACGTGGAGCACAATTTCAATAAGTCGCAAGCACATTTTTGTTGGTGTCCTTGTGTTCTGCGATGCTGTTCGTAGCAAGAGGGACTGACAAAAGTGCGTCGACAGATTTCACAATGGACGTGTTGTTCATGAAGGCATGGTTTGTCCGCTAAACAGCCCAGACATCTCTCACCGCAATGAATGTGTCGCTCCAGATTGTTAAATCCTTTGCCGCATTTCTCGCAGTAGTGAGAGTGTCCTAGAAATCCGGTGATACTGGTGATGGTATCGAAACGTTCTTGGTGGTAATACACGTGAATGTATTTTCCTTCGGGAAAATCGGGGCCTCGAAACAGCAGAGCTCCGCGGACTTCTTGAGGGTGTACTTTCAAAGTGTAGCCAGGAGCCAAGACGTCTTGAAGTTGTTGCATTTGAGAAATGCCACACACGGTCTCTTTGGGGATGCCTGCTTGTCGTAACAGGAGCTCTGCTTCGTTTCATTGTTTGGCTCTGTCCGATTGTCGAATGTTCTCCCAGGCTCTTTTTCATTCTGCGGTCTCGTTCTTGTTGGCATACGTTTGCCCCACTACGATGGCCCTAGCCTAGCACATCTGGTCTTGTGCATTGTCAATTTGGACGACACTGCGTTTGGTACTGCGAAGGTCGTCCATCAGTAACGCTTTCCTACTTCGTCCGCTCCCTCGAGGAGGAGCAACGTGAGTAATGTAAAGTGTAGCCTTTCCATCCGTGATGGTAAACTTTTCGTTAGATTGTTGAACGTGTTCTATTTTGGTCATGACTTTGGCTGGTGTTAATTCTGCCGGGGTGCTGAACTCGATCCAGACAGGTGACTTCAAACTGTCGTGATGAATAGACAGTCTCAATCGATCGTCCTCTTTGGCTCCGCATTGTCGTTTCAAGTTCTGTAAGACAGAACCCCACAAATCAGTAATGAAGCTTTCTCGGGAGGTACTTCGGACTTGAAGTCTTTAAAGTGAACCGTGTGAGTGTATGCCGTGGTTCTAAATTTTCTAGAGGTTATTTTTTGGGTCTCCCGAATGCGATAGTAATTTTCGGGAGCCACGGTAGTAGGTCTTTTTGGGTCAGGGGTTCTGGTGGTGGTGGGTTTTATTTCGGGTTGGGTTTAGGTTTCAGGCTCACTCATCTCTTCGAAATCGCTAGCATGGACTTGAGCTAGCAGTTCAGCCAGCGGTGTTTCAGGCTGTACGGAATGTCTTCGTCGCCGTGGCCTCTTTGTTTCTTCTTCTGTTTTCTCATAGATTTGGCGTGATCTTTTCATCTTGAAATCTGATTTAGATCTGATGGAGTTTCACACAGGAGACTATATATAGAGATACCTTCTTACCCTCAGAATCAGTCTTTGTGATTGAACTTTCAAACAGTAAAGATGGAAGAGTCAAGAAGACAGATTGCTTTTCTAGTGAGAGATTTGAATACAGTCCTTAGAAAGTATACCAGTAAGAGTAAGGACTACTCCTCCTCTACCTCTCGAGATAAAAGTCAAGATACTTGTTATATCTGCCAAGAGAAAGGACATTGGGCTCCAGAATGTCCACAACGTCAAAACCAAAACAGAGATAAAGGGAAAGATACTTGTTATCATTGTCAAGGAAAAGGGCATTGGTCTTCGGAGTGTCCTCAAAAACAAGAAAACCTACCAGAGAGGGAGAAAGCTGAAGGATCTTCAAACCTAGAAGAAGAAGAAGAACATATCGTCAAGAAAAGCAAGAAAGTTAGATAGATGGAAGACAGTGAAGAAGAACCCTTGATTCCTGTGAAGAAATTCAAGAACAAGAACAAGAGAGACAGACAGTGAACAATGAACTTTTTTGGGAGTGTAAAGTGATGTTCATGGTGAATTATTTTATAAAAAAAATGAGAATAGACCAGAATGGAAAAAAAAGTAAGTGTCTTTTGTGTTTTGTTTTTAGAGTATGGATGATGCACGCACGCACTCACACACTCACTCACTCTTACACAAAAAAACAAGGAATGGGGATTTTTTAAGTTTTACTTGATTTGGCAAAATTGATTTCTTTTCTAGAGATCTGGGTGGCCCTGAAAAGGACCGTTGGGGTGTTTGTTTGTTTTGTTAAAACAAACTTATGGGCTCGACATGATGAGCTTCAACTGTCCCAACCCTTTTCCACGACCCAGTCCAATTCCTGCTGCTGCTGATGCTGCTTTGGTAGTAGTAGTAGTGAACGGTGGTGGTGGTGGTAGCATCTCACTAGTAGTAGTGATGGGTTTAGTATGTTTGGCCCGTGATGGTCTTTTTCTCTTGGGTTGAGTTAAAGAATACTCATACAGATTTGTCAAACGTTTTAACTCGGATAAAATGCCTTGTAACAGACTCACCGTTTTATCTTCCTCGCTCTCTTCTTTCGGTTCTTCACTCTTCTCCTCTTCTATCTTTCTTAGTTCTTCTTCTCGCTTTCTCCTTTCCTCTTCTTGCTGAAGAAACACTTGTTCCGCTTCTCTCTGACGTTGTATAAATATTTCCAATTCTTCTTGTTGCCTCTTTTTGAAATCATCCATGACAGGCAAAGAGGCTGGTATAGCAGCAGTCGTGGTAGTTTCAGGCTCCAATTCTTGAGACAGAAAATCTAAATTAAAATCTTCCGGTTGGAAGTTCAACACAGCATTCGTTGCAGGCTCGCCCCAATACATACTGGTCTTGGTAGTCTCCATTCGGCTGTCCGAAAAGTAAAAACCCTACGGACGCTGTGATACCTTTATACCCAAAATGACGTCACACCCCTACTCTCTTCCCATTGGAAGAAAAACCGACCCACTTGTAACGCGCGCTTGGATTGGTAGTTCATTTAAATCCATTTCAATCCATTTCAATCCACTCGTAGGGTATATATACGACCGCTTGTCTCATAAAGCTTCACCGGTTTTTCTCCAAGACCACTCCAGAAGAAGAAGAAGAAACAAGATGTGGACAAACGTTGAGTCATCGACTATCATCTCGGGGATGTTGTTCGACCCAGCATTCCCCATGTATGTAAAAGTCTCATGGGCCATCACCAAGATCACAGAGACCGCCATCTGGAAACGTCGCATCTATATTGAACGACAAGGATGTTTAAAGCGTCTCTTGATGTACGGTCCGGAAGTCCGTAGAAGTCTCCGAAAAAGAAGACCCTCCAGGAGATGTGTATGTTAAACCAAAAAAAAAAAAAAACCAACGGCCCTTTTCAGGGCCACCCATTTTTAAAGAAAAGATTAATTTTTCCATGATTGCCCTACTTTCTCTCTCTATTTTTTTTTTACGCTGTAGAGACCCCATCATGTTCCTTTCCCGTTTGACCCCCAAGTGCCAACACCCTGTTCCTTTCCCGTTTGACCCCCAAGTGCCAACACACCTGTTCCTTTCCCGCTTGACCCCCAAGTATCAACACACCTGTTCGATTCCCATAGACCCCCAAGTGCCACCCGTAGCCCATGTTAAATTCCCATTGACTTCCAGTACCCACCCTCTACTACTTTCGATAAATAACCATGTCTAGGCGTAATTTTTGGTAGTGTAACGGGAGGAGGAGACAAAATCTAACTTTCGCTGTCGGGAATCGGACCCAGCTCGTCTGTCTCACAGTCAGGCGCACATACCACTAGACGGAAATATCCTAAGTGTCCTCATATACCTAGACCGCTACAATAGAAAACAATCAGGCTAGACTGTGAAGCAATGAGAAAGCAGTAGTTGAAATTTCAATGTCATAGAAAACAATCAGGCTAGACTGTGAAGCAATGAGAAAGCAGTAGTTGAAATTTCAATGTCATAGAAAACAATCAGGCTAGACTGTGAAGCAATGAGAAAGCAGTAGTTGAAATTTCAATGTCATAGAAAACAATCAGGCTAGACTGTGAAGCAATGAGAAAGCAGTAGTTGAAATTTCAATGTCATAGAAAACAATCAGGCTAGACTGTGAAGCAATGAGAAAGCAGTAGTTGAAATTTCAATGTCATAGAAAACAATCAGGCTAGACTGTGAAGCAATGAGAAAGCAGTAGTTGAAATTTCAATGTCATAGAAAACAATCAGGCTAGACTGTGAAGCAATGAGAAAGCAGTAGTTGAAATTTCAATGTCATAGAAAACAATCAGGCTAGACTGTGAAGCAATGAGAAAGCAGTAGTTGAAATTTCAATGTCATATATCGAGAATTCCACTTTTACATGCTGAATCAAATTGTTCGTGTTGAAAGTTCTATTTCATATGCTGAGTTTTAGTTTTTATCTGTTGAATTGCACAGCGATGGTTGAAAGTTCCATTCCCTATTTCCAGAAGTCCAATTTCACATGTTGAATCCAATTGTTTGTGTTCATATTGTCTGTCATCTATACATGTGACTGCACAGGTCGTTCAAGGTCACTTTATTCTGTTTTGTCCATAAATGTGAAGATAAGACAAGAGCTTGTATTCTAGAAATGATGATATTCCAAATTTTGGTTATAATCAGAACACAAGTAAATATTTCAAATTTTAAGCACACTTAATTACTACCATCTTCCTCAGATGTTTGAGCAAAAAAAGTAAAATAAATTTCTTCCATTCGTTTCCATAGTGTTTACACTTTCAACCTGCCATAGTTTTTAAGTTTTCTCTTGTACGTCCTTGTAGAGTTAAGTATTGTCACCAAAAATCAAGAATGAATTTATTTGTAAACAAATATTTAATAAGTTCAATATTTTTATCACATTAAAATTAAAGGCTTCTCTAGCTATATATTGATTGTAGCATAATGTAAAAAGGCTTCTCTAGCTATGTATTGATTGTAGCATAATGTAAAAAGGCTTCTCTAGCTATATATTGATTGTAGCATAATGTAAAAAGGCTTCTCTAGCTATGTATTGATTGTAGCATAATGTAAAAAGGCTTCTCTAGCTATGTATTGATTGTAGCATAATGTAAAATGGCTTCTCTAGCTATATATTGATTGTAGCATAATGTAAAAAGGCTTCTCTAGCTATATATTGATTGTAGCATAATGTAAAAAGGCTTCTCTAGCTATATATTGATTGTAGCATAATGTAAAAAGGCTTCTCTAGCTATATATTGATTGTAGCATAATGTAAAAAGGCTTCTCTAGCTATATATTGATTGTAGCATAATGTAAAAAGGCTTCTCTAGCTATATATTGATTGTAGCATAATGTAAAAAGGCTTCTCTAGCTATATATTGATTGTAGCATAATGTAAAAAGGCTTCTCTAGCTATATATTGATTGTAGCATAATGTAAAAAGGCTTCTCTAGCTATGTATTGATTGTAGCATAATGTAAAATGGCTTCTCTAGCTATATATTGATTGTAGCATAATGTAAAAAGGCTTCTCTAGCTATATATTGATTGTAGCATAATGTAAAAAGGCTTCTCTAGCTATATATTGATTGTAGCATAATGTAAAAAGGCTTCTCTAGCTATATATTGATTGTAGCATAATGTAAAAAGGGATCTAATTTTCTGACACGATTGTGGCAAACATTTACACTTTTTCGCACACTTCTAGCAAGAAACAGCTTGTATGCCTCAAAAGTATTTCCTCCAGGATCTAATAAGGGCATGGTATTTATCTTCCAAAAAGTGTACTTTACACGCGTATCTCTCAATTAAAAGGACATTCTGATATGGAGATTAGTAGATATGATTAAAAAGTTATCTTTCCAAACGTGAATTTACAACCGACGAACTACATATGAAACATTTGATTTTTCGAATTTTACACGTCAACTACTCCCCTTGCAGATTTCTTAATTTTAAAACAACAACAACAACAACAACAACAACAATAATAATAATAATAATAATAATAATAATAATAATAATAATAATAATAATAATAATAATAATAATAATAATAATAATAATAACAAAAGCAACAACAATTCATGTCACAGAATTAATTGCCTTACCTTCATAATGATTCATACAGTGTACGAACATAATCCATTCAAGGTTTTTAGGAAATATATGCAGATGAAAACACTTTAACCAAAACATTAATGCAAACTTTGTATGAACAAGCATGTCGCAGAATGAATTGTGTTAGGATCGTAATGATGAATGTCAAGTGTAATGAGAATCTATCATAGAGTTTAGGAAATATTAGCAAATGAAAAAAACAGCCGAAACCTTAACGCGAATTTTCTGTGACCTTGAGTCCAAGGTAAAAGGGGCGAGTGAGCATATTATAGAATCAATTGTCTTAGATTCATAACGATTCATACCAAGTATGAGGAGAATCTATAAAGAGATTTAGGAAATCAATGCAAATTAAAAATTGTAACATAAACCTTAACTGTTGACAACGCAAATGCCACCGTCGGAAAAGTGACTGCTGTATCTCACTTCCCACTAACACGGGTTCCAAACTAAAAACTGAGTGAAGCACTGAAGGTTAAAAAGAAGATCACATCGACCTGCTTTAGTTGATATTTAAAAAGAAGATCACATCGACCTGCTTTAGTTGATATTTATGGTACTCACCTAGATGCATCTACGTACAAAGCTGCATTACACTGGAACTAACAATGCCAGAGGAACTGACCTTAAAAAAAATAAACTGGTCACTTAATTTATTTTCTGAAATTCAAGCAGCCTCTCATGATAAGGATTTCATCTATAAAATTTTTATAAAGTTAATAAACATAATAAAAGTCATTTGAAACCTTGTTTAAGGCATTTTTTTTTGGAGGGGGGGGGAGGGGGCAGTCATTTCGCCCGATCATGGACCAGATAGCCATCCCATGACAGCCTTACAAAATGCATGTAACATAATCAACATCACACAGAATAAAATAAGGCGTAAGAATAAATACTGGAGGAAACACAAAAAATTTCTTAGTAGTATGTAGAAAGGCCATTCCGAAAACACGTGTATGATTTCCCAGTCTCGGTTTCGCTCACGCTCAGCCTCACATGAAAAATCATACATGTGTTTTCGAAAACGGCCTTTCTACATACTACTATAGTTATAATTCACCTTTTATTAACGCACACCGGCTTGGTGGAAATAAGGCGCACACGAGGTAACTCCCTTGATTGCATCTATTTTTATGTACACACAAGTATGCAAATTTGCCTACACCATAAACTTAGAAACGTAGTATAGTACTGCTATGTGAATCTAAGTCTATGAGAGCGAACGAATGCTTCTCCCCCAACAGAACGATTCAGCCGCAGATTGCAGACACCACGCAGACAAAAGAATCCAGACAGACGAAACACCGGAAGGAGAAGAAAACTCCGACTCAGGCTCCGACTCCGATACCAACAGCGAAGAGGATGTAGAGGTAGAGGAGGAGCAGGTCGAGGAAGAGGAAGAGGAGGAGGAAGAAGAGGCAGACGACCCAGACAGACAACGGCTGTATGACATGGAGCTGAAAGCAGCTGTAAATAATCAGAAGAAAGCCAGCCAGTTCATCTCAGCCGTGAAATACATCGCCTGGAGGTCGCTGAATACTAGAATACCCTGGGCTTCATTTTGACCCCCCGAAAGCCCTCTTCAGGCGAAAACTGTATGGCCCTGAAAAGACCCCGATTGGCATGCTGCGGAATGAACTAACGGCGTCGCGAAACCCAAATTGAGATTACTAAAAATAACGGCTACTTTTAAACCAACATCATTGGCACAATTTTCGGAAGAACATACAAGTACGCATAGTACACGAAAAAATCAAAATCTAATTAGTAGGAAAATTCACAACTCTGAACTATTCGATTCGGATATGTGACTTTCACATCTTTGGCGTTAGGTTAGGGACAGCCCCACTGGGAATAGGAAACTGGGCATAGATTTGACAAAAACGAAATAAGGTGACAGCCGGTAGGCAGAAGCAGACGGATAGATGGATGGATAGAGGCAGTCAAGGCACCCTTCTTCCTTGAGCGGCATTAAGTAGCGATTAAACGCACAAATTAAGTAGCACGCAAACGCGTGCAATTAAACCAGTCGTAAATGTAGCAACTATGATACACGACTTTAATCCAAAATACTACTATGTATAGATAACTGTGGATAGGTCTGGTGTCTCATGGGGTTTGCTACTCTGTCTTGACATTTAGGCTGGGGTCTAATTCGGGATCCTGAAGCAGTTAGAGGGCATACAGATCTTAAACAGATCACGGATCATGTAACAACCTATCTTCCGATGTGAACACAACCGAAGAGTTACAGGAAGGAAAAGGTTATGAGACCTCCGAAGCCGTTCACGCTAGCCACCGGGTGCAAACAGAAACGTAACACAGCAGGTCTAGTACCCGGTCTGAGACTGGGCTTTTGCAGAAAAAGATTTTATTTTGTTTAAAACGGGCGCATATGGCCACAGCCGGTTTTTTTTTTTTTTTTTTTTTTTTTGCCTAACCTAAAAAACAATCTAGTGTTTTAGAGAACGGCCTACCAATCAGGTAGTTAATGTTAACATAATTCTGTCCTCCATATCAATGTGGACATACATTTTGTCTTCAGGTATAATGAATGTCGAATTAGAGAGATAAAGATACTTATATGCCATGACCTGGAGAGAACATCCCGCTCACGACTGTATGAAGCCAACGAAAACGGTGACGTAAGACATGTTTTGCGTCAAAAAATTCTTGCCAAAAATCCCAACAACATTGGCTACATTCCTATTGCAGCTTCTAGCACGGACAGATGCCAAAATATATTGAGCGCACGTCGATTTGTATTTGAATGCTTTAATGGAATCATACCAAGAGATCTTGCCATTGATCACTTTAACGGAAATAAATCTGATAACAGAATTGCAAATTTAGAAGCTGTTACACGACAATCACGCGATCTCATAACACAGCGAATCCGCATCCGTAAAAGGTAATTTGTTTTTTTTTTGTCATACTTTGCTTTGATTTGGTGATAATGAATATCTTACATATGTAACTTTGAAAGTTCTAATACAGTAAAACCACAGTAGATAGGTTTATTTAGCACTAAATAAATCTTTTTTTTATGAATCGCCACTAAATTTTTGTTAAATATTTTTATCCCTACAACGTTGGTGCTGCAACCAATTTGTCTCTATGCTTTTGATCATTGACAAATTCTGTAATGACGCGCTTTCTGATATTTTCCATAGTTTTGCCAAAAACAGAATTATTCATCAACTTGAACAAATATTGTTGAAGCCACTTGTTGCCGCATTTCTCTTTGCAGAGTTAAAGTCAATGTAAGTTTTCAACCTGGCGTCTTGTTTAAATTTTAATACACGATGAATTCTGATTAACTGCAAACCCAAGTCAAGACATTGTTTTATATTTCTCTAATGAGTCACATAGCGCGTTTTATCCATCAGATTTCGAATAAGTTTTAGAACATTGAAATTGCCAACTCCAAATATTTCTTTGAGCGACAGAATATGAGGACATAGCATAGAATCGTCCACTGTTGTGTTGTCTGATGCTAGCGGAAAATCATCATGCAAGTCATGTAAGCTATCAGGATAGGCGAGATCAATTTCAAAAATGTAGCCAGTGTCATCATCACTCTGTATAATTTTTCTGTAAGATGTTCTGGATTCAGCCATGAGAAATCATCCACAGGCAACTTTTGCGACATAGCCCTTTTATAAAGATTATTGAGCTAAATATAATTGATATGTTTTGACCCTGGGCAGAATCATAATTTGGAAGATACTTGTTGTTGGCCACAGAATGTTTATTTGTGATGACAGAGATTCCGCCACGAATTCCTTTTTCGACAAAAAGAAGCATGTCGATGTCAGTGAGCAACTCCAACTTTACCTTTGCCAACTTAAGCACGGCATCCCAAGACAAACCAGGACTTGAATAGTACCAAGCAGAATCCAACTTGTAATAGGACGTGCAGATATTTCGAAAATTTTCAAATACGTCTGTAATCAGCAATACATCTGTTTTTAGATACAAGTCGGGTTAATCACCCATATTTTGTATGTCCAATGCAGACCAGACATTGCAGGCGTGGTCATAGTCAGCAACAAAAACATTAGCATAGTTAAGTTGACCGTAAAATTATTCTTTCTGTGGAAGAATTGTTTCTTGAAATGTATCCCAAGATGACATATAGTCATACGGGTAAATTCCTTTGCGAGTCACCAAATTTAGTTTGTCACCAGGAAATTCATCTGCTGTATATTTGAATGCTTTTGCATTTAAAAATTGAAGACAGTCAATACAGAGCAGTTGGCCTAATGAAAATGACATATAACGCTCCATGTTATTAGGTATGACAGTTTTTTTTCAGAAAACTGTCCAAAATTCTGTACGATGTGATGTGAATCATAACCGCGAAGATTTGCAATACCACTGGAATACATTCTGGCGTTTCCAAATTAAGATTGCACTTGTCATGTGCCGCGCCGCGATACTTTCCAGTAAAATGACAACGATCACGTACTCTGTCAGTACCAAGTGGCTGTTCACAGATCCAACACAGCTCAGATTTCAAAAAGTTTTCTCTATCATCTGGAGTATAAATCATTTTTGCTGAAACAGTGTTGCTTACATAATCTACTTCCCAAGCAAACTTTTTATTAAATGTTCTCCGCAGTCTGCACGGAGATACAATTTGATTGGCTTACTTAAAACATCATTAATGCAGACCAGCTTGTATGAGTAGCCGCAAGGAACATCCTCTTGGTACTTTCTGGTAAAAGAAGAATTTGGATTATTGTTTGCGCCGTCAGTTGGAACAATGAGTGCTTCAAAATCAGCATAACTAATAAACGGAACTTTTGTCATGTGGCAGAAATTTTGGAATGTTAAGGTACTATTATTTTTGCCTGGCATGATAGCTCGTACGATTTTGATGCAGTCTTGGCCACGCTCATCAAGCAAGTCATCACGCGTAAAACAAGGAAGACATTTGCTGCAGCAAAATAGTTTGTGCTGGTGATTGTTGTATTGTCCATTCATCAATCTCGAATAATTCTTGATCCAACAGCAGTGGCTATCGTTGGTATCTTTATAAATGTAAAGCAAATCGACTTCTCTTTCGCTAGTAAATGAAGAAATATGCAGTCGATAAATTTTGACATTGACAGAAATATTGTTTAAGTATTCAATTGCTGGCACGTCAATGATCTGAACAGGAAAATTGATTCCAGCAAAATGTAATGTATTCTGATATGTGGTGTAGTCGCTTACGCGGATTGGATTATGTTTGTAGGATACAGCGCAGATAGTACCGCCCACATGAAACTCTTGTTGTCCCTATTTATGACATTTACGCAACTTTGACTGCTTTTAATTTTGGCTGGTAGTTCCAAAACTGAGGTTACACGTAATGGATTGTACTTAGAAGTATTAACAATGCATTCTGAAACACCAATCATAACCCAAGCAGAACCCTCTTTTGAAAAATTATCAATAATATTTTGAAGAGATTCGAAAATGCTTTTGATGTCAAAATGCTGATGAAATGCGCGAACTGGTTTGGACATAAAATGTTATTCAGTTACAGTGTTATCCGTTTGTTTTACAAACAACACGCTAATATCAATATAAAATGTTATGCCACGTTGCAAACGCAGCTCATTGGACAGAATTTGTTTTATGTTTGGTTCTGCTAACTAAACATCAAAACGTATCAACTCGTCATTTTCCATGGCAAACGTCTTGTCGTAGCCAGCAATGGCCCGTCTTTTTTCTCTAAAGCTTATGTTTGTGCTCTTTATATATAAGGTAATTTATTTCTCTAATTGTTTGTTTCTAGCATCACTAAAAGTGAATTTCGCTTAATACAAGATATGCTATGTCGCATTAGGAAATCATTATTGTGGCAAATTTTGATTCGACCAAGATCACTTAGCAAGGGCCGCAGCAACACTTCGCACTCAGGATTTCCTAGCGACTTTGTCACAGTGAGATTCAACTGAAAGCTCGCATGAAGATTTCTGTACAATGTCACGATGGCATCAAGCAACATTTCTGGCTTTTCCAAGTAAACAGCTGTAATATAAACAATTGCATGTGACAATATATAAATTGATTGGACAAAAATGTATGACTTTGATGAAAACGAAGATGCCATTGTTCATGATTATGATGAGCATAATCGAGTCGATAATGCGCACATGCATTACAATATGAGATCAGAATATATTACATCAGGAACAAGCTGGCGCGATTTAATCTGTCGTACGAAGAAATGGCGCAATTTAACGAGATCATGAACAGTTTTATTACGCTCAGCCTGCCAGAAAAACAAAAATGTATCAAGTTCAAGTACGTCTTTAAGAAAATATTTCTGCTCATAGGTATACCAGACAAGGCAGCTATGTGCAAACCTGTAGCCAGCTAAAAAAAAAAAAAAAAAAAATAGAAAAAAATGTGGCAGAGTTTGACAGAATTATTTCTCAGTACTTGCCAGCAGATATCACCGGGGTCAAATGTTAGACAGCAGACAGGATAGTTGCAGATATGATGTCAAAAATTATTTGCTTGTTGGAAAACTTTCGTTTTGACAGAAGACAACTTTGTTGCAGCCAGAATCGAGACACAGTTATTGTCAGGCAGCAGACAACTTTATGGCAGACAATTCTTGTTCATAAAAGGTTCCAGAGATAGTTCGCCATTAAGGTCTGCGATTCTATACGTTATATGAATTGTTTTCAATATATCTGTCACGATAAACACCTCTTTGGTACAGTTTGCTGTATGACCTTTTTTTAAACATATTATTTAGTGTGCAAATCCTGACCCAGTCAGCCACATGAAACTTTTGTCTAAAAAATAATTTGTTTGCAACACTATCTTCATTTTGTTTCTTGCTAGCCTACATTGGCATCATTCCAATGCTTCTGTGTTTTGTATTGTTGTATTTATCTACCAGCGACTGCAAGACATTCACATATTTTCTCGTTTTAATTTTTTAAAATGTTACCACGTTGCATTTTTTAGCGTTCGATTGAATCTTTCAACAACAGCAGCTTTCCCTTCATTAAACGTGGAATACTTATGAATTTTATTTTGTTCGAGCCAGTTCCCAAATGTGTTACTGTAAAATTCACCGCCGTGGACTATCCAAAGTATTGCAGGTTTGAGTGATCTAGTAGCCATACTTACTGAAAACGGCAGTGATATTGAGCAAATACTTAACGCCGCCATTACCTCTAGAATATTCTTTTAGGTCTATCAGATCAGAATACCAAATGTCATCAACACCATTTAGCAACCACTCTACGTCTTGGAAAACGTTTTCTTACTGGCTTATGTAACTCATCTGCAAGTATGTCGTCATTGCCAATTGGTTTTCAACCAGTTGTTTTGGTGTGGGAAACTTTGGTTCCTACTCCAAGCTTGTATTTGAGTCCAATAGCGTCTCTGACAAAAGCTCTATCAATTTGTTCTCGCATCCCTTTTGGTTTTATCGCGACTAACTCATCAATAATAATTTTGTCATGCTGCATTGCCGTGGCATCTACTTGGTTATAAGGTTGTTGATCAGGAAGCAATTTTTAGCATTTGCATCCAGTTGTTTATCCAGACGATTCCACGGACCAGTATACTTATGTCCTGGCAGAATCCAGCCGCCTTTTGGTTTTGGAAGTTTTCCAATGAGCGAATGAAGATCAAAAGCGCTGCCATATATTTTAGGACGCTTACAAATAGAACAGTATCCAATAATAATATTGCCTTGAATACAAATATTGTCATCGCAGGCATGCATATATATATAACGAGTAAACATAAGATTATGTGTCAAGAACGACAATAGGTTGTTTGCTGCAATCATCAGCGAAATCACCAGAAATTGCCTTAACAAACCTGGATTTTCTTTTGCTGCAAACAGCGCACATTGATTTTATGACAGAACGTCCGTTTTTAGCTTGAGATGAAGCTTTTTTAAGACTGTCAGTATTCTTTCTGCACGATATGCACCACGAAGCTGTCATTATATATGGCATTTACATAAAACTTGCCGCAGTTTTCTGCTGATTAAGCTTAGTTAAAACTAACTTGTCATTGTCTAGAGTTGGTAGTGCATTAAATTCCAGTATCTAATGCGGAGTTTCCTTGGCATCGTGATATGATAAATCAAATAAAATAAAGACCACGAGCTGAACGATTCATATGCTGAATTTGTGTTGAGTTATAAATACAACTTCTTCGCTCACCAGATATATATTTTTGATGGCATCGCATGGTGGCAGACCAAACGAATCAAAATAGTCTGTGGCATTACTATCTGGCCTGTTGACGATGGCAACCCAATGTGTTATAGAGTCATCAAAATAATTTTCGACATTTACAAAGCAGCATTCATTCCTTTTCATTTTTTTTTTGTGTGTGAGCATCCTATCTGTGGAAAAAACGCCGCGAAATGATTTTGTGTCTTTAAGCGCTTACTCAATAAGTGTTTAGACAAAACTCTTTCTGCAAGCAAACACATTTTAAGCAAACACATTTTTTTTTGCACCGCAGTCGCTGCAGCGCCAGATGTAACTGCAAGAAGTGGTAGGATTGCTGGTAAAGCCCACCCATGCGAGATAATTGTTTGGCCGATATCTTTATGGTTAATCCAGTATTGGAACGTTTCGCCGCATTAAAATTTGCAAACTGTTTTTATTTTTTTTTGTGAGCGCGTGAACATGTTGTCCCAGATACAGTTGGTTGCTTCCAAGCCTGATGGACACGCCCGCATGCTTCTTATGCACTGCTGCAATGGTTAGCTGTTGTGATGGCGTCAAAACAACTTTTACTGAAGTGTAACTCATTTATTTGATATCTTTGGACACTTATGTGAAATCAGTTTCTGCTAAACAATTACAGTCGTCTTACCATTAAGAGCATCACGTGTAAGAATTCTATCAGAAGTAATTACTGCATAAACATTTTAGTTTGCCGCTGCAGCGGGACGAAGAATCCACTTGACCACAACATCTGCCATGGAATCTTTTGCTCGTTCCTAATGCTTACAAAAGTGATAAATAGTATACAGATTTGCACATTCATAAATAGATAATTGTGTTCCTGTATCCACATCCTGGTGTTTTGCAAAACTTACTGAAGCATAAAATACACTCGCGAATAATTTTTACTTAATGCTTTAAAATCACACTCAAGTTCAGGATATTATCTGCAATTGACTCTTACAGCAATGCGAGTCAATCCCATGTTGTGAAATATCTTGCTGCTTAACGCTTGGTTTGCATCTCTTGCAGCAAGTTGAAAAGCTATAAATGCATGTCTTGGTAACTCGCTGCCTGGCAATATAACTATTCACTAATTTACATATAATTGCGCTGGTAAACACGTAACACTTTTATAGACACTCTTCTGCTATAAATTAAGTTTCTTACTAAACGGGGAAAAAACGTTATCCAATTCTAGCGCATGATAAATAGAAGGAGTTATTTTTGGCATCCACAGCTTCTCTTTTTTTTCTGTTCGGTGTTCAACGCTTAAAATAACTTTGCTAAAACCGCATCAGTCACTTTTTGATCTTTAATTTGCTTGTCTTTTTTTGCGTCATGTGTAGATGCGGTTTCAGTTATTGCTGTTGTCACTGGTTGCACTACGTTTGGTGCTACATCGCGCTGACATTCCTGTTCGCCTAATTTCTCTGCGAGTATGTTGATTTTTGTTCAAAGATCATCTAAGACATGTTATAGTCAAATCATTATTCAAGTACCAGAAGGTTTTAGAATTACCAACCATGTTAATGCATCCATGTTTGAAGTACCTGGCGCTGGAATCAATGTAACTTTTGCACAAATTAAAAATCTAGGTGTTCCTACAGATAATACAGATGCAACAACTAAATTGTATTTAGATTCCAAGCGAATAAAAAATACCATAGGACAATTCCAACGTTGTCGTCCAATTCTGATCATAGCAACGGATTTGTAGCCTCTGCATCATCCGAATATTCAGCAGCCTTTAGAGTCCATCTGGCATTTGCTGACCACATATCTACTAGCGAATGGACTACAGCAGGCGTTTATAATAATTTTGTATCAGAATAGATTTTCCTGCGGCGGTTGCTATTTGGTGCTTTCAATTTAGAGGCAGATCAGTTGCAACTGAATACATCAACAATTGGCGTCTTGAAGCATCCAATGACAGCACTAACTGGACCACGTTTTACACAAGTACAATACATTAGGGTCATCTCTGGCTACGCTTGACATTGCAAACCCTGGCACGACAAAATATCGTCTCTACAGATTGTATTGCATTTCTGCGATGCCAACCAACCCCGGTCTGACTTATTTTCAGATTTTTACGCTAGATGATCTTATGTAAACAAAATACATAAGATTTCAGAATTCGTAAGAAGTGCTCGCGAATTTAACATGCTGTTGTTTGAAGAAGAACACGAGGACCTGGCTTTTGATGAGTTAAATCGTTTTATGACAACATTGGTAAAAACAAACAACTATATAAAAAGTTTTTGGCGGATCCAGAAGGCTTAAAAAAATGATCACATGCTCAATCTTTTTTCGGTAACTCATATGAGAGGGCCACAGTTGCGGGATGAGTTGGACAAATACGACAAGCAAACAAATTATGCAAAGACAAGGAATCAGCCAGCGCCGCTAGAAACATAGGAGTGCCATTTAAAAGCATACTAAACGAGTTGAGTATGGATAACATACAATTAGTGTATCTAACCAGAAAAATACAACGCAGAAAATTTAATGAAAAGGAAAGAAAAGATCACAATGAGGACTACAGATGCATGTACGATCAAGTCTCGCAAAAAAACCTTAAAAACCAAGAAAGACTTTATAAAAAAAATCGACAAGCAGTATTCTTACAGTGAGCTTGGTTTGAATTATGATGACGTAGAAACGATTCTGGAAGTGATGGCGTTACCTGATAAAGTAGTTGCTGATACTCCACAACCACAACCTGAGCCACTGCAACCTGATCCAGTTGCTGAAAATAGCCAGAGCAACAACAACCTGATTATATTGAAAAACAACCTATGCCAGATGATCCTGTTGTTGAAAAGCAGCCAGCGAAACCACAACCTGATTCTGTTGAAAAATAACCTAAGCCAGATGATCCAGTTGTTAAAAAGCAGCCAGAGCAACCACTTGAAGATGATCCAAAAATGAACCGAAAAAAAAAATTACCAAAATTTAAAATAAGAAGCATATTACAACATTTGCGCTTAACATGACTGATTCAGTCATATAATTCCGGATCGTAGACAACATCGTCGTAGATTTAGGTCCAACGTGTGTGACAAGTGCCAAATATTATGAAAAAAAAAACATTATATCAGTCGCTTACATAAAAAAGTAAACAGCAGTCTTCAAACTAAACTGCCATCAAACCTTGTTTTGACAAAACTCGTACAAAGATCTGTTAATGCCAAGTTGGTTGTATTCTTCTCCTAGCAGGCGTCTGGATCTTTCTAATTTTATGGCGATATCTGCATAAAAGTCAAAATGTTCTGGATTTTCTTTGGATGTTTGGTAAATAATCTTGAGGGCGTCCTTCACAAATTTGTAAGCGCCATTTAGTGGTTTGATTCCTGAAGTAATTATTTGGACATCATCTACGTTCCAGCCTGGTGGAAATTTTACTGTGGCATCATCTGCAATCATATATTCCGTCATTATTCGTCATGAGTCAAAGTCAAATATTATATATACTATTTTGTTTTCTAATTCGCGTACAATCTGCCGCAGTTTTGATATGGCGCTCTTGATTGTTTTGCCATATCCAGGTTCGAGGGCAATATAGTTGTATGTAATTTTAAATATTGTCCACGGTAACACAGCAACCAGCTTCTTGTCTGGACACTTCTTAGTGACATCTTCAATCGCGTCAGAAATGCAATCAGGTTGGTCTTCAATGTCTGCAATAATGTAATCATTTGCTCTGTAAGCCTTTCTTTAGAAATGAGGACACTTCTGCTTCAGTAGATTCGCCTAGATCAATGAAATCGTCATAGTTGCCAAAAAATCCTATGATACCTATTGCGATTGGATCCTTAGTGTACCTGTCGCAATCTCTACTATGACATTTTTTGTCGTATTCTGGATAAAAGCCAATCAAGAGAGTTAACCCGTGTGCGCCTTATTTCCATTAAGCCAGTGTGTGTTAATAAAAGGTGAATTATAACTATAGTAGTATGTAGAAAGGCCGTTTTCGAAAACACAAGTATGATTTTTCAGGTGAGGCTGAGTGTTAGCGAGACCGAGACTGGGAAATCATACACGTGTTTTCGGAATGGCCTTTTTACATACTACTTATCTTGCATACTTATGGGATTTCTCGACAGAAGAAATGAAACTATCAACCACCGCCATGTAATTCAACAGATACAATCTAAAAACTCGACATAGGAAATTGAACTTTCAACCACGGCTGTTTAATTCAACAGATAAAATGTAAAAACTCAACATATGAAATATAACTTTCAACACCAACGATTTGATTCAACAGGTGAAATTGGAATTCTCGACATACGACAATGAACTTTTGGCCGCTACAGTGCCTCGTACTAGACTTAAACCTTTCGATTTATCCAGTTTACTTTGTTACTCCTACGCTTGAATGGAGTTTATTGACCCTTCCCAAAACATGTACAGGATTTCTGTATGAATCACAACAAAGCTTCAGTTGATATTTTCGCCCAACAAATGCTTGCACTTAAAGTCTATAGAAATTATTTATTTAAATTGCAATAGGAACTGAACGAGATGTGTACATTCATCAGCTTTTTTAAAGTACAATTTCAAACAAAACATGAAAATTAAACAATTTAAACGTGAGACGAAGCCCAGCTATTCGGTACGCTTTAATAATCGATTCACCGTGACCCTGCCAGATGTTCCTAAAATGTTAAAACATGGAGGAGAATAATGTGAAATGTCAGGACTCTCCTCTCCCTCCCTCCCTTTGCCGCTCTCCCTCAGTCCCTCCCTCTCTCTCTCTCTCTCTCTCTCTCTCTCCAAGTATCGTCATTTAACAGGATGGGGTTTTTTTTGTTGTTTTTTTGTTGTTTTTTTTACATTGTACAATGGAGTTTTAATTTCGGATACACTGACTTGTATTGTTGATGTAAACAAACATTAGCATGCAATTTATTTGGCCCACGATTCACCGCGAATGGTCCGAAAAGCAATATCAGTGAACCGGGTCAAATGTAATGAAACTTGTAAGGTGCAGACAGGTGTGAACCAAAGAAATTGAAATGTGACTGACCAATCAGATTGCTGGAGATCGTAATGAAAAAAAAAAAAAAAAAAAAAAAAAAAAACGCTGTGCAACTGTATGATCCGCAGATCATACTAAAGTTTTCTCCTAGTTTATTCGGATCATAGTTCATCCGTAACTTGTATACAGACAATCAGAAACAGCTAGCAGTTTCCTGGCAATCTAGCACAAATTGACCCCCTAGTCGCTAAAATCATTATACATACAGCCTCTATCAGACAATTAAATCAATTCAAACAAAACTTCTGTTGAAAACTTTAGGTCCTTCATAATTATTTCTCAAAGGTGCCTCTTGTTTATTTCTTATTATCTTATATGATATTTCTTAAAATCCAAAGGTTTGCTTCTGATTTATATGGCAGAAACAATAATAATGGGATAAAATGTTTGTCACACTGAATGTTCTTTGGCAACTGTAGTATGTTGCCATCTGTATTAATTGAAGATCTACCCTTTCTGTTCAATCTTTTATTTATATAATTTGAGACTAAATCCAAAAAATTCAAAATAAATCGGCTCAGAACAAATGAGGAAATTAAGAAGGATTGATGCGTACAACATATTATATTTCTGACATTTATCGCCTTTTATGTGAATATTTCCAATGGAAGATGATTTGGTAAATTTCAAGCAATAAACCTGTATACATCTTGGAATTCTAACAGGTAATAATACTAATAAACATTTGCGATGAGATTAAATAATCGTACCTGAAATTCTCCTGTTCCTTATAAGGAATATATGTAAATGTTATAGACTTATGATCCTTCTGCAAGTTTCTAGGAATATTCCTCCAAAAATGGATATGTTCCCCTGGCTGGTAACTTCCACAGCTTTCCTCTAAGCAGGGCAAATTCCTATTGATAGGCTGAAGGTGTTTGAAAGACCTTGACATTGGGTAGGTATTTAAATTTTGATTTATCGATTATGTTTTATCTCAAAGCAGTGTTCTGAATATCTGGGAAAGGTAATAGTTTTATGTTTTAACATGTTAATCGATATACCGGTTTCGTGGAATCTCTGTCAGTACTAGAAAGAAGTTAATATACCTGCTTTAAATGATAAAAACATCAACCATTGTTTTGGATATGGTGTTTTCTTTGTATGTTTGTGCGTATGTTTGATCAAAAAAGCCTATTTGCTGCAGTTTTCCGATTTTATTGAGTAAGGACTTGTTTGATTACAACATTATCAATTGGTGTTACCTTTCCAGTGTCAACTTATCGAGTCATTTCATGCAACGGCAAATACAATAACTTAATTGAAACCCGATACCAAACCAGCTTAACAAATCCTTCATAATCAATGAAAGTGGTTGCAAACAAATGAATCGAATCAAATAATCGTTTGCAGATTCTTGGTAATCAAATACTCTCCAGATTTCCTTAATAGCAATTGTTTTTTCATGATACACAGAGACATGCCATATACATAATTCATACTTAGAAGAGTTATTGGTGATATTTGTGAATTATTCAACCTGCATATTCTCCAAACACCATTATAATAATTGAAGTATTCAGTGTATCCCTTATGAATTTGAATTACCATTTGTAGGATTTTTACCCCAGATGTCCTCCATGATTGGAAGTTTTGTAATTTTCTCCCTTATCATAAATAGAGACTACATTAGTCAACTACAGATAGTACACTTTCATAGTCTTTATCCAACTTTTAATCCCATCCCCACCCACCCCTTCTGAGGTTACATATAGGATCTGAAGCATTTGTTGTCATCCACTCATGAAACATTTCACCAGTATGATCATCCGCTCCAAATCCAAGTAGATGGAGTTAGATTACAAAGAAAACCGACTAAGTGACGCGCTAATCGACGCATAAACGGGTGGATGGACATGAACGATCACATTATATCTGCAAAAGTGCGGATATATATTTACCAGCGACATCATCTCCAGGGTACGCTAGTCAGAAGTTGATATATCCTCATCTAAAGAGGTGATTTACTCGGTATTTACTCGAACAACTCCTCTGACTTTAGTGATCCATATAATCCTGAAACAGCTCTTTTTTTCTTTTCAGAGAAATTCGTCTCATTCGTCCCGGATTTCTCAACTTTATTTAAATCAACAGGAAATTATTGAGTTGAACATTTCAATACAAGATCGTAACTAGGGCCCGAGAAACCAAATGTTTTTCACCCACCGGAAATAGGGCTTTGACCCTATGGTAAAAGTATGGACAGGAACAGGTACCAGGGGCTGATGGTGGGGGGAGGGGGAGTGACGAGCTGGCGCCCTCCTCGCCTCTTAAAAATGAGCACACAACAAGAGGAACGTTTTCTAGAGTAAGTTTTATTTACAGTTAAATAGTTACATTTAGCGAAAAACGCTTAAAATGCAGGATCTTCAGGGGGTTTTGCCACCAGGGGTTCCATTCCCAGACCCCTTGCCTACTTGTTTACTCACCCCCCCACACACACACACACACACAAACGATATTCCTTGATCCGCCCCTGGGTACAGTATTTAAATGTCTCTTGCAGGATGGGAAACGGTGTGGCATCTACACATTGGTGCAAGTATATTTCAACTCTTACCGGTACGATACCGCCCCCCCCCCCCCTCCGATTCAGTCTTTCCGATACGGCTGTACCGGCAATAAATGTCTTAATGGTAAGGCGTACCTGAGCGTACCGGATTACTTGCACCACTGCATGTACGTTACGCAAACTGTCAGAAACGATACAAAAAACAAACAGGTCATAATCAAACCATTAAGTACCGAAGGCAAATTGCAAATTAGGAAAGTTAAGCAAACGGTAAAAAAAGTTACAAAACTGTACAAAACTTGACAAAACTGTACACTTTGGTTGCAGTAAAGACAGTAAAAGGAAAGCAATTGTCTGGAGCAGTACGAAAAGATACGCAAAAGAAAGGACAGTTGGAAAACGGTAATGAAAAGGGACGATGTGATTTGAACACGAAACGATTCCTCAAGTTAACGATGCTTTACATAATGGATATGCGAAATCGGTTGTATAAAATGTTACAAGTACTGAAGTAAGTTTTATTAATAAAATTCTTCCATTTTCCTTAAACGTTGTTGGCTTTTGCAACACACAATCTCCAGCAGAAAATTGGCAGGCTTAAATTCGTACCTATTATGGATACATATTCATGTCAGCTTCCACGCGATTTTCGGCTGAATAATTGACGAAAACCACTTCAGCTGGTGATCATGTTTCTTTCTGGCACATCCCTGGACGAAGCACAATAGATCATCTTCATCAGATTATTATATCCCTGGCTATCATAAATAATTTTTTAAACTTTGAAAATGTTAGGGACCCGTTTTTAAATGTTCTAACTATAATTCATAGACACAATACATTATGGCATATGCTTAATTTAATTAACTAAATGCACTTTTCCAGGGAATTGTGGCCTTAGATGTAACGGTTTCTAATATTGCTGTAGGTGTGACCATGTTTCAGTTGTTATTTTTTAATGCAAAGAATCCAACCATATAAAACATATGTTGTGTATCAGCACAATTTCAGACCTACACCCAAAGGAGCAGTGCTACCCTCAAATATAAGTTTAATCTTGAAAATTATACTGTTTAGATAAATATATGCTTTGATTATGACCAAATTTGGTTATACATTTGTTGTAACAGTTTTGTGGGTATCAGTTTCAATAAGTATTCGTTTCTTTCAATTATATATTATTTAGTGTTATTCGTTTCGCCAGTGCTGGAGTATCGATCGCAATACAAGATTTTCCAAAGCAATCTGGTTCTTTTAACTCAGAATCAAGGTCATGTATTAGTAACCAGAAAACTCGTTCCAATATTTCCTCGTATAAAATTCTTTGGAATAGTTGCTTTATAAAAACAACATTACATTTGGCTCAAAAATCTATACTACTATTGATATTTTGGTGGATAGACGTAGAGATATTTTGTAGCACTGTTCGCTATAATCGAGAAGAAATTGGTTCTGATTCGCGCTGAGTTGTGTGCAGAAGCACACCCTCGACCTTGAAACCAAGGTGACGAAGAGCACGTTATCTACACAGTCGAAAGAAAACGGCATTCGCATGTTAAGATAAGGAATAGAACCGAATACTATAAAACTGAAAGAAGGATCAGAACTGGAGAAAAAAGCAAACCTAAAGAAGAATGATGCAAACAATTTGGACACAATTTGGTCAATCTCCTACAATGGTAGTAATGGAATTTGTGACGTGGTGATAATTTGCAATTCCAACCGGAACGTGCATGGTACAATGTCAAACTACTTAAGTTTAGTACGAGTAAAATATCTGGAAACTGAAACCAAAGAGAATCTTTATACTATATTGGATACCGATGTAATAAAGTTAGTAATGTGAAAGAATACCTCATAAAATAGCACAAGCAAAAAACAACCGACAGACAGAAAGCAATCGAAAAGTAAGGATAAAGGTGCTTTTTTGTACAGAAGGTAGACAAAATACAGCAGGCGGTAAAGTAATTATACGGATCCAACTCCTCAATGCCTGAAGATATGAATTATTGGTTTTGATTTGCCGAGAGAACAACAATGAGAATATCTGAGAACCATACGTCAGATGTACACGCAAGTATTTAAAATCTCGTATTTAAAATATGCAAAATGAAAACAGAAAAATTAAACTTCATAGGCGAATTACACATATCAACACACACACACAAACACACAAACAGACACACACACACACAGACACACACGTTCTCATGCCCTTGCCATATCTATGGAGGGGTCATATAGTGTTACATATGTCCGTCCGTCACGACACGGTACGTCACATCACGTCATGGCACGGCCTTTCCCGTCCATCTCAGTAACTTTCGAAGGACTTCATGATCAGAAACCATATTGGCATAAGGCTTTACACTAAGAATACCTAGGTCATGTGACCTCTTCAACATTTTCCCGACAAAATTTAACAGTTATGGAACCTCTTTGACTTAGAACTTTGACCTTCAATTGCATCATATTGGCGGGGGCATCCGTGTCGTATTGACACATATCTAATTGTTTTAAAAATAAACAAAGCAACTGTCATCAAATTAGGAAGTAAACAACAAAAACTGAATACTGAAACTTTAGTCATCCCATGCCATCTGCATTATTGACACGGGTACATCCTGTTTTGTCGTCTTTTCATCTTTAAATTATTCATGTAAACATACGTCAAAGTTGTTTATAAAAGGCGGATCCACACTAGATAAACGATTTGATTTGAGTGTGTAAGATTAAAACGTATTAGGTACATACAACACTAAGCCTTCAATTTATAATCCCTCTTTTGAAACTACATTATCACTGCATGTTAGCTGCAAATAGTAATACTAGTAAATGTAATTCTTTATTTCTATTTTTTTAAACTGACAGAAAGGGTATTATCAGAGAGCCCTAGGCGATACGTTCAAATATTGCATCTGAGGGCATATTAGATCGACTGAGACAAATCTGCAAAGTTTTCATGTAAATAGTATTATAAATACTAGACGGTATGAAGAAACTTCACGAAGAAAAAAAGGTTGTATTATTTTTTTAGAATAGGATAAGTAAGTCAGAAATTATTAATTATCAATTATTGTACATGTAAGGTTCGAGACACTTAACCTAGTCGATTTGATCACTGCACTACAGCGAGTATAAAGTTCACAGTGATTATACGAAATTTATTCTATTTGTTTGTTTATAATGAAACTATTCCCAGTTTACATGTAAGATGGACTCGAGCCGTTGTGTTTGTTATTGCATAGTTATGTCTCTTGTGTTATAAATGGTTTTACAATTAATTTAGGTAAATAAACTATGACTTATTATCACACAGAAGTTCTATTTTTTCCTTTACGGGAATCTATATCAGTACGTACATAGAGAAAAAGAACAAAGGTTTCAAACTGAGATTCATTTTTAACGACAGGTACAAATAAGAATGCACGATCGTAGTTAGAATATTTGGACAGCTATATCCACTCAGACATACAGATCATCATCATTATTAAAATCCTACTGTCCATTTGATAATTTGGTGTCAATTATAATGTACCAGACGATCCATGTGTCCCACGAGATCCGCTTGCATGTAACGGTGGAAATACCTAATTAGGTTTTCAATTAATTAATAAATTAACATTTTATATTTTTGTGCAAGTCTACAGACCGTGACAGTTCATATGACCTTTCCTTCATTGTTAGGTAATTCAGTTAAATGCATATTTTGTGCAGCTATAGCCATTGAACATACACATCGTCGTCGTCATCGTTGTCATCATCAACATAATCTCCACCAACGTCATCAAATACATAATTATTATTGTCGTCATCATCATCAAATACATCATCATCATTCATTATAATTAAAATCCTATTTCCCATTTTATAATTGGGTGTGAATTATAATCTACTTGACGATCTTTGCGTCCCACGGGATCGACTTTACAAAAAACGATGGAAGAAACTAATAAAGTTTTAAATAATAAATTAGCGTGTTATATTTTTTTGTAAAAGACTACAGACCGTGACAGTTAATATGAGCTCATTCTTACCTTCATAGGACCTCTGCTTCATAGGTAATATCCGCTTCGCGGTCAAGGTGGAGAAATCGAATTAACTTTTGGATTAATTAATAAGTTAACATGCTATATTTTTGTGCAAGCCTACAAACCGTGACAGTTAATATGAGACCACTATCGCCTTCATATGACCTTTGTTTCACAGTTAGATAATTGCGTATTATAGTGTAGTTTATTGACATCCATTACATTTGATGTTAATTACAATAAACTTCAATTATAATTGTGTAAAACAATGATTTATAATTATCACTTTTCGTAAGAATTGACAAAGAATGATCAATTATTGAACACACGTCGAAAATCAAGTCAGTAAGTTAAAAAATGACTTTTAATTTAATAGAAACAAGAAATTTTCTTCAAAGTTTCCGTGAAAAAGATGAAAATTGAACAAACATTTGTAAAAAAAACTGAATTGTTTAAAAGAAATATCTAAAAGTGTCATTTGTTCTGGTAATTCATTTAAAGTTCCACCCATGAATACATTTAAATAAAGGTAAGTCACTTATTTTTTATTGTTATTTTACGTAGACAAAAGGGTACAACGTTTGCTGAAAAGTTTTCAAGGAGTATTTTGTCTTACGGAAATTTTACTTTCTCCATATATTACTTTGTTAACTACAGGTGTTTATGTGTTATTTAATCCACCAAATTTTATCCCATTTTATTTATTTATACATTATTTATGGACAATAACAATACATAAATAATAAAAATTCTTTAATTTAAAAGGGATTTGTTTTTATTCAGTTTTAGCGTTTTGCAGTTCCTCGGGTAAATTCAAGCAGGTTTTGTCAACATTCAATGAATTTTTCAAGAAAGGCTAAAACAAACTTTTTGAAATGCAAGGAGTTTTCAAGATTGTACGAACCGTGGTGACATCAACAGCTATCGTTTGTTGTCTGTCTTATGAGGACGGTCTCATTCTATGCGATGAATGATTCAGTCTTTACCGATATACATACACGATTTTGACAGAAAATTCAAGTCACTATACTTAATTAACCTCCATAAGCGTACTAAATTCTTTTACGAAAGACCTTCAAAAATACCTTTACGACATTATTTAAGTATATAGTTCGATTCATACTGCAAAATAAAGTCCTAGACTTGATGCATGCATGAAGGATAAAGACAAAGTTTTCACCTTAGTCAAATGAGTTATCAATTCAAAGTACCCGGATCTAAAAGCCTCCCATATAATGCAAAGACTCGGTACAGTTATTACTACCTGTAGCGTACTAACGGGGAGGCGGACGGGGCGGTTGCCCCGGGCGCCAGAGGTCTTGGGGTGCCAAAACAGCTGATAACAAATTCGGGCCTCGTATTCTGGCCCTTTGGGCCATCATCGTCGCTCCGGGCGCCATTTACCCTTACTACGCTACTGATTGCTATTATTTGAGTTAAAACGTCGAAGATATAACTCCGAAAATGGCGTTTGTTGGTGATCTTTTCCTTTTTCTTTCACCTCGCAGATAATTGAAAAATTCAGTTGCAAGGTCAACAACAACCCATGTTTCTCACATACCTGCTTTGCTGCAAGTAAAAAAAAAATTGTTTATCGCTCTCTTGGTCAAAGAAAGTGGCTCGAAATTACACCCTTCATATACCGTATGTACCTGAATATAACAAGAGTTAACTTGTTGAATAAAGCTACCGCGACAGCCTATTACGGGAAGTTGTTTAATTGGTGACTCGTGTGCCTCATGTAGCATCCAAGTCAGGAAAAAAAAAAACGTTCATTTTAGGATTGTCACTGACTGAATTCAGTTAATGAATTGATGTTTTTGTAAGCATTTTAAGTATTACACACAATATCACTTACTCTCTACACTGTATAGAAGGAACAGCGAATATAAAACATCTCCCAAGAGATACAACTAGGATTTTTTTTTTTTACTTTTTTTCCCAGTGTGTAGCGATTACCTGAAAGTAAACACATTTTTAGTTTAGCTTGTACCACAGCATTTAACACTTAACACCAATTTAGGTTGAACGTAGCAACAACCGCCATTGTCAAACGTGAAATTAGCAACACTAGGGGGACCTTCGCCGCGCATCTGTTGAATATAGCGCGCTTAAAATATAGAAACATCCACACAGAAGGAGGCGATTGTCAAAGCAGTTTATTTAAGCCAGTTTTTAAAACAGAATTTTGCGTTTGATCGCACTGTTTTGCTGCTGTAGAATATCTTGGAGCGGTATTGACAAAGTCTCGATAGTAGTCCAAAAATATCCACAAATCTTCTACATTTATATTGAACGTTATACAGACACAGGACTGACTACCTATCATATACTTGTGGCATATAAGGAATCTTACATGAATGTTTATTTCACATGCAATTTGTGAAGGAAGTTTAATATATTATATCTTTTGCGAGACTTGGCAAGCAAAGATTGAAATCACACAAAGGGTTTAATAAATTTCATTCGAAATATGCACTCATGTATGATCTTTTGTCATATGACGAAAAGTAATGAGTTTGTTAAATTAAATCACAAAATGGCTTAGTGAACGACTTTAATGTACATTCGGACGCCTCGGACAATAAGGAAAATATGATATGGGTTTATTAAATCAAACGTTACATAAGTCATGTGAGAAAAGCAGATATGGCTTGGCCTAAGATGTTCATGTGAGAAAAGCAGATATGGCTTGGCCTAAGATGTTCATGTGAGAAAAGCAGATATGGCTTGGCCTAAGATGTTCATGTGAGAAAAGCAGATATGGCTTGGCCTAAGATGTTCATGTGAGAAAAGCAGATATGGCTTGGCCTAAGATGTTCATGTGAGAAAAGCAGACATGGCTAGGCCTAAGATGTTCATGTAAGAAAAGCATATATGGCTAGGCCTAAGATGTTCGTGTTTCTTTAGATCGGGATACCCAGAGCACGGTCACAATCTGTCTTATGCACCGCAAAATGTTATGGCGAGAAAACCGTGAAAGGGAGCTTTCATTTATGCCTGAGAATATGAGCGGGATCCAGATTTCAGATGACAAATTCAGTTGTCCAGTTGAAACGGATATCCTTATTTATACATATAAAGTTTTAAAAAATCTAAGACTGTGATCAGACCAGTTCCTTACTTTTGCATTGTTGTCTCGGAAAAAAATTGCTAAATATGATGCTTTGCTGCCAGTGTTTCAAGTGACTTAAGGTCATATCGGATTGAATATGCACGAGTGGTATCCTATATGTATATATAGTACATCAACTCTAATGCATACTCTATCATATATGTATATATAGTACATCAACTCTAATGCATACTCTATCATATATGTATATATAGTACATCAACTCTAATGCATACTCTATCATATATGTATATATAGTACATCAAATGTAATGCATACTCAATCATATATGTATATATAGTACATCAACTCTAATGCATACTCTATCATATATCACTTATTTCATAATACATATTGGCGCCAGATGTTCTCATTTAACAATTGTTTTTTGGCTTTTGTTTTAAGATAACAGAAGAAAAGTGACGAACGGGTTGAATCACATTCTTAGATTTGTGAAACCTGATTTGTTAAAAGAGAGATGTCCGTTTTAGTTTGACATTTGCCGGTGCACGAGAGAACTGATGCCCATGCAGTCATATATACATGCAACTGGTAGATACTGAAATACTGTGTCCGTTACATTGGCCACTTGCTTGATAATGTTTGCATTTATATCGTCTTTATGCTTGGATTCTGGCATAATTGCGTCCAAAATAAATCTGACGTGAAAACAAAGCACCCGACGTAATATGGATCAGGCAAAATGTGCTCCAAATTCATCTGCCTGTAGGTCTGAGTGTCAAAAGAGATACGTGTTTTTAAAAAAACTGAATGAAATATAATTTTGAGGAATTATTGCTGTCAATCTACAAATCCATCCATCTGTAGGTAATACATACTTATGCAGACAAAGATATATATATATATATATATATATATATATATATATATATATATATATATATATATATATATATATATATATATATCGTAAATTGTTGTCCCTAAATTCAATTCGAGATAGCAAATGATGTTTCATATAGTGCCAAAGTGCATTCTAGTATAATGTACAATAACACAAGAGTGCGTGTGTGTGTTTGTGTGTCAATTTGATTCAAATGAACGGAAATATACGCATTCCTACTATCAAGTAGATGCTATCTTACATTTTGAAAGTTCTGGAAACTTTAATATTGTAAACTCAACTTTAGCGATATCTGCCTATAAAAGGACATAGGTCTATAAAGGACACTCAAGGAACCAAATCATTTGGTCTTTATTGGTACGTGTTCTTTATATATAGGGTGTGAATGATACTATCATTTGGTCTTTATGTGTACGTGTTCTTTATATATAGGGTGTGAATGATACTATCATTTGGTCTTTATGGGTACGTGTTCTTTATATATAGGGTAATTTGGTCTTTATTGGTACGTGTTCATTATATATAGGGTGTGAATGATGTTAAATCTCATATAAGAGACTTCTAAATGTGCTTTATTAGCAGGTGTCCTTTATATGGAGGTATCAGCTAAAGAAGGTTTCACTGTAATATATGAAACTAATGAAAAACAACTGGACCAATAATGACACGCCTTTACACACAGACAATGGAAAGAAGACGAAAATGGGTAAAGGCGGTGGGGTGGGGACAAGAACTGATATGAAGAAATCCTCCTTCAAATGATCTATAAATGAGAGCAAAACCAGGCCTGGATATCACAAAACATTTCAAACTGAGTTTGGGCTTGACATTTTTTGTCTATCCATCACATAGAACATTACTTTTGAAAAGTGACTTTCGATTCAATCTCAAAATCAAGGTCACAGTTTCATGATCTCTAGAGCAGTTAAAATTGTCAAACCCCCCAACTAAATCCAGATTGTATCAGTTCTTGACTAAATCCAGATTGTATCAGTTCTTGACTAAATCCAGATTGTATCAGTTCTTGAAGAGAATGACTGATGGTCTATATGACCAATGCAGAATCTTTAAAAAAGAACAATGTCCGTCAAAAGTATCCTACAAGCTAATCATAATATATTGATCATCCACCCGGAACACACACACACACACACACACACACACACACACACACACACACACACACACACACACACACACACACAACAAAGATATATCGTTCTAGATGAAGAGAAAGGTCAAATATGCAGTATATAATCTTTCTTACCCTCATTTGGGTCGTTACACTGGTCTTCTGACACTGGTACCCTTATGATTGAATCACGGTCTTATTATCTTACTAATCACATAGCTTTAACCTTTCGCAATCCCTGATTTAAATGTGCATATTTCCATAAACAGAAAGCAACAAACACTCATGAAACATGACTACTAATCCGTTTTCCTCATAGTCTTCTCCGGCATCCTTGATAATCAGGAGGACACGAAATCACCTATGAAAATAAATTAACAGGTTAGTCATAATACCTCGTCCTCAGAATGACATCATTTACAACTCCTCAGCTGAAAATAGTTTATTGGGCATTCAAATATTCGTCTTCATTCTGGTATGCACATAATACGTAACACCACAAAGTCTCCGTTCTAGAGTTGAAACATGAATAACTAATATCCTATTACGGAAACGTTGTTGTATACGCCTCTGCTATAGAATTTAGGTAACCTGAACAGAAAGCACGGTTTACTACAGAAGCCTGTTAGTGCCATGTTGAAATTTGTATATTTCGTAATTATGACTTATTATCTCGCAATTACTAGATAACTAACTCGTAATTACGAGATAGCTAAGTATACGCCAACCATCTTACACCACCACCCCCCCCCCCCCCGAGAGAACCAAGGCTGGCAGGGGAGGTTTGGGGGGGTGGGGAGGGGCACAGTCACTCTGGGCTGATTATGTTTTTGTCTTAAAATTGGAGCGTAGAAAATGCGGGAAAGATTCGAACCAATAGCCCCCCACCCACCCGTATTCCCCACGTGTATGAGATTGCCAGAGATCCATTCGAATAGTGTCTTCAAATAGACAGATGTCAAGGTGGTCAAATGTATTCTATAAATTTACACTGAGTCCCAGCCCAGCAGTCTGGACCGAAACCCATCACAGTGCGTTTTGTTTTTAAGAGAGAGAGAGAGAGAAAGAGAGAGCTTGTGCTTTCTTGTGCACGAAATTAGGTTGGTACAAGCATAAGAATTGTTATTGGCCTACTCCTGCTGATGAAAAAAGAACGGAAAAGATTAGCAAAACTTGTATATGAACTTAGACAAAGTTCCAAGCAAAAGAATGAGACAATATACACATGGATTATTAAAAAGGAGTTAAAAGTCGGGGTTAAGGACTCGAGGAGAAATTAAAAACTTTAAATACAAATATGCAAATAATTTGTAGATAGTTAATTAACGTAGTGGCTGAGGTCTCAGATGTTGGCCGTGATGAAGATGTAAATAATTATTATGAGTATGAGCAGGATGAAGATTATATTATAGTAATAGTGATGAAAGTAGCCATACTACTTTGACTTCATTTTCAACCACCATTCTACTCTTTGTATTACATTGTATCTGCTGACACATCGGAACAAGACGTTGCGGACATAGAGGAACGAAAAGTTGCGGACATAACGGAACCCCGCGGACATACAGTCATGACGGAACGGATGACCCAGTACGGATATAGTGGAACATGCGGGCATCACGAGATATAACAACTGTGCAACCAATTCCGTAAACTGATAATTGCGAATAAGGAGACAATTGTTAACACGGAAGTAGACTAATTGTGGGCAGGGGCATTAGGTTGAAATTTTGTGTTTTCTTGCTTTGAATTTAAAGTATTTGGATATTTGATACATTTCTTAACCGATTTAAAGTGTGCATGCTAAGGTCATTAGCTGTGACGAATTTAATATTTTCAGCAGATCTTTTTAAATTGAACACGAAATCAATAATAACTGCACAAATATCTCAATATTAAACTATTAGCATGAAATAGTAGAAGCTGGACTTTAACTGAGCAGAAACTTTGTTAAAACCGAATCTTCATGGGAGAACTGTGAGTGCGTTATATACAGAAAGGAAATAGTTGTATTTAATCAAAATTATGTCTATCTTATTGAAATTATTATATCAGAGCAACAGAAACTTTCAAATTACTTACCTATCCACCTTCTCTGTCTAGCTCCGTGTTCACGATTGCCTCCATTTTGTGGGACAGCCTATAGTACGGTGTTAGGTTGTAGGGTATTAGTTAGGTTTGATGTTTTTGTTGAAGAGAATAAATGTCTAGAAGTATGCACCCTCTGACATGTAAATGATGCGGATATTTAATCTTTTGAAACCCTTTAATATCTATAAATCATTATGTTACCAAATAAAAGGGGAAAGAGAGTCAGGCATGTTTGTGAAACGCAAATACAAAAGTATACTGTTCAAAGACATTTTGGTATCAACATAAGTTATCATTAGTTGATACAAAATGTAATATAATTACTATTGCAGATCTTATGATCGCAATCCATTTAGGTCGAGTTCTAAATAGAATATATACGACATTTGATCATTGGTTTAATACACAATTATAAACAGTAAACAAAGGTGAGGGTGCAAAATATGCAAGTACATTGGCTCATCATTGTTGATATATTAAAATATTTGGTGTGTGTTATATAGCATTGTTTACAGCGACTAATGTTTAAAAATGTTGAAGTACAATGCAATATTATGTCCATTAACATTTAAATACAAAGTCTGAGTACAAAAGGCAAAAACTTTCGTTCAATTTTTTTGTGTGTGATCTGTACAGATTTTCCTTGCGTTAGAATGACACAAAAATGATTGATCAGCAAAATTTTTAACCGGATTATCATTTATTGGCAATAAGGATTCTTTCTTGCAAAATGAAATGATCTACAGTTCATACCCATCACAATAAATTTATATAATTATTATTTTAGTTCCATATTTAAATAGAATAAGACCGGGCCCTCTATAACTTGTCAAAGAACTATACAAGCAAGTACCTATGTATATGACTATTAGGTAGTGGTAGTATTGGTGGAAACTTTATTGATACTATATTTTTATTTATTATTTGTGCTGTTATTAATAATATCACCATGAATTTTACGCACGTTGATTATTTCAGTAACACATCTAAAAGGTACAGTTAAAGCTTGATAATCAGAGTACTAATAAGTACGTTTAAGGTCAAGTAATGCGATAGGCTGAGGAATACCATGTGTACTGAGTTAGTATTTATTATTTGTGACTATTTGACCATATATATAGTAGTTGTAACTAAATGTTATGAATTATCCGAGAGCAGGATTCGTGAAGTGTTATACCAGTTTTCTATACTGCTACCATCATTCTCTGCTATATCTGGAAAACACACACACACACACACACACACACACACACACCAAACCAAAAAACACTATATTAACCAGTGCCTTGCACATACCAGATTGAAAGTGGCGATATTGAATCACCAAATCCGGAACTTCAATTGTGCATCGAAAACAGGAAAGAAAGAAAGAAGGAGATATTAGATTAGGATACTGACATTTTAGATTATTTAAAGTGTTGACTAGAAATGTTCTCTGGTGGGTAAACTTAGCTATCATACTTGTTAGTCAAAATCAAGAACTGACACGTTAGATAGATTCACTGAAATGCTGGATTCTCAGTATCAAATGTCCCATCCGTAGACCATCCGTAGATAGAGTCACTGAAATGCTGGATTCTCAGTATCAAATGTCCCATCCGTAGACCATCCGTAGATAGATTCACTGAAATGCTGGATTCTCAGTATGAAATGTCCCATCCGTAGACCAAGCCACTTCATTAGGATATTATATACATTTATCAACCAATGGACACGATTATTATTGGTGTGGGACTTCTCTTCCTTAACGAAAACATAGCTTGACCAACTTGACCTGACATAACAGCTTGGTACTTCATTAAAGCTACGTCCTCTCCCAAACAAATTTAAATTAATATGACAAGCGTATTGTTTATTTATTTATTTATTTTGAAGCCCATAAATATGTAAAAGTATTGTCTTACCACCAAATTCCAGCCAGATTGCTCAGTATTTGAAGACACCCCACCCCATCCCACCCCCACCCCCGTATTTCAGGCTAAAAGTAGTATTAATTACACTCAGTGTGGCGAAAGTTTTGAAAACGAGATTCGCATTCCGAAGTTTGTAAACAGAAACTGATTTTTGTTGATGTCAGTTGGGTCTAATGCACCTTTTGGGGTAGAACATGCTTTACGTCGGGCACAAGTTACATGGCAGTGAAACTGGTATAGTGACAGTAAGTACTTTACACTTGGTTTTGCCAACTCTTTAGTAATTATGGGCAGGCGTTGTACATCTGCTTGTGCCAAGCTGACCTTTTCGCCGGTTTGATTACGCGTGCATGGCGAACAACATACTGGCATTCATCCTAGCTTATTTGCATGTTATCTCGTCTGCACGACGGGTAGGGAAACCCCCTGGATTTACCTTCTTTCATGACCTGGTGTACATTTTTGCAAAATATTTTTCATTATTCTTTTTTAAGAGAGGCACAGAATCATGCGATGCCTTTGTCTCAATTTTCATTTTTTTCAAAGCTAGGAAGTTCAGCGTTAATATGGTTCCGAGAAATATATTAAACGATGTGCGTGCACTGTGAATACTGAATGAGAACGATTATTCCGTGCCTCACCCGCATATGAATGCATTGCAACACATATATTTCGAATAGACTATGCCCTCATTAATATTGCACTGAAAGTTTAAACCGCAAGGGGGCCCTATCAGGCTTAGTTTTTTTGCGTTTTGGTTAAAAGTTTCTGTTCCAATCAAGAAATAATCAAACAAAAACAGTTTTGTTCACAAGCGAAAGCGGTCTTTAGAAAGAAAAATGGCGATCTTCTGTCTGAAAATGGCATCCTCCGGTGTCCGCGTTGTTACTTCTGTGGAACGGAGATTTAATATCGGTCACACTTTGGCTGGACTATTGACGTCACACGACCATATCTAAGGTAGCAAAAAAGCTGGAATAATCACCAAAGTGAAACGTGCTCCTGATCTGAGCACCGTAAAAACACGACACAGCACAGTAATGAAGGACATTGAAGCTGCTAAATTCTTAAAAGCTATTCTACAATGCTCAAAGTTGCCCTGCTTTTGTATAGTGTTCTTACTAATTAAGTTCATCATACTTTGAAGGGGGGGGGGGCACATTTCCTTAAACTTTATGATAGCTAGTGTGCCTTAACATACTCTGATAAACATACTTCTAGAAACCTCACATATTTTAACCTCATAATTTTGGGATGAATAGTCACTTTAATACATGTCCATTGTTTCATATTTCTGAGTGTCAATGTGTCAAGTTTAATGTTTTTTTCCTGTGTTTGCAACCTTAATGTCATTTTTAAATCTCCATGTCTAGTATATTTTTTTTCCTGTGTTTGCAACCTTAATGTCATTTTTAAATCTCCATGTCTAGTACATTTTCACTTCATTTACCTGCATCTTGCTGATCTATAAGATTAAGTAACACATATTGTATTTTTTCAGGTCTAGCCTAGTATTTGGAACAAGGTGGAATAGTTGGATTAGCTTGGAAGCTCTCAAGTAGTCAGGTGGTGTTACCAAGGTCTCATTAAGATATGTCCAATGTACCCGCCATAAGTTACCAGGATTAGTTCATACTACCACACTGATATATAACACCTCCCCGGAGCTGTATTTTCCTATTACATTGTCGCCCTCTGTGGTTATTGACAGTGGAACGCAATGCACGTTTGCTATAAAACATGGTACTGGTCCCACCAAATGGGAACTTTGAGTGCGCTATTATTTATACTAACAACTGGCTGATAACCTGACACAATAAACCTGGAACATAGCACTTGTCATTATTTGTTAGTGTGTACACGTATATACATTTGAACAGGCATATTTCAATTTGCTTCAAAACTCACTGTGAGCTATCTTGCTTCACTACCCTTTGACACAATGTTATAAATCAGGGGTTTCAAGCTCATTTGCTATGGCGGGCCAGATTTGATATAAATAATAATAAATAAGGAGTCTGGCGGGCCGTATGTTTGACACCCCTCTTATAAATTGTACAGACGCAAGCTACAACTTGTTTTAAATACCATTCATTGGTCAACTTTGCTGTCCAAAATTAGTCAGTTTCATTTTTTAAATTTGTATGCAAATTTAATTTTATGTTTGAATTTTAGTTTTCTAAACATAATTGTTTATTTGAAATTCTATTAAAATTTAATTTATCAATGGTTTTATATTTCAAATATATTTTCAGATAGACATTATCTTTTGTTGCAATCAGGTTTTTACTGTATTGAAACATTTCTATAATTAAGGAAGATATAGCAAATTCATTTTTGGCGTCTCAATAGCACTTGGTCCAAAACTTGATCCCTGTGGAACACAACACTACACGGGTTCTGACAGTTGCCACACACCTTGTTTGCTACGAAAATCAAAAGACTTCGTGAATAAAGTTAAAATAGGTGTGGCATGCAAACATTTTGGTGATGATACACGAGTTAGATTTAGGCATTCTTGGTATTGATTTAAAGGAAATTGTTTATTCTTTAGAATATGAGCATTATGGTGTAGTTGTCTGTGTGTATTTTGGCGACAGTGCACAGTGAGTATTGAGGCATAGTTGCTGGTCCGGAAGTGAGATCTCTGAGCGTTGTTTTGTTTACAGTCCAGCTTCTAAAACAAATGCCAGTTAACATACGACGAGAACTTCACTGTGTGTTCATCTTTGAAGATATTTTAGATTAACATATGATTTATTAGGATTTGGACACAGTGGAAAGTTCAGTACTGACAAACAAATGTAGGGACTATATAGGAAAAATAATTGTGATCTGAATCCACGTAGCATACCAGATTGAAGTCTCGTTCAAGCAGACTAACACGTGCCTTCGAGAGATCTACTCCAAGCGAGAGCCAGGTAAAGGCCTGCGCAAATGATTGTTACTGATAGGTGTAATTCGTCTTCTTGTATCACAGTTCGCTGACAATTGCGTCACACTTCCGGTGCTCATGAGACCGCGAAGAACTAGCATCCTCCATCATAATGAAAGTACTGAATAGCTGTACTTTTTCCCATGATACACCGCACCCATTAGACTGGTTCCCTTGCTTCGTATGCTTCCTGCTATGCACTCCGCTCTACGACTAACTAATCGGGAGACACAGATTTTACTAATTACCGGCCTATGATATTGGCTTGCCAATTAGGCCAGGCACAGTTGATCTAAGCTTAACAGTCACACATAACAACAGTGACCTTGAACTTAATCTCAAACCCAATGGCACAAAGTATTTTTGTACAAAACTTATGTCCCACAAGGCCTACTATAGGCGGATATACATTCATTACACCTTTGCCAATAATGATGGAAAAACAATATGATCACTTATCCATACCTCTAGTATAACAAATTTACCCCATGGCCAATCAAACGAAACTGTTTAGCTTTGTGCATAATCAGTCACTGGTATAAAAAATTTACTCCATGGCCAATCATACGAAACTGTTTAGCTTTGTGCATAATCAGTCACTAGTATAACAAATTTACCCCATGTCCAATCATACGAAACTGTTTTGCTTAATGCATTATCAGTCATTAGGTCAAGGGCTAACTATGATTTACGATGAATTCAACGATTTATGAGAACGTAACAGTTATGTGTTTTACCTTTTATCAGTTTAAACTGCATTTCCTATAATATGAAATTGTTAGCATGGACATCGGAAATAAAATACTACTACTACTAATAATAATAATAATAATAGTAATAATGATAATAATAATAATGATAGTTGGGCTTTTATAGATGAATATGCTTAAAAAAGGTGTTGAGCAGGTTTAATAAAACAACATATTGAAGTCGGATTAGGGGAAGATCCGCAGACTCGAATATTCTTCAGGTAGTTGCCTCCTACTAAGGGCGTAAACGAGACTTTTGATAAGATATTAGTTCAACTTTGGTTGACACTGAGATTATGATACGATATCTGGCCTGAATCAAAAGGATGGCTTGTTCAGTAATAAATTATGCACGAAAGACAACAACAGACCATTTTTTTACTATCTCGTATAAGAGTTGTATCCCGTGCTTGGGGCGTATCTAAAGCGAGGCTATAGGTGTAAAGTTACTGTTCAGTGCGCCGCAAAGAATACAGTAGCACATTTGAGATTGTTCTCATATATTTTGACGAATTAAACTTTGAACTATCACCCATTTAGTTCACTTAGAGCAAAAATCTTATTTCTGCTTTTCTTTTTAAAAACCTGTTTGTTGACAAAATTGTTCTATATACCGAGCGTTGTGCTATCCTACTCCTCCCCCACCCTCACCCCAGTCATTGTATCGAGTCGGATTCATTTTTATATATATATATATATATATATATATATATATATATATATATATATATATATATATATATATATATATATATATATATATAAAGAGAGAGAGAGAGAATTACAAATATGCATCAAACAGAACGGAAAGTGCTGTCCCTGGATCCTACAGGAGAAAGCTTGATAACATTAGCATAATTGTTAAATACGAATAAATATTATCATACAGGTTAGAGAATTTTTAATTCGTACTCTACGTAGATACGAACCCTCGTCCGCGAGTAACGGCACTCATCGCCTTGGCTGTAAGCACCAATACTTACATCATCTCGACCATGCACACATAACCAAAAAATGATGCTACAATGTCGCTGGTATAGCCATTCGTGCGTAGCAGACACATCCGAATGTCGACCCAATGATTAATTCTCGTCTTAGTACACAGTCACTCCAGATTTCTACGACAGAAATCGAGGTATATAGAGGTTATTATAGAGAATTACAAATATACACCAAACAGAGCGGAAAGCGCTGTCCCTGACGTTGGGTGCGGTAACCTGCGGACCCGGGTTCGAATCTTGATATTTTTGGCTTATTCAATAGAGTATGTAAAGTTAAAACCAGTTTATGATTCGGCACGAAAATCTTGCAAACCATGCAACTGTGATATTTCACTGCTACCTGGCCTAATTGGCAAGCCAATATCATAGGCCGGTAATTAGTAAAATCTGTGTCTCCCAAGTAGTTAGTCGTAGAGCGGAGTGCATAGCAGGAAGCATACGAAGCAAGGGAACCAGTCTAATGGGTGCGGTGTATCATGGGAAAAAGTACAGCTATTCAGTACTTTCATTATGATGGAGGATGCTAGTTCTTCGCGGTCTCATGAGCACCGGAAGTGTGACGCAATTGTCAGCGAACTGTGATACAAGAAGACGAATTACACCTATCAGTAACAATCATTTGCGCAGACCTTTACCTGGCTCTCGCTTGGAGTAGATCTCTCGAAGGCACGTGTTAGTCTGCTTGAACGAGACTTCAATCTGGTATGCTACGTGGATTCAGATCACAATTATTTTTCCTATATAGTCCCTACATTTGTTTGTCAGTACTCATCATCGTAAGCCAGGGGTGATAATCCGCAGCGACCCTCATTATTTACATAACTAAAGGATTATTGACAAAATAGCATTAGGATTAGTTTTCTTTCACGTGGGTGTGTGGATATTATACAAACATATGTTTCAAATATTTTAATACATGATCTTGGCACATTCTGTTTGAGAAAAACCTGTAAATAGTTTTTAATACTATTCGTACAGAGAGAGAGAGAGAGAGAGAGAGAGAGAGAGAGAGAGAGAGAGAGAGAGAGAGAGAGAGAGAGAGAGAGAATTACCTCCTTGAGACTCAAAGTTTCATAAAACACAAGGAAAACAACATTTTAACATTTGATGTGACGACATTAATAAAGATGGATACTTCTGTTAAGAATACATTTTCGGGGTAAGATAGTAAGAATTACAGTGCATCAGTTAAAGCGTATCTCTATGTGGTCATGTCAGCGCATTTACTCATCTTAAATTAAATATTAATTCTAAAATTTTATACTAATATAGTTTAACCAAAGTCTATTTAATCCTGATCATTGAGAGCTCTGCATCTTAACTGTCATAAAGAAACGACCAGACGAAATTATTAATAGCTGTGGACTTTTACAATGGTGGCCAGGTACTAAACTGGGTCAAGATAAGATCACGTCGAGTCTAATCGTCACAATATAGGGTAGTACGATTTTGTTTTCAACATGCGTAGCTTTCATTGTGATACCACATTGCGCGATATTCAGTCCAGTTTGTACTGGATCACACCTTTAGGTTGACCTCGTTCAAAGGTGTCCACGTACTTTAACATTGAATTTTGCCGTATGTGTTTCTCCGGGCGTGTAAATAATGACCATTCCAAAATAATATGGACGTATGAGGATCCAAATAAAGTGAATAATCGCCATGTAAATGTATATGTAATTGTCACGACTAGGGTAATGTAACAAAAGAAAAGACTCAAACAAGCTTTCAAGATTTAAAACACAACTATTTAATTTCCTAAAATATAATAATATTTCAACAAATAATCAAAGTCAAAGAATTAAAAATAACTTACAGTATATAATATCCTTAAAAGTCCTAAATTGTTCTAAAGTTCACTGATCCGGAAGTTAATCCAAATTATTCCGAATGGAGAATGTTCAGAATGAAACCTCCAATGTGCTGGCGTACCAACAAGAATCAGTTATATCCAAGTGTTATTAATTCCAGGTAATCCTTGTGAAAATAAAATATCACACAAGTTCTAGAGATGTTTCCGATAATTCCACGGAGCTGTATAATTTTTAAATATCAGTAGTTAATTCCAAAAATGTACTGTCTGTAAAATATTTCTGAAGTACCAGTACTAAATCCAAAATGTACTGTATAATAATATCTCTGAAGCATAATATCACATAAAAAGAACCAATTTCGTTAAAGACCTCTCAAGCTGACGAAATTATGTAGGAATGACGAACGCTGCGATTACATATTATTTTATAGTTTCTGTACTGCGTCATTGAAACAAACAAAATTCTTATTCTGTCTCAAATCAACACCTTAATATTACGATCTTACTATCTAACTTCTGGTCAACAAAATGAATCATTCCTGAATTGCGAAATCCAGGTCAGGTAAAGTACAAAACTCACGTGCTGAATCACGTGACATGACTAATGCTTCAAACGATAATATTGATTTTCCCAGGACCAATGTACTGGGTCACATTGAAATTACCGTATATGTGTACTCTGCAAAACGACATCTATTAGACTATTATACAGAGGTCATAAAATAATAAAACTATACCATTATTTTAAAGAAATGATACATAATTCCGTAACAGTAATCAAATTATGAAAAACGACACCCGTTACTGAAATAGTCGGTACTGAACGCATACATGACATGTATAACTTTTACTGTGGTTTGTTTCCAAATTTGTAACATTTTGCAACCCACATTGCACATCTCACAGCCATGTCACCAAACATTATGCCTAAAGGAAAAAAAAAGCCTAAAGCAAAAGGGCTGGTAGCAGACTGGCGTAGTGTCCTTAGTAATATTATTTTACTTGAATATTGTATAGCAAAAGGGCTGGTAGCAGACTTGCATAGTGTCCTTAGTAATATTATTTTACTTGAATATTTGATAGCAAAAGGGCTGGTAGCAGACTGGCGTAGTGTCCTTAGTAAAGATAGCATGTATTCGTTGATCAGGAAGTCATGTGAGCTCTATTCCGTTGATGACGTCAGCATATACCTCATGTACTTTGCATGTCACTCACGTGACCTGCACTGAAAGACTTTTGTTAAGCAAAGATATTTGTAATAATCCATATTAGAAGAAATAGTAGCAATTGTACATTTTCAAGGTGTCCACTTATGATTAAATTTGTGAATTACTTGTAGTTTTGGGGCACATTAAGGTGGCACTTAATTTTCTCAGATTGAGAGAAACAACACACAGGAACTGAAATCTAATCATTATCTTGGTCTCAGAACAACAATGGAACAAAGATGTTGACCATTTGTTTATTCCGATGTCATAATAGTACACAGGAACAGTCAAAACAAAGCTAAAAATCATAGGGTTAGAAAAAAAAAAAATCAAATTTTCTTTATTTCTCAACCGAATTATTATCTTGTGTGACTCATACACCAACATGATTGTTTTCTCGTGGAAATTGTTTAATAGGAAGCAAAATATTTTTGTGATATTACGAAATTCCTTACGGTAGAACTAAACAGCTTGATATGACTAACCATAGTATTCATTTTGAATGATAGAGGTATGGGTATATTATCCCACAGTATCTCCATCATCAATTGCACATATGTCATGAATGTATATCCGCCTATAGTAGGCCTTGTGGGACATCAGTTCTGTGCAACAAAAAATAATATTGATATCATTCAGGTTTGAGATTAAGTTTAAGGTTACAGCGTGGCTATCTCGAGCACAACAGTATATACATGTTGATGACTGCATTATAATGTGTTACAGTGGTTGAATTTTTCATCTGACATAGTGAATGCACGCACATGAACCTTGCCCGATGCTATTCGGTATTACCTAAACAACATTGGATTTCATAAAACCGTAGAGGTCGAGCATAATATTAAAAGTCTGAGTCAGGTACACGGGCACAAACTGCCACACATACTTTTTTAACCACAAGGTTGTTTGGTGGATGTGCCACTTTTAATTTGAATCAGACCACTTTTAATTTGAATCAGACCTATTCTCTTTTGCGATTGAACTAATTTGGAAAATATTGTGAATTTTAGTGATTCTTTGGTTACGTCAAGTGTATTCCTGCTGACAGTACGTGGAAACCAATATTGGAATCATACAATGGACTTCTAAAGGTCGTTAATAATGACAAATTGAAAGAAAAACAAATAACATAAACTCAGACGTCAACACTACTTCTCATCCAATGAAATTTTATTTTTTTGCTTTCTTGACCGTCTCATAGTTTCGCAATTTCCTTTATTCTGATTTTCAAACAAAATCAACAATATTCCTCTAATTAAAGAGAAAATATATTTGTGAGTGCCATTGGCAGATAAAGATAAATAATTGATTGAGAGAACAAAAATCGATTGCTACAACAGACTGAAACAAGTGAAATTTGATTTGAGCGGCTTGATGTTGGGTCGAGATAACTGTATTACTTTATCAATGCACTTCTTGATCTGCACAGAGCATCTCTTGGTTATCAATTATTGATACATCAGAATATTTGTCGCTTAGGAAAAAATTCTGGCAATTACGTCCTGAAGGATACTTTAGAAGCTTTATGAGCGGTAGCATAATTGGACAAGACAATATAATGAATTTAATTTGAAGTTAACTTTGTTGTTCATATTTAACGTACATTTCCACTTTCGTTTCGAATAAAAAAAGAAAAATCCGAACATAATTATATCTGATTCGAAAGCTAATTACTACGTAATATGGGTGTTACTACGTAATTAGCCAATTAATACGTAATACGGGTGTTTCTACGTAATTAGCTAATTACTACGTAATATGGGTGTTTCCAATGAAAAATAGTTATTTCAATTGTTTCTTTTTGATCCCTGATTTAAAATCTTTCTTGTCTTTACCTCTCTCTTTTAAAGTGTAGCATAGGTAGTTTTATTTTTCGGTAACCGGTTATAGTAGATGTAGAATTTACTGTGAAATAAGTTGTAAACGGTGGAATTAAGGCAAGAAAAATATTGTATGGAAGATGATAGATAAACCAATTTGAACCCACCATCATTTATTTGTTTATCTAATTGAAAATCCTTGGACCTTGTACATAAATTACAATTTCTTACTCTCTTTCCTTAACAATACCAGGACATGTTTCCCCGTTAATGGCGACTTTCTTGTTATTAGTGTCGTTAGCAAATGTAGAACACAGCAATCAATCGAGTGCAACATTGATAGGACCGGTTTGATGACTTGCCGAGATAATTGCATTTCCTAATCGATATGATTATTTGACATGTATCTTAGGATTTGCTTTTGTATATATGATACTTCAAATGTGTGATGTCAAAAACCGTGCAGTCCTTTACTATTGATTTTATTAAAGATGAAAAGTATGCTGGATCATTGCTTTTATTTTAATCCAACAACTATGTAAACATTCCGAATCATTTGATACATACATGTAATTCCCGGTAAAACACAAGTAACAATAACCATTTTACAAAAAGTTTAAGAAATATGGAGAAAATAAAAGCAACTCTTGGGTCGAGGCTAAGGTCGCATTTTTTCATAGACATAGCCACAGTGTCTAAAAAAAACTTTGCTCACTCTGAAGGGAAGTTAACGTTCATATGTGTAATCTAACAATAAAAATACTAATTTTGTCTTGTATACTGCTGCTATCATTTCAAGAAGATCCCATTTCTAAATAAACTTTAATGTTGTCACCGGACAGATAAAAATGTAATAGCATAAATTCAATACCTGTTTATAATAAATTCATAAATACCCGTACATTATCAATATATATATATATATATATATATATATATATATATATATATATATATATATATATATATATATATATATATATGAAATAATACTTCTATCAGATCCATAATTGTGTACAGTATTTTAAATTTAATGTTTTCATTGGTTTTTATTGTTTGTATACTGCATCTTGATCTATTAGAGTTATGGAAGAGATATCGGTCTTTGCTTTTTTTTAACTGACAAGCTCATTTTATCTACGTCGTACCACATAATCCTTATGGAAGAAGCTGTGCACAACATTTCACGGAATGTTCATTTGATCAACAGATTTCCATTTATACACGTTCTCATTTTATCCAAGAACATATTTATGCTCTACTTTAAGTCACTGATTTCCGTTATTTTTCAATCGTCTTTATTGAAAGTGCAGAAGATCTGCTCTTTCAAAGGAAAATATTATTCAATGTATTATCAACATCGAACATGTTACTTATTAAGTTTAGACGGCTTCATCCGGAAACAGTCAAATGACTGATATCTATTAACTATGTCGCAAGTTTAGCGTAGTTTTCGCTAATACTTCTTTTAAATAATATACAAAAATGCTCCAGTTATGCTTGACCAACTAGTCAAAGCTAAAATAAAATAATCAATGAAAATCATATGAATAAGTTCCACTTGTAAATTGATAATTAATGCGAGAAATATCTAAATTATAACATAGTTATCATCAATGGCGAGGAACATTCATACAATTTTAATAAATGTTGTGTTTTTTCATTCCGTTACTAAGCTTCTATGCCGTTTATATTAGGTCATGTAACAAAAATAATTTTTAAACAATCAAACAGATGCCTGACATCTGATATGTATTGTCTCTTTCACGTAGAAAAAGTCAATAAGAACGTAAAAAGCTTAATGAAATCCTTGCATGTAGAAAAATTCAATAAGAACGTCACTGAAATCCTTGCATGCAGAAAAAGTCAATAAGAACGTCAATGAAATCCTTCATATGCATCGGTGTACGATAACAAAGTATGATCCAGAGGGTAGAATTTTCCTATACAACACCGATGCATATTGAAGAAAGTTTTTTCCTACATTCCTGAACGGAAAATGAGGGTCGAAGTCACAATGGCGTATTGTGAATACTGATGCAACATTAAAACAGCAAAACATCCACTGAAAATTTCCTCACCTCAAGATGGAGGGTAAAATGTTGGGTTTATACTGACATTTAAACACATATTAGAGTTAAAAAGAACAGTGGTCGAGACGGTCGGTATTAAGGCTGTACATGGCGTCCGAATTGTATACTAAAGACAGCTTACGCAATGATACAAAATGTGAACAGGTCAAACAATAAAGTCGACTCTTATCTATAAGATTAAACGAGACAGAAACAAATAATTACATAGTCCTCGATTAAACTTTGAAATAGAATTCATTTTTCTTTTCATAAGTAATAACGAAATGATGAACTTAAAACAAAAGCAAAACAATTTCAACAACCGCTCCTTCGACTCGAAACCGGATTACAGATACTGTACCTGTTTGTGGAACACCAAATTCAACCGCTGCACATTTTAGAATGTAAATATGCTGCTATTAATGTTTGTCTTGATTATTGTCAAAGAATGCTCAATTATGATGGAAATCGGAGTATTTGCCACTTTGTGTGCACTATGATGGAAGTAGATCATCGGATGAAAAACAGATGAGAGATAGAAATATTTCGCATCGTTGTTCTAAACTGGCACCAATTTAAAAAAAACAAGACAAAACAACTCTAAATTGTCTCCTCGAATTGATCATGATACTTCAGAGAATATCAGTATATTTGTCAGAGACAGAGATAGTGGCAAAGATGCAAAATCACTTTAAGTTTTAAAATTTAGCACATGGAAACATTTTAAATCTGAAAAAGGGTTGAGGTTTTCCTCAAATTTAAGAAAATCGTAAACATTTCCTCTGAGATAAAGCATAAAGCAAGACTTCTTTAAGGAATATTCAAGAGTTTAGGACTGTGTTTTAGTCCTCGATACATGCTGAATATCCTGTGAACAAAAGCACAGTTACTAACGAAGCAATAAAAAAGATATTTAAAAAGCTCTCAATGTGAGGAAGAAATTTTGAGATGTTTAATGAAACTAGAGGCTGGAAAACACGGTTATATATATGTAGGAATGTTAAAAATAAGGCATCTTTCATCGTTTTCTGACCTAATATAAACAGTATTAACATATGCGTACTTTTGCCGCATATAAAAGGTTATGAACTTTAATCCTTTTATCCCTCCCGCCATTTTTTGTGTCAACAGGAATCCTAGAGAACCGAATAATTAAATGAAATAAGTTATAATTATTGAATGGTTATTTCGGGTATTACATGTATCTTGATGGGCGGTTAACGAGTCGCGCATTTACATATAAATTAAAAATAAGTTCATAACATACCATTTTCATTTTTGTTTTAAAAATATGGTAAATAGTGAGGCTACGACATTTTTATTTATAGTTAAAAGATGTAAGTTGTATCTTTTCAGCCATTCAGCTTTCGCCGCTGACTTTTGTACCTAGAAGTCATTTGAGGAGGTTGTGAATGAAAGTGTTCATATAAAATTTGAGTGAATAGGCTTTCCAGACCTGATTCGAGCGAATGATAAGTACAAACTTACCTTTGCTTCTAGCCTCAAATGGCCGAAGGAATGTTTCGTAGAGTCCCATAGAGATGATAAGTACAAACTTACCTTGGCTTCTAGCCTCAAATGGCCGAAGGAATGTTTCGTAGAGTCGCATAGAGATGATAAGTACCGGTAAGACCTAGGGGAGCGTAACGCCAGTGGCATAGCTAGGCAAAGTGCCGCCCAGGACCAACTACCAAAATAAAAAAACGTGCAATTCTTACGTTTTGGGATCTTAACTTCAGTTTGGTACAACGTATAAAACTAATGATGAATTAGTGAATAGAAAAACAACTCAGGATTAAAATGAGCTATAGATTATGTCTGAGTACCTTCGTGGACGGGAATATCAGCCATAGATCTGGTGTGGAACTGAGTATTTCGAAGTTATTAACCTTGTCTCTTTTACAGCATTATAAACAGAGTTCAGGGTCAAAGCAAGCCATAGCAGTAAGCTGAGGAGCTTTTGTCACTCAGTATGATTTTAGTTCTTTAGGATATTGCTTTATTTCAACATTAAGATTGCGTCAGCCACCTGTGGGATGTCCAATAACTTCCAGAACTGGAAGATTTTGTACATTATTGACGTCAGTAAGCTCCATCTCCGCTAAGGTTATTATTAATTAATACATCGGCAAATTAAAAGCAAAACAGCCGTAGCCACATAATGCAAATAATTTTGTCATGTCTCCGACTTTATCACATGAGTCGAAGTTGAATCGACACTGCCACATGATTAAAACAAACATTGTATTTGTAAATAAAAGCCACGGGCCTTGAGATGCACGGACTATATGATTAAAAAGTGTTTATCAGAACGGAGGAGTCTTTCTGACAGCAATCGGCATGCTTTTGCCGGCAACTGCGTCACACTTCCAGTGCTCTTGAGACCGCAGATAACGAGCATCCTCCATCTTAGCAAAAGTACGGAATCTCCGTACTCTTTTCCCATTATGCACCGAGTCCATTAGTTCGGTTCCCAGCTTTGCATGCTCCATGCTATGTATTCCGCTACAGGAGTAACTAATTGGGAGGCACCACTTTACTAGTTACCGGCCTTTGATATTGGCATGGCAATTTAGACCTGGTAGCAGCAGAAAGGAGGTGGATGGTGGTGGGTGCACACTTATGATACACACAATTTCGCTATCTTTTGAACGCTACTCATTAATATTTTGAGGCAGTTCAAATGCTTATGCTTAAGATATAACATGAAACGGATGTAGGGTTAGAGTCAAGATGATAAACGGATGTAGGGTTAGGGTCAAGATGATACAAATACTCCACACCTATGAATGATGATAGAATCAGCCCATGTCCTCATAGCCCACCTACATTTTGCAGGTACTAGACATTGCTTACCATTTTCATTGTTGGGAAAACTATCTTCGACACTTTATGGCGGGTTATAGATGTGAATATCAATTTATCAATTAGCAAACAACGATTTTAAGCAGAAAATCGATCATTTTTAGCAGCAAAGAAAACCAGCCCCCCCCCCAAAAAAAAGAAAATACCGCATAAAAAAAATTTAAAAATCCACAAGTTTGAAATTATGTAATAGTGGACGTTTTTGTCTATTAAGGTATCTTAACTAATGCCAAAGTTTAGTTTAGTCCATTTATAATGTGTGGACAAACAAACTGCCAATTATGGCACCTATAACTTTAATGTCTATCAATTACTGACTTACACTCTCATTTGTCCGAGAGATGGAAGGATAAATGGTGAAAGCAGTACATATGGAGTCGGAGATAATTGTTAAGTTTGCTTGACAATACTCTTTAGCTTGTGCACACAGATTCTAACTTTTAACACCATTTGATCATGAAACTCAAGCTATTATTACCTGAAGATCAGATAATTTTCTTGGGTATTGATTTCATTAATTCCTTGGATTTAGAAATGACAAAATTAAAACCATGAAAATTATTCTTAATGTTTTGATACATCTAATCAAGTTTACATAAGCGGATTTTTTGACTTAGCGAAAATCAACAAACATTCTGGCCCCATGACAATTTCTGATATATATATATATATATATATATATATATATATATATATATATATATATATATATATATATATATATATATATATATGAGTTCATAAGGAGAGAGAGAGAGAGAGGGGCGGGGTAGATTTCGAAACATGGTATGAGTATCAGACGGAGAATTAGTATTCATAATCATGATTAAAATCTTCTAACTCACGTGTATTTGACCTGCATTGACTCTATGGTAATGCAAATATCTACATAGTAATAATATGCAAACAACCCATTTTGTTTTAGCCCATATTTAACATATAAAAAAAGATAAACGGTTGGTTCGCAATGAAGCACACGGATTTGGGGAGCCAATATATATATATATATATATATATATATATATATATATATATATATATATATATATATATATATATATATATATATATATATATATATATATATATAGATAGACTTTTGAGTTAACTAGATTGTAGAGGAAAACATTCCTGGTGTTTTAAAACTTGCGATGACTATCAGACGGAAAACATGTAAACATCATCGTGATACGAATTTTTAAATTAATAGGTATTTGACCTTCAGTAAGTTTGTAGTAAGGTATATATCTGCAAACTAATTATATGCAAACAGTCCGTTTACATATTTACTTTAATGATGAAAGATGATCTTCACCCATCCCACACAAACGGTTCGTGCACTTGCTCTACTTAATGAAATCTAATATCCGATTGGAAAACCTTTTAGCTCGTCCATGGAAACCCTCACAACCTTTGTGTTGGCCTGTTCGAATACCAAACACGTTGTCCTTTGCGCAATCAATTGTATCGTATGCCATGATGTCCTCTTTTATGTCACTGTTAAAACCATTATTTTCCACATGCACACACAGCGAGTCTGTACACATAGCGAGTCTTTATCAGTCGTGTTTAACGTGATGCGGCCTCCATACCGTCTTGTCAACTTTTGGCAGTAAAACTTGTACATTAACAATTTTGCTAGGTCAAGCACACATAATTCATTATATATCGGTTTAGTGAGCCCCAGCTTGTTTATTTCGCAGGCTCAGGAGCACCAGCAGGGTGCACAACAACTTGGAAAAGTTGGCTTGGTTGCCTTCCAAGTTCGATAAAACCCCTTTACAAAAGTGAAATGTCATTTTCATCTGGAACCAACTTGTCTTGGGCAAGAGGATAGTCCTTAAATTAGTCGTGCAAATGTATTGCTATCTACAAATCCATTTCGAGTATGTAACCATCAAAGTTGTCATTAGGATTAGACATCAAGTATTTTATAATCCAGTTTTTCTTATTTTCAGTTCCACATCTTACGTTTTTTTATAGGCAAGTGTTGACACGTGGCCCTGCATACAAATTGTTGGCATTTAGGAACATAATGGAAGCCAAGGTTTTGTTGGGCCAAACTCTCCATCGTTTCTCATGGTACTATCCACATCTGTGTAGTGCTCGTTGTTGGCGATTGAAGATATGTTTGGAATCATGACAGTGCTTCGCCTGGTTTTGCTTTTCACCATCAAAAACATAACATAGTTTGTTGAAACCTTTAATTCGACCGCATTCAGTTTCAAACTGGCATCATGCGCCCAACCCATAACACTGTAGTAATAAGCAGTATCAAGTTTGTACTGCGACATGCAAACTACTCTGAACTCCTCAAATATGTCATAACAAAGTATTTACTAAATGAGATGTATTTTTTATCGTTGTTGGGTATTATTTGCACATCATTCTCAGGGTCAGTCTAAATCAACTTCTTGATAAACAGATGACTGTCATAACCGGTTCGATTGAATGAACAGTGGGAATGAATTTAGCATATTGATATTTAAAGTTAAAGTTTTTGTATGACGGACCTCTGTAGTTTCCAGTCAGATGACAGTGGTGGCGGTTTTTTTTTGCGGAGTCTACGACTGTCTTGTGCCAAATGTGACAGTCATCTCTTGAATTAAAATATTTCTTATTCTTTGTCTGTAAATACCATAAACCTTTTGTTTTTCATCTCTGAGTAAACCATTTTAGCGACTTAGACAAGCACACATATAATTTTTGATACAATCTGTTCCACATACTCAGAGTTTAATAACACGCAGAATCAAGATTGTTTATTTGTAGAAGTTTTGATAGTCCACGAACTGTTGTTGTTAACTGGATCAGTGATTACTTGTGGGACAAAGAAACATTCAATGTCTGCATAAACAAAATAAGGGCACTTTGAGTTGATGGTATACATGTTTGAATTTGACAACTGATTCTACAGAGGGTATAACATCGAGCGTGTTGTTCAAGTCAAGACATAACTTTTGTGATCATCAAGCTTTAGATTGTTTCAAAATGACTGAAAACCTTTGGGCAGATGAATTTTTGGCCATGATGTTTACTTACCTGTGAAGACACCTACCATGACAAGTTCTAGATACCGACACTTTGTTCACAGCTTTCATTCGACACCTATCAAACCATCCACTATACTTGCTGAGGTAATACTTTTCTGGCTTTCGGGTATGTTTACTCCGGTGTTAAAATTGATTCCACAGCGTGCAAAACATCTGTTATCATCGTTTCAAACGTTGATGCAAGCTCTTTTTAATTTTAATTCTCTTTGGTTGGTCGATGTATGAGCTCGTAACGAAAGGCTGGTATGTATGAATGTTCATGTAGAGTGCTTCAATCCTATTAAACAACCATTTAGTTGTGTTCGTGATATTTGATCGAACTGAGTGGCAAGCTCATCGAAGATGTCGTTCAAGGCTGTCTCGACCTCAGATTTGTTTATCATTGACGTGTGTTCAGAGTGTTATAACATTTTTTATTTCCTTTGTGTCAAGTCCATCTATTCTTGGTTTTATGTTTCTCACTCTGACCCTCAAGGCTATTTGAATTAATACTGGCATTGTGCTAGAGTTTATGATTGGGTTGATGTGGGATTCAGCCTGATTGAAGAAGATGCATACATCTTCATCATTGCCACCAACAAACCTGTAGTTTTTAACTTTCTCTCCCAGTGATTTATTTGTCCTGACCTCAGTTTGTTTGATCCTCAGACTCCTGACGAGCTCTCCTATCAGTCGCTTTTTATTTTTAATCTTACATCTTTGTTTCAAAACCTTGTTCTTCAGTAATTTTTGTTTTGATTTTCAATTTTTCAACCTATCATTTTTATTTGGTCTTTGAACCTTTAATCGAGTGGTATTTTGATTTATCATGTTGAAGCAACCTTTTGTAATTATTCAGTGCTTCCTGTTTTTCACGTTCAATCTGGTCACGGGGCCCAGGGTGACCGAGTAGTCTAAGGCGGTCGCCTTTACCGGTCACTGCAATCTCACCTCTGTCCACGTGGGTTCGAGTCTTGGGCTCGGCCAATGTAGGTATGTGAGAACGCTTGCCAGCAGCTTCCCGTGGGTTGGTGGCTTTCCCGGGGTTTTTCCGGGTTCTTCCTACACCAGATATACTGGCCGCCATGTATAACCTATCATGTGCTGAAAAATGGCATTAAACCCACAAAACCACAAATCACAATCTGTTCAATCAAAGCTCTTTGTTTTGCCTCCATCAGCTTTTCTTCTGCCTGCATCTGTTTTGGACTCAACCATCTAGATAGCAAACGTTTGAAGTTATCTATAGTGCTCTTCAACATGCTAATTCTAGCTCTTGAGACTGTTTTATCAGGTCTCTCACGATTGTAAATGTTCCCCTCTGAGGTATTCTGTCAGGCTGTGGTTGGAAATATGGAACATTCCTTTATTTGTAATTCCTTTTGGCCTTGTTGCTGGTAATTTTGATGTGATGAAAGATGGTTTTTCTATTCTAGTTTAGGTCGCGTTTGCCATTGCTAGTATATTTATTTGAATGGTTTCAATGTATTTTTGGTACGTTTTCCATCCTAAATGTTGAGTTTTTAATTGGTAAAATTGCGTTTTCTATGCTAGTTTTGGTTGCATGTTCCATTGCTGGTGTATTTACGTTGGTTGGTTTCGATGTATTTTTGGAGCGTTTTGCATCCCAAATGTTGAGTATTTCGTGGGTTACAAATTTAGTTTTCTATGCTAGTTTTGCTATGGTTTTCATTGCTGGTTTATTTACTTTGGTTGGTTTCAATGTATTTTTGGTGTCTTTTCCATTGCAAAAGTTAACCATTTAAAGGGCAAAATTTCTGAGCTTTCTATGCTAGTTTTGCTTGCGTTTTTCATTGCTGGTTATTTACGTTCGCTGGTTTCAGTATAGTGTTTGGTGCGTTTTTCATTATGATTTTGACCTTCTCCATAATTGTCCTGTGTTTAACAGTGAAAAAATGAGTTTCTATTTTAGTTGTTGGTGCATTTTTAACTATGTTTAACGTCTTGTGTTAAATAAGCTCTCAAATCTTCAGCTGTAATTTACGACGGAATCATTTTATTTTCTCCATTGTTGACTTATTTTTTGTGTAACGTTTAAATTTGTTTACCTTGTATTTATTCAACAAAATCTCTAGTAGACTTGTTATGCGGAGATTTTGACATGGTCTTGATAATTTTCCTGCATACACATTTCATGTATTTACTCATATGTGGTGCAAAATTGTCACTCATCCACTACTTATTTATTCCGTTTGCGCATTGTAATATATCAATCATCCATCTTTACCTTTTTTAATTCACATGCAAACTTAAGATTGTGAAATTTTCTACACTCAAGCTTGATGACTTCGTACAATTATGGTTTTTCTGTTACTGAGATCATGTTTATGATTCGGATGTGAAGAAATATCCATTTATTTAGCAGCATTCCTTCAATTCAATTCCAGAGTTTTGTGCGTATTGACAAAGAGAGATGAGGTGTAAGTACCATGTCGCAAAACATATGGAGGCAAAGCATAAGTACAAGTTCAATTAGGAGGTCAAACTTTTTAAGGACCAAGCAAAAATGTGAGACCGAGGACATTAAACAGTTGCAACGGTCAATTAAAATCTTAAACAATCAAATAAAAAGTAAATATATTGGTACTGACATTTATTGGCTTTTGATTCTTTTTGGCATCTTGACTTGAGGTAACCAGCTTTGCTTTTGTCTTTGCATGCATTTGGTTTAATGTCTGAGCATTTTGTAATGTTAGCTCTAGTTCCTTTTAACTTTTCAATCCTATGTTAGTTTTAAGTAAACTTGTTTTTTACTCGTATGAATTTGGATTAATCTTTCAACATATTTAAAAGGTATCTCAGGCTTTTTGTAACTTCAATCTTATATTAGTTTTAAGTAGCCTTATTTTCGACATGTTATTTATTTGGAGTAATGTTCTAACATGTTTTATAAGTAACTCTATGAGCCCAAAATGTATCCATTTTTAATCTTTAATTTTGTATTCTCAGAAGGTTAATATCACATTTGTTTACCTAATTTCTGAAGTTTTACTTAACTGCTATTCTAAGCTATTTTTACCTATCGGATGAAGTGATACTGTTAACTACGAGGGACATCTTACCCCTCCCCCCACCCCACCCGCCACTTATTCACTTATATCAACCATCCACAACGGTGGGGATACAAACCTCACGATATGATTGGACGGATTGTAGATGCATATTGAAGAATCTGCAGTTATTGCATTGAGACGAAGGGAGGTTAAGGGAATGACCATAACTAAATAAATATGTAACTCGGTTTAATTTATTTCTATACTCATAAGATAAAAGATAGGACAGCTAAACATTAGAATATATAGATAATAGAAAAATATGAAAATATAGAGATAATAGAAAAAAGACATATGATACACATACTCTAAAGATATATATGACCGATTGATTAAGATCGATAAGTAAAAATATACCGAAGTTAACATGAACAAAGCCAAACGGACCCTGAAGTTTCATAGTTACTAAGATATAAAATACGTTTAAGACACAGTAATTAGATTTCAGATTTGGTCTGTGACTAATTGGGGAAATATAGAGGAAATTTACCCAGGTTTTAATCGCATTATTTGGCGACACATAGGATCGTAAAAAAAGAAGAAAAAACCCACAAACAAAAACCAATTCCCATGTAAAACAAAATAAGAAACATCATCAGAGATATGAATCCACACACAAATCCAAGAAACATTTACTCGTAAGGATAATATTATGGTACAGTACAGTGATGTAATGAGAGTGATGATTAGTTCTATCAATAGATAGGTGATAACAGATAGAAAAATGCAGGAGAGCTTCCATGACTTGTATGTGACTTTATAAGAATGTAGGTGAGGCGAAACGTTTCATTGCATGATAATTTAAAACGGGTTAACCTAAAATGACAATAGTATAGAAGTTGAAAGGCTTGAGCAAAAACAAAAACAATACTAAGATATTAATACGACGTGCAAAACTATGTACCAGCTAAAACGCAACACGAAAAATACCAAAAATAAAATGGTTACCTAAAAAAAAAACAAAAAAAACCCAACCATTTAAGGGTCCGACCTACATAGTACCATTTAATTATTTATTTTTAATTGTTGAAAAACAATCAACTTGCCAATTCCTATATTTCGTAAGCTTCTATCATCTAGGGACTATATTTTTGCAGAATTTAGGACGAAAAAAATTCCTAACTCCCTATAGGTCCCTGAATAGCTATTTTAAAGATCGTATCCATATCTTGAAAAACGACGTGTGCCTCATGTCATGGAATAGTGTGAATACCTTTCCATTCTATATGAACATTACTGTATATTAGGTTTCATTGTCGCGTACAGAGCTACCCATGGTGTATGATTTTAGCATTGGCAATTTCGAAATATTGATTTATGTTCACTTACTGAAGCACGCACAAGGTGCTGCAGGTGGAGGGGGTCCGTTTATCCTGAATTCATTGGCCATGGATTTGACCACGTTTAGAGTGCTCATAGTGCTATTTTTCTCTCTATCGTCACAATTCATATGAGCATTGCCAGGGAGCTGTCCAGGTATGTGAAAATGTAAAATGTTTTTTTTTTCTTTCTATCCGTTCTATGTGATGAAATTTTTTAATACATTGAATGTTTCGGAACTTATTCTAAATTCTTAGAAAGTCAGACATATGCCACATAACGTCATGCTATCGGAGAGACTATAGTCTGTTTCAGGTTAGACAGTTTGTAGATGAATAGACAAACCGAATTCAATTAAATGTCGTACGCATTAAACGATGAGAAACGTTCGAGCTTGTATAATCTAGTACGATTATTCATGTCGTAGCAGATTCATGTCCGAGCATTATTATTATATTAATAATCTCGTACAGTCGTTCTTATGACAGAAGAGTTTAATGTGTAACGAAGTCATTTGAAGTGCACGCATGCGTAATGTATATCCCTGTATTCGCCCATAAATACATTTTTAGGTACGCATCATGTATTACGTGGCTCAGTTGTTGTTTTTTTTTATAGCTGTTCCGGGGAGTCGTTGAACTCTTTGGGGTTTGTTCAACCCGGTTATTGTAGTCCATAGTAACTTAACATGGACGGATGATATTGGTCGACTCAGTGCGAGGGACCAAAGGATCTGCGAGGTAGGGAGGTTTCTGAGGGATCCTTCGGCAGGCTGGGAGGGCTGGACTACACGAGCTCATTCCTCAACTCTTCATCGTGAGCGGAGGATCGGGATTATTCATAACCATTGTCAGGATGTCATGAGATAGTAGCATCATATCTGTTGATAGACAATATGTTACGTTTTCCACCTAATATTCAATGTCAAAATAAATATGAAAATCTAATGGACCATCATACTTGTTGATGAACCTTCAATGGATTACATTTGTTGATGAATCCATATATTAATCATATATATTAATAACTCCAGGCACGCACTGATGGTATCCGTTAACGACTCATACAGGTTTTTGCAAAACTATCCCACGTCCCCACCTTTCTCCCCCTCCCCCTAAAAAATAAATGGTCCGTCCCTAATTGTGTAATATTTGACCAAGGAGAAAATAAACCGTTTTTGATCATGCAAGAATTACTGTGTTTAAAAGTTGGTTTTACCAGTAATGTGCGTATATTTATTTAGGGCCGACCATTTAATTCGATGGGGGGGGGGGGGGGGGCAGGGGGGGGGGGCGGTGAGCCCTGGAGTTTCTTTCCAACAAGGCTATTTTTTCTCTTTTACCTGAAGAATATTTTCCCGCTAATATAATGGATGTAATAGTTTCTTTTTTTCTTCATAAATGAGAGCAAGAATTTTTTTTTTCAAGCTCTTTGTGGGCCTGACATTTTCTTTAACAAGAAATACAACTGTAGATTAATGCATGAAAAATATTGCCTTTGTTCATGCAAGCTTGCATCTGAGAAAACAAAACATCGGGTTTGACACTATAAATATATGTCATCTTCCTCGGCTATTTCAAATTAAGTCTCGTTGAGAAGGTGTAAGCCCTTGGAAAGATATACAGTCTGCAAGAATTTTTTTTCTCCCCTCTATAACTTATTTCATGCAGAATAATTTCTGTTTTAGTAGAACTTAATGCGGTATACTCGTTATGGCTAATACATTGGGTTGATTCAAATGCCAATTGAATAGTCGAGAAATTGATTTGTTGTAATTAAATACTGAGCCCTGGTTCGCATGTTGTGCTGGAATCAACTGTTTCAGCGTCTGTTGGCATCGTATCTCCGGAGACGCGAAACAAAATGTTTTGTTGAGAGGATAATCTCGCAGTTTCCCTCCTTTTTTGTATCGATCGTTTATAATGACCGCTGCTTTCCTTAGGGTTGAGTCAATAGACAGCACAAAAGCAAATCAGAATATTAAAACATAGACCTAAACACGGTACAAGTACGGTAATGATTGTGTAATCACCCACTCACAGGATAACAAGTACTTCCTTGTGACGCTAAACATACAGGGATTACATGTCTAGAGATAACCAGGATACGTATACATCTTGCACATATATATCTGCCCTTCGTACAGCTCTAATACAGTCGGCACAGACGAAAATACGAGGGAATAATGGGATAACAGGATGAAGTACTTTTATAAATGGATTGCATGAGGTCGAGTAGTTAGTTTGCCGCATCTTAATGAAGCATTTCAATGTCCTGAATGGTGTCTAGTAGCGTTGTTTCAGTAGGGAACACTAGTACGTTGTGGATCTTATTCTCGCGTACACCATCACCCTATTTTAACTAGTAAACAACAACACAAGAGTTAACTCGTCTGTTATATGCAACGATTTGATACTATAACATGGATATCCTTATGGACTATGGATGGTTGAATATAATACCGACAAAAGTATAGTTTCCAGAATGAAGGTCAAAGTCAGGTGTTTCCTCCTAGTTTTTTCAGGAATAAACTTTTGTGGACTCATTTTGATACTTCAAACACCCTTGTCTCCCATTGGATGGTTACCTGCATCATGGGATACATTTTTAACGGGAAGAATTACATCTACAGAAATAAGCAAAAGGCAAACATCCAACAGTAGTACAAAAATGGCCAGACACAAGGTATTATACCAAGGAGAAGTAATCAAACAGTGTTCCAATCTTACGATACCGCTGGAAGTCAAGGACAAACAAATATGGCAACGAATTTCCTCTGGAGACAGCATGTATGTCTTTTCTGCCTTCTTAGATGGAGACAAAGTTAGATGCATAGGGGCTACTCTGAGGTCCCAGTTAGATAACGTGTTATGTTACCTCCATTATCACGATGGCGCCAGTGACGAATACTGGACACACATTGTGCCTGGAAGAGTGGTGTTCATTCCTGAAGATCATGGTAGAAGGTACTTCCCCCCCCCCCCCATCTCTCTCTCTCTCTCTCTCTCTCTCTCTCTCTCTCTCTCTCTCTCTCTCTCTCTCTCTCTCTCTCTCAGGAACATATTTGATAAACTGTGTGCAAATAGCATATACTTTATTAGAAGTTAAAGTTAGCGACTTTACTAAAATATGATTTAAATGATATTTCTATCGCATTATGAAATTTTGCCATGCACGAGGCAAAATAAGTCAGCATATGTTACAAATCATTTTCAAATTTATCGGTTCCAATTGATAAAGGTTCAAATTTGCAACTTGAAGAATTATAACTTGGTTCTTTCTTCAATGTGCATACATTCGTATTAATTCTTCACTTATGCACAAAACTGCATACGTGTTTTGTACTGAGACGGCAGAAAGAACGAATTTGATATGGTGTAGGGATTCATATCGAGCGAATTATTTCCACCGACTAGGAACAAAACATGAATGCGGTTTTATATTTATTACATACCCCCCCCCCTCTTTTACGCTTTCTAAATATTTGTAGCTTTACAGTGTGAATGAAATTCAAATGAATTGGGATTTATATAGTTTCATTCGCCGCGTCTAAATATATCAAGGCGCGGACGTCAGAGAAAACACCCAAATGGTTCCTATCTGGGTATGAGGTACGGAAATACGGATTGAACATATATATCGAACACTAGACCAAGCATGTAAGATTGAATGGGTATGTAATAAAATTTAAGATAGCTTTTACTATGAACTGATATTGCTATAACTTAACTTTGCGGAGGAACTGTAACCTTAACGCCATGTTGCTTTCCTAAGCCTGCAGTTAGACCAATATACCATCCTAGGGTACTGACCTTATATTCACACTCAGCAAAGTGTTAATTGTATAAAAACATCTCGATTTCAGTTGCGCTCCTGATTAAGCTATTGAGATGCACGCATTTCTTGCATCTTCCTATCTTACTTCACATGACGGTACATGCACACGATATTGAATCTCATCACAGAAGTAACAAACATAATGTCCTGTAAACATTTACCTTTATGGTGCTCTGGCGTAAGTCTGTTTAAAATGTTTTTGGATACTGTTGTTGCCATTTTCGAAAAACCTTCATAATGGCTACCCTCTAGTTCTGAAGTCCTTCTTGGTGACATTAATAATAATGCATTTGCTGTATCTAAGCAATCAATACCACTTACTGTGTGATAATTATTCAAATCCCAGAACTCCTCCAGTGTACCATGAACACTACAATGATTTACGGAAGTGATTTGTACTGAACAGGAAGTTCATTAGAGACAGAAAAATATGGTACATGTATATAGGGAATGCTGGAGATCACCATGTATAGTGCACTTTACGTGCTGTACAAATATATTGAGTACCTTTGTGCCAAATTTGATCAAATATTAATGATCCCTCATATAAAAAAAATTTCTTTTATACAAAAAGAAATTCTCAGTTAATCAAAGAAAAGTTAAACATATTTTAAACACGTTGCTTAAAAAAAATTAAGAAGAAACTCTTTAGAAAAGCAGCGTGTACGTTTACCTTTTGCATTGATGCATTAACGTCCACTCCAAAGACACAACCTCGTGTAGAGAAATAAGTTCATATACGAGTGCACATTGTCCAATCATATCCTGAGTTTTGCTTGTCCAATTTGCTGGATAATATCATACATGCATAACACACTGGATCATAAAGCTTCCATCTTCTTCTTTTAAAAAACGGGTAAAAAAAATCACGGATACTTTGATTCTTTTTCTTGTATTGAACCGTTATTAACGCAATATTTGCAATCTTTACTTGGTAATCTGTTCAGTTTTTAATAGCACAATAGTAAATAGATAAAATAAATAACAAACCAAAACTGACAGATACGAAAAATCATCTATCTCCCAAACCATGCGTTGCGAATATTCTTTGCCTAAATAAAATCGATATGTTTACACACTGAAACGAATAAACCACTTCTACAATAATGGATTTTCCTACAGAAGAAAATCCTGATAAATTTAAATGTATACGTATGTGTGTGTGATTTTAAAGTGAGGAGCGTAAATTCAAATCTAAATTCCAAGATGATCTAGGGTGAGTCTAGAGCAAGAGGTTGTTTGATTTAATGTTTTTGTATGAGTGACTTTTATTGCATTTCTTCTAGCAGTGACACTGTTTTATGATTAATTCTCAGTTAAACTACTTCGAAACGCAACGACTATCAAGCTATAGCCACTTCAAACAGATCCCCATATTTATTTATACATGTATTTTAGACAGAATTTAAACAACCGCCCTTTTTAAAGGCGCACTTTCCCTTGAGGGGAATAACAAATATTTACTCGTGTCCCCTATCTGAAGTTCATCGCGAACGAAGCTTCTACGTGGGAAACCGCTCCAAGAAAGATGGTATTTAGATGCCTGGCCTGGGATGTCAAACGTATCACAAGAAAGATGGTATTTAGATGCCTGGCCTGGGGTGTCAAACGTATCACCCCGGGTATACACTCAAGAGACCAAACAGGGTCGGTAGCATGGCGTTGTCCACCTTCTGCATATAGGCACCGCACCACGGAATTAGAGGCAGGCGTTTCTTTTTCAGGCCAACCGGCAGCGTTACATACGCTACAGACGTCGTTGACAGCGCAGACGTAGCACGAATGACATCAATTGGTATTTTACCTGTGGGCCGTGTTACCTCATTGTTTACGGATGCAACTACGGCAGGTAGCCGCCGAACCCACTCAGTGCTACGTTTTGCAATCTCGCTTTCTGAAAGCAACATCTGGACGTAATGATGCCCAAACAGCCGCTCGGCTAGAGTATGGCTGAATCTCTTTACAATGCCCTGCTTCACATGCACGTCGTGCTTGGCCAAGAGCTGCGATGCGGCATCCATAAACTCCCAGCCGGGGTCAACCTATAGCAGTTTTGAAAAACTTTAGCAGACCCCGCTTGTAGATACGTGCCAACGCGTCAGCGACCTAGGAAGCCTCCTTGCATGTCAAGAGCTCGGCCTCCTCGTAACGGCTGACGACATTAACCAACCACTGTCAGCGCATATTTGTACGTATATATCCCAACCTTGTCATGCGGTAGAAACAAATGTCGGCCTGCTGCATCTTGTTAGGGCTAGAAACACCAAACTGCGGTCTGAGGATTTTGCGCGGTGTTGTTAGGTAAATCTGCCACATGGCCTGCTTCGAGAACCAGTCCCTAGCAACATCTTGTGAGACTTTGGCGGCTTCTGCCAGTTTATTTTTATAGCTGCCGCGCCCTTCCAGTAACCACGCGGGCTGTAGTATATTGCCACGAATTTAGTATTCATTGCGTTATCACGTCCGTTCCGTCAGCTCATGATCTGCAAACGAGCAAAAAAAAATGCCTGTAATTGCCAGGTTAGAAATATTGATAGATCGTGTAGCCCACAACGGCAAGACCCCCCCCCCCCCCCTCGGGCAATAAATATCAACTCATATTATAGCTGCCCGGGCGAGTGCGTGTAAAAGTTAGAAAGTTTGTGTTTGTCGCCTATCTGTGGATCGTCGCTTTTTACCCACCTGTCAGCTGATAGAGCTGTTGTTCAGCTTCTTCGACTCTCTGGAAAGACTCTTTAGCCCGCAGTTCGTCTTGCATTCTTTCATTGAGGTAATCGAGACATGCGGTGTGCTCTCGTTGGAACTCAGCCTGTGTAGCTTGTAATTGTTCCATTGCCTGGTCGTGGAGGACTAATTTTTCGTCGGCTTCTTTTTAATCTAGCTGAGAGAAGAGATAGTTAATCATTGCCCTGACCACCATCATACCAAGATCAGCGGCCATAAGACCGATATGATGATATTAGGAGCAATGGTGTCTTGTTTAGTTAGCATGTCCTGCTTCCTAAGGCTCAGCGCTGTAATGGTTACAGCCTTTGATGCATCTTCGAAGCCTAGGCAGCTATGGTCGACCGGCTTCATTTTTAACAAGCGTTTGCCAATCATCGTATACCCAACATCAAGGCCGACAAGTACTGCTCTGTGGTAAAGGAGGTTTCCGAGACCTTTGGCGTACTGGGTTTCGTATACTACTATTCTATATGAAAAGAGTCGAGCGTGTGTCTAACAGCGGATGCTGGCACCTGCGGCGTTTGTCGTTCCGACGGGCCCACTACTTTTTGCTGCCGCTTTCGGGGCGGTGAGCCGCGGAATAAGGCGTATGCAGCAAAGCTAGGCCAACCCAGGGAACATAATAATGAATCGCGCTATCTTGCACGTGTGCAGCCATTGCCGCCTCTACTGGAGCGGCGTAAGTGTCGGCTATTTTGTCAGCCCGGCGTTGTTTTATCATCGCAGCAAGTCTTTTACCACAAGCAACTCTACCTGGGTTTTTAACCTTAGCGACTGCATTACTTCCTGAGATGGTACCGCTAACAATTCAGACTTCGGTACTGCTGACAGTTCCGTATTCGGTTCCTCTGTCGCACTCATCGCTTGCTATTTTAACATGCTTTTATTCGAAATGTCTACATGTTATCATACCAGCTGCAATTGGCACTAGTACTGGGCCGTACCTAAAGTAGAGGTGGCTGCTGTGCTGATCAAAGAGGCCTGGATGGGCGGATTATCGTTTAAATCCCTCGCAAGGTGCTCGCAGCTATCTATTGGCAGAAAGTGACTCACTTCCGCCGTGTACAGGGTAATCAGTCATCCTGGTCCCCAGTTTAGCCTCACATATGGTATAGGTTTTTGCAACCGCTTCATCGCTCATCGCCTTTAGGTCCGCAAAGGTAAGATGCCGGACTGTATATTCTTCCGCCGCTCCAGTAGCCAGTAGCTCAGACAGACGGTCAGTTTGATGTCCTAATGTTTCCCTAGTAGCCAACATTCTGCCTTCCGGCTCGGCTGCCAACCCATGTAGTAGCCCCTAAATATCAAGGTCACTCGCAGCTTCTGCCATGGCTCGTGTGAAGTTTTGGGTATGGTTCACTAGTCGTGTGACTCTAAGTAGGACGTGGCCTAAGGCCACACGTGTTGTGGCGTGGCTGGCGATGCACAAAATATGTAGCCACCACATCACGCGCCACTGCTGGTAGAGTTTGCCGAAACTTTCCTTTTTAACAAACTCAGAGGCCTCAATGATATCGTTTTCTCTCAGAGTGTCCCTAAATGAGTCTTCGTCTTTGCAGAGGCCTCAATGATATCGTTTTCGCTCAGAGTGTCCCTAAATGAGTCTTCGTCTTTGCAGAGGCCTCAATGATATCGTTTTCTCTCAGAGTGTCCCTAAATGAGTCTTCGTCTTTGCAGAGGCCTCAATGATATCGTTTTCTCTCAGAGTGTCCCTAAATGAGTCTTCGTCTTTGCAGAGGCCTCAATGATATCGTTTTCTCTCAGGGTGTCCCTAAATGAGTCTTCGTCTTTGCAGAGGCCTCAATGATATCGTTTTCTCTCAGGGTGTCCCTAAATGAGTCTTCGTCTTTGCAATAAAAGAGGGCTATGCACGAGGACCGCTCCAGGAAATCACGGGCAACGGCGTTGAACTTTTGTGTTATGGCCCACACACTGATGCCGGCATAGCGGCTGACATAGGTGAGCTTAGCAAGGGCCGTTTTCTTATGTCGGACTCCAGAAAGAAAGGCACAAATCGTCGAACACAAATAGAGTAGCGGTTTCCTAAAACTTTTAGCGAACGCACAAAACAGGGCATCCAGGTCATGGCCCTCAGGGTTGACCACAAATACTCCCGCGTCTTTTTGCCATGGGCCTATGGCCTATCGTACGCCTTGTTGAGGCGTATAGTAGGGAAGATGATAACAATAGACTTGAAGTGGTCCTAAAAAGCCGACTGGAGCAGTTTGCAGGCAAACACGCTCTTGCCGCAGGCGGCCGACGATCATGGCGCAGTGTGGCTGTAAGTTATCAATGAATTCTTGCAGACTATCCGTAGGGCGGTGGGTTGCAGGGCCTGCCCCGAGGCTAGTAGATGGCTGATATAAACTGGCCATTTTGTATGTTGAGCTGTGAGTCCATGATGCTGTATAAGTACATGTTTAATACGCCTGCCGCCTGGGCCGTTGTTTTTCTTCAAATTGCAGCGTGACGCCATAACTCGCTTTTTCGATGCGCCTTCCTGACCGGAGCTTGTGGTCTTCCTTTGACCTCAAATCGATGATAAGGGCAAACCGGTTTTGGTAGAATGACCAACATCAATGGACGGCAGCTCCACGTCCTTGCTAGTCTACCTTGCCATTACTTTTAGGGCCTCTTCCCACTGCTGATATCGCGCCTGCCCATGGGCATAGATCTGGTTTGGGAAGCCCTCGGTCGTCACCGACACCTTGTCGATAAGTGGCGCGTCGAAGCCCATCTCTTTATGCTTTGTAGGCTGCGGCTGCTGTGCGGGAGCTGCAGGCTCTTGCTTCGACACTTATGCAGGCATTCTTGCCGCGTTAACGTCAACGATGGTACCTATCGCCATGTCGTCGCTCGCCACCTGAATATTATTGTTTTTATACCCCAAGTAGGTGCCAATTTTAAGATCCACGACAGACGGGATCATGTAAAGGCCGCCTTAAAGGATTTAATTTAGCCTGCTCCTATTGTTTACAATCGATTTTTGGTATTTGTCGATCGACGTGGAGATGTCGTCTCCTCTGGTGATTGCAGTGTTTACAAGCGCGATAAATTCGTTTTGTTCATCGAAAGCCTTCCCTGTTTTAATTGAAGTATGCGCCGTGGCTTGTGCACCGAGGGTTGCCCAAACATATGCCCAGAAGCTATTGTTGAGACGCTCTACCCATGGTTAGGTAAAGCCTTGTGACGTGTCTAGCATGAAATACACAAACCCATTTTCAACCTCATTTTCCTGTGTTGTGTCTGTAAACATATTATGGACGGGATCCCATGTGTGGAGCTTAAGTCCATAGTAGCCAATACCGCCGACATAAATATATATCGTGCAGAGTCCTGTGTTTTGGGAATGCTTCTGCCACCAGTCCGTGTTTTTATCCACATTAAACAGAAGCGCCCGTAGGCAACCATGTCGTTTTAAAAGATTTACAGTAAAAGCGTACCAAAGTCAAAACGCACCTTGACCGAAATGTACCAAAGTCAAAACGTACTCAAGTGAAAACGTACCCAAGTTAAAACGTACCCAAGTCAAAACGTACGTATGAATGCCGAAACGTACCCAAGTCAAAACGTATTCATAAAGTCAAAACGTTACCATACCAAAATGTAACCGATTTCTGCGATTTATTAAAAAATAAATTATAATATTTTCAGTTCGTCCACCAAATTAAAAAAAGAATTTTATTATCACAGGCATAAAGGAAACTATGATAATTTGGGCCAATTCGGATTTGGCCCGATGATTTATGCAGCTGATCAGCTGGGACCATCAGTGATACTTTTCTTATGCGTGTCTTTTTGTTAAATACTAGCAATTTTAAGGAGTAATATAAAATATTTAGCTGAACTAAAATCAACTTATTCCTAGAAAATTTAAGTTTTACATTGATCAGATCATCGCTTAGCGACAAAATGAACTGGATAGATATTACACATCTGCAATAATCCCCCTAAATCCAAATTAACTTTCGCAACTTTTGATCCAGCACCTAAACGACACTTTCATTGCTGTAGTTTTTGCGGGAAGGCTAATTATCATAAAAAAGCTCACTTGCCGACAATTGTGTTGCAATACATGCTCTTTCAGCTGTTTGCACGGTAGCCCTACAAAATTAAATTTTTACATTAATGAGATTAAGCGCTTAGAGACAAGTGAACTGGAGATATATGCTAACACACCTGCAAAATCCCACCTAAATCCAATTTAATATGTAGCGCTTTCTCTGTTCTCAGTCTTTTCGGCATTATCACAGTAACCGAGACGCGTATACATGATTTTGCCAGTATCAAAGCTTCTACACGTGCATTGCTTTGATCTTTGCGGGAAAGCTAATCATCATAACAAAGCGCGCTCGCCGACACTCGTCTTACTATAGGATCTCTTGAAAGTGTTTGCTCGGTTAGCGTGGCAGAAAATATATAAATTGCATTTATTGCATACGAAACACTGTCATTTTTTGGGAAGTTTTGTTTTCAAATACCTCAATACACCGAGGATGTCTTCGTGTATAGACTGTAGAAAACCTGTTTATATGGTATGTTCTGTGTTTATCTGTTTCATTACGGTATTCATTACGCAGTACTTGTATTTATTTGGATTTTAATAGGATGAAAACATTCCATTAAATATTACTCACCGCCAAGTGTAGTGTCCATCAATGTTGTTTATCCTGGGATGTTTACTAGTAAGTATATCGCTTCCATTTTCGTGTAAGTCCTAATAACCCGTATTTGTGTCATATTTTGTGTTTTGCTGTATAAACACTTTTTGTATTGAATGCAATAAAAGTGTTGATTTGAATTTGCCTTTTTCATAAGCCAGACCTAATTGAGAAGTAATATTTCCGAAGATATCTGCCAGTGCATAGCCCTTAGTTTGTAAAGGCGGCACTCACTTTGTTTTCCGATTGACAATCCTTTGATCGAGCCGCGAATTGTATACTTTTTCAGTGCCAATTAGAGTCCTACAACTAACTCCTTGTGCGCGTCTGACCATAATCCCTTAGCTTGAGAAGGCAGCATCCATTTTATTTTCTCATGTGACATCCTTTTGATCGAGCCGCAAATTTGATACTTGTTCAGTGCCAAGTAGAGTCCTATATTTAGTTAACAGAGTTTATTTGAACACCCCGTAATCATAAATTGGAGTCAGAAAAGTTTACTATGACCAGGATGAATTCTTGGGTTTTGGACCAGATGACATTAGACAATGACATTTATGGGATAATGTGAATCACAAAAGTGTGGACTTTACTTTCATTGTTTATTTGCAAGATGTAACGGGGTTCCTCCTGTAATTGACATCTCCACTTATTGGTTTTTTTTTTGTTTTTTTTTTTTCGGACTGCGAATCCATACACCTTCCTGCATTCTATCGAAATATTATTACATCGTCCAGTCCGTGGTTTAATTTTTTATTTTATTTTGCTAAGATCATTTGAAAATGGCAGATATTAACTGCGAAATACACAGGAGTCTTTGGGCAACGGAAAATCTATCGTTTTTAATGTTTAAGTTAGATCTGAGATTTTTTCGAAAACCTTTACACAGAAAAAAAAAGTATTGCATTCATTTTTGATTTTTGCTATGAAAATATCTTTGACTACAGGGCTTGTTTTCTTGTTGTTAGTGTTTAAATACAGGTAAGTGGCACACAATTTTGACAGGTAATTCGTGACGTCATGGTTGCGTCGCGGTACAGATACGCTTTTGCGGCTTAGTAATGATCACTTTTTGAAACGCAATACTTTGAAAGGAGTTCGTATTCTAGTTGCACAATGATGCTACTTGGCTTTAATTTACACGTATACTTTGTGTAATATCTACACGGTTGCTATACTTTGTGTAATATCTACATGGCTGCCATATTTTGTGTAATATCCACATTTTTGCTTTCAGCAAATATCAGTATCTTGCATTCAAGTGTGTTTATGAAAAATAACGCAGATTTGATAAAAGAAAATGCATCGTCAGATAAAAAGTGAAATAATAATTGACCTTTTTTTACATAAAATTGTAATGAATTTTAATTGACTTTTTCACATATAATTGTAATGAATTAATATCAGCAAGTGGAGAACATAAGGTAAATAAAATGTGTACGAAGCTATCATACCTTTAAGAGCGTTATAGCTTGGCAAATCATATACTAGCATGATTGAGTTGCAAACACAATACAAGACATCTATGCTACTCAATTTCTACCAAACACTATACAATACATCTATGCCACTAAATTTCTATCAAACACTATACAGGACCTCTATGCCACTAAATTTCTATCAAACACAATATAAGACATCTATGCTACTAAATTTCTACCAAACTCTATACAAGACATCTATGCCACTAAATTTCTATCAAACACTATACAGGACCTCTATGCCACTAAATTTCTATCAAACACAATACAAAACATCTATGCTACTCAATTTCTATCAAACACTATACAAGACATCTATGCCACTAAATTTATATGAGACACTATACAGGACCTCTATGCTACTAAATTTCTGTCAAACACTATACAAGACATCAATGCTACTAAAAATGTTACTAAATTTCTGTCAAACAATATACGAGATATTCATGCTACTAAACCTGTTACTAAATTTCTATAAAACACTATACAAGACATCAATGCTACTAAACCTGTTACTAACTTTATGTCAAACATTATAAAAGATATCCATGCTACTAAATTTTCAAAAAACACTATAAAAGATACCAATGCTACTAAATTTCCACCAAACACTATAAAAAACATCCGTGCTACTAAATTTCCACCAAACGCCATACAAGACATCCATGCTACTAAATATGTTACTAAATTTCTATGAAACACTATACAAGACATCTATACCACTAAACCTAGTACTAAATTTCTGTCTAACGCTATTCAAGACATCCATGCTACTAAACCTGTTACTAAATTTCTGCCAAACACTATACAAGACATCTATACTACTAAATTTCTGTCAAACTCTATACAAGACATCTATGTTACTAAATTTCTGTGAAACACTATACAAGACATCCATGCTACTAAACCTGTTACTAAATTTCTGTCAAACACTATACAAGACATCTATGCTAGTAAGTTTCTGTCAAACAATATACAAGACATCCATGCTTCTAAACCTGTTACTAAATGTCTGCCAAACACAATACAAGACATCTAAACTACTAAATTTCCATCAAAAACTATACAAGACATCCATGCTACCAAATTTCTATCAAACACTATACAAGACATCCATGCTACTAAACCTGTTACTAAATTTCTGCCAAACACTATACAAGACATCTATACTACTAAATTTCTGTCAAACACTATACAAGACATTTATGCTACTAAATTTCTATGAAACACTATACATGACATCTATGCTACTATATCTCCATGCCACTCCTCTTGTCTAGTACAGCTGACTAAACCTGCTACTAACTTTCTGTCAAACACTATACAAGACATCTATGCTACTAAATTTCTGTCAAACACTATACAAGACATCTATGCTACTGTGTCTCCATGCGACTCCTCTTGTCTAGTACAGCTGACCATATCAATCTCCTCTACTCTAAATGATTGCTGATGCAATGAAGTTATAGCATGTATCATTATCGACTTTGTCCTTTGAGGGTTTCTGTTAAAATTAGGTACAAATGATAGTTTTCTGCGGTTAGATACTACAGGTTTTGTTGTAGTTATTAAACCCCTAGGCTTAAAAGAACACCGCCATCCTTGCACCATAGATTCTTGCCGGTAGCCACTTTTTTGCTTTCCTTTTTTTTTTTTTTTTTTTTTTTCCTGTTTTAAATCAAATGAGATGCCTTTTGTAAAAATAGATATAGAGAACCAGAGAGATATTTTAAAAAAACATGTTTTAAACCATTTTATCTAGCCCTGTCTTACTAAGACTATTCACTTTACACAGTATAAGCCGTTTGAGGCGTTAAAATTCTCATACATGGACATGGGAAAAGGTTTAACGGTATTGCAATCAAAACCTCAGGAACAAAATAAACAAACATCAAAGTAAATAACTATAACACATGGTAAATAAATGATGCAAAGTCAACTCTGTTAACAAAATTGGACCATTGCGATCGACGACATACATTTCCATGTTGTTTACCATAGTTACCAAGTAATATTTATCCACACAAATAGATTTCTTTGACGCAACCTCATTTTACATGCATTCTCCTAAGCTCAAATCTACGGCGTAAAATGTACATAAAAGGACGATATGTTCTCTTTTTTTTCATTGTTTAGCGCATTATTGGTTGAATCATGCCTAGGAAATGGGAGCTAAGTCGCTTTGCCAAGGATGGGCTTGCCTGGGTGGTTATCGATCCTTGAAATTTTGAGTCTACAGCGGCTCCTCAATATGGACAACAGGCATATATTTATATGAAATATAAATGCGTAGCATATGAAACTGAAAAGATTTCAGCAAATCAGTAAGGAAGTTTTTGTACAAACTTATATTGGATTGTGTCATGTGATTGCCAGTCTGTGCTGGTGATTATTATTATTATTATTATTATTATTATTATTATTATTATTATTATTATTATTATTATTATTATTATTATTATTATTATTATTTTAATGACTGGGAAGTACTGACAAACACGATAATAAATGATGGACAAATGCCACACCTTATATATTCGCGTATAACTCGGATCCAGGTTCAAAATGCATAGACCCAGATCTTCCGTTGCATAATGGCCCGGCAGATCTGTGTCTATGCAGTTTGTTAGGAGTAATCTGTAAAATAAAGAACATAGACTCTCATCTGCCAGAGCATTATGTGACGGCAGATCAATGTCTATATTATTTGCAGTTGGACTCGACTAATACGCGAGAATAGACGGTAATTACTACAAGGCTCCAGCATCTTGATGCACATGAATTTGTATCTAGATAATTATTTTAAAATGGTAAGAAAATACATAGATTGTACATATGATGATGGACGGACAGACAGGTAGTCAATGAGAGACGAACATACAGGTAGGCCGACAGATGATCGCTGATGAATGACAAGTAAAGGGATGGGAGAGTGAGCGGTGTGTGTGTGTGTGAAATTATAGTAGGATTTTCAGATCTTGTGCTGAACTCTGTTTATTTGATAAATGAAAGAGAACAAATGCATTTGTTCACAGTAGTTCTATAATGGATGATTGCCAGTCACTCATTCCTTTCTACTGCACTAAAAATCCCTTGATGACTACGCCATCCAACCAACCAATACAGAATCTAACACTAAGCTGTGGGTGTCTGGTAATCATCAATTATTTAACTACTCAAATTATCACAGTAACAAGGTTTCATACAAAGTAGTAAGTCTTACTGTTAAAAATTCTTTAATCTTTTTTTATGCTGTATTTACACCTCTGAACAAAATATAAAACAACAAGCCAGCTAATACTAAGATAATCCAACCAATGCTAGAATAAGTCAGCTAATGCTAGAAAAAGTCAATTAATGCTAACAAAAAAGTCAATTAATGTTAGAACCAACCAACTAATGCTAGAATAAGCAAAATGACACGATGAACCAAAAAAGAGAAACAACCTGTCAAGCTGTTTTCAAAGCCAGCTTATTACATTGCCGATTGTAGCTTTTAATGATGCTACTACCTTTGTAAATAGCTGGAACATGTAGTTGGCATTATTTTTCATGCCTTGTTTTTTACTTTGTCCATGAATGACTATGTGTTACCTTTTCCACCAACAGAACCTACACCAGCACTTGTTCCTCCTCCATCTCATATTAAACTTGTAGCAATTTGCTAATAACAGAGAAAGAGTTGCTGCAATCATACCTATAGCTGTAATAATTGTAGCAATTGTAACCCCTTTCTCTTAAAATAGTTGTTTCAGCCTTTTCCTGGCGGTAAATTGTGAATTTATATTTTCAATGTTCTCTCTAAGACATTTCTCCAAATCTATAAAATATCCAACTATTGGTTCTCTGTTACTTTTAACTCTTTCCAACAGTTCTTTAAATTTAACTTTTTCTCATCTTCCTCTTTAACCTTTATTATTTCCTTTATTTTTGTTATACATTCCAACATCTGATTTTATTGATTTTATCTCTGATTCTGCAACTGTTTCAGAATTTACATAACCTCTTAATTTTATTTCATCTTGATTTGTGCTTGCCAGGTTGAAGTTCTCCACTTTCAGTCCTTTTCTTACATTCATCTATTAAAGTTTATGCTTCTCATCTTTGCTGATCAAATCATTCATTTACGTCAATTGCTAGCATCTCTATTTCTTCAGGAACTCAATGTTTGCTGTCTTTGCTTAACAGAGAGTTCTAGCGGATGTTTCTTTGTGTTTCTTCTGTGACTTGAAAGGTAATAAGTACGTAATCTTCATATGCAATATTAACAACTGATTATCCTCGAGTTTCTTCAAAACCAATAATTTTGAAAAGGAGTTTAGGTGCCTTTCTAATAACTTTGTCTATATTGTTACCTATTGTATGTTTATCTACAGATCCGTGTTTTACTGTGCTAGCGGATTACATTGTTCCTGGTTTGTTCCACTGTGATATTGTTTACTTTGTTTCTGTCTGTTCAGTTCTAAAATCATTTCTCATCAACCGATATGCATGTTAGTCCAGTTTTACACCACGTATGATATCTTTTTTGTTCATATTGATTCATTTTACTTCAAGATTTTGTTGAAGAGTTGTAAAACCTTCTGTCCAAATTCGGACCATTATTTTGTGATTCAATGTATCTACAATCATTACTCGTGTAATCTTCATCATCATCATCTTCCATGTGATCTTCAGGCACATTAAAGTGTTCAAATTCTCCACCATCTGTTTCCATTTTTATGCTATTTCAATGAATTGAAAACGACTTGAAAACAAATGGTTTCACAGAAGATAAAAAAGCAGCATTATTTCCGATGAAACTGAAGAATGCAAAGAAGGAAACGGAAAATGAATTTAAAAAATGGGACTTACAGAGATAACCTGTAAAACTTTAACTGACAAAGAGTTGAAAAAAAGGATAAAAACAAAACAAGAAAACCTACGAGATTTGTATCAATACTAGATCAGCTTAAATATTCAAATTATTGTCATACATCATCATCTTAGCAGTAATATCTCTGATGAGTAAATCTTTACCCATTGATGATCTTAATCAGTTACAGGCAGAGCTAAAAGAATATTATAGGACATAAAATGGTAGTAGGTACTTCACTGGAGTTTTGACATATATTTGCACTGATAACATTCAACCACATCAAATGGTAGTAGATATTTTACTGGGGTTTTATCATGTATTTGCACTGATAACATTCAACCACATCAAATGGTAGTAGATATTTTACTGGGGTTTTGTCATGTATTTGCATTGATAACATTCAACCATATCAGTTTAAAAAGAAAAACAGAAGAAAAAGAACACACAGAAAATAATGCTAATAAGTGTGTTCTGGATACTTTGTTCTTTATGTATGATTCCCTTGTGTACTGTTATAACAACTGCTGTTACTACTGAAGTGTTTATATTTTGTATACTTAAATGTTTCAGAAAAGCAAAAGAAGAGATAAAACGGACTAAAACGAGGATCCAAAATCACCTTAATTATAAAGTTGGCAGTTTTAAAACGTCGTTTTTTCCCTTCGTGTATTTCTCTTTCGGATGACAATTTATCACTTTTTGACCTGTTATCACTGACTTTCGTGTATCTAGTTATTGACCAGTGAAAGCATTTTCTCCGCTGTTCTGATAAATCAAAAGATGCACAAGGAATAATATAATCTATATCGAGACTTGTTTCAGCCACACCTTCAGGCTTTGTGAAGTTCAGCCATCTCCTATAGAAATCAATAGATGGAACACAGAGTATTTCAGCGTCGTGTCTAATTTTATGTTCTCTTTCAATGCATGTAAAGTTCTAGTTCTTCTCTGTTATTTGTTTCTCGTGTGTTCATTTAAATATTCTGTTTTCTTCTCTCTAATTTCTAAGCCGTCCTTGTTTTGTTCTTGCAAATTCTAAAATATTCCTTATTTTATTCTCTCCATTTCCTGTAATACTCATGCATACAAAGTCTGCAGTAACCATTACCTTTCTTAAAATCAGTTATGTATTTTTCTATTTTGCATTTTGAACATGTCTTAGTAACCATCATCTATATTGTACTATTTTATTGTAATTAATATTTCAGTTATTAATAATATACAACTGTTACATTCAACATAATTGTAAGCATAGTTTAGGGTGATGTAAAGGTTAGTTGAAACATGGTGTAAATTAATTTGAAAGTAACATAATAATCATGTTTGCTTTGACCTGATAATTGCGTTTAAGATAAGCGGAAGGGGAAGAAAACATAAATGAAGAAACGTCAAAGATTATCAAGTCACCAGGGAAGCTAACTTCACAAAATAATAATGATCCACGTTGATGTGATCTTTGTACACAACTCGGGAAACGTTCATAGAAATTAAACGAATTGTAACAGAGAAGCTAAAACAGTAGTAAGAAAATACTGTTGCGTCACAAGATGTTGCAAGTTCGTGTAGGTCAAACAAAATGAATAACTGTTGTCTTAGGCTTGCTATTGATTTATATAAAAAGCACAGTTGGTAACATAGTCAAAAACCTGTTATAACTGATAAAACACCCAAATAACAACAAGTTAAATTAGTCACTCTACCTAAAAAAAATCACACAATCTAATTTCATAAATATGTTGAGCAAGATGAAAAGTATCGTAAAATATCACAGTAATAAATGGTAAGTAAGCCAAACAACATAAGTAACAATATTAACCAACCAATGTCTAACCCAGCTCTCACCGTCAGTCCGAGAATACTTTTGAAAAAGTTTTTTAAGATGTCGATAGGTCCACCAACAAACATAGAATTTGATGAAGTCATAAAGAAGATTATTCCAATTTAATTAACCCTGTTGACCAGTGACGACATGGAATCCTACCTGACAAAATAATTAAGTAATTAAAAAGCAAAATATGAGTAATAGTGTATCTCAGGATAAATACGTCGCTATGTTGAAAAACAAACCGAAGAAAATTGTGAAATCATAGAAACCAACATTTAAACACATACCAAAACCTATAAAAATTTTGAAAAATCTGATTGAAATCCGAAATCTAAGCTGTCTATTTCATCCTTATAAATGGGAGAGAAGATACCAATTGCGCCACAATTGTATCGTACAATTTCATATTAATGTTAGGTTGCAAACGATCAACGAAACTAAGAATAATTTGGTAAAATAGATCATATGTTTTAGTGGTGTTAGGAAGAAATACAAACAGCATATACATTTTTAAACTTTTTAAACTGGGTAGAGGTCAGCTTGGAAACTATTTCTGGTAGGTGGTTATTTCAGCTGTTTGTCCAGGAGTTTTAGAAATACAGGATTCTCATCCCTCTGGGTTTTATCACGTTGTGTGCAGCGTTAATATGGTTTTTCGCTAAGCTATCAATGGAACGTTCATATATAACAACAAACGTGTGAAACACGATGAGATAGTAACCCCTGTCATCAGTAAGTAATGATGATATGGTAATTAGGCCATGAGGAACATAATTTGATAGTTAACGAGTACAACATATGCAAGGAAATAACACCGGAATTAAATAAGCAACAAAGAATGCCAAGATATTGAAGATAAAAAGATTTTTTTAGAGGAACATAAAATACTTACAACAAACATTAAGTTCGTTATGATAACAGAAGTAAAACATACACACAAAATTACAACTCTATAGCTCTTATTTATCTGAATTTATAGCTGCTTCAATTGAAGTTGCATAAATGGAAAGTTGTATTACAATAGAAGTATCACCTGAAACAAATTTATTTTAAAAATCCAATTGACAACCAAAATGGTAAACTATCTATTTCATTACAGAGAATAGATTTCCTGTCGACTATCACAATGTTCTATGAGAACACAGAAACAACATAGATATTACATCAATGACGAAAATGAAACATGGACTGTTTTTATTCCTGATGGCTTATATAACCTGAAATGTACATGAACAAAGTCAAACAGGGAATGACTGCTAATGATGACAATTGAGATATTATTTATATAGAGTGCTTGAAACAAAATTCAAAGGTTCTCGTCACTCTGAGCATAGTTACACAGTGTACATATCAAGCTACAACTCTAAATTGGTAATATTCAATAGCACAGAGTTCTATACAGACCTCTACTGAATTGAATACAGATTGTGGATATCTAAAATCTAAATATTGCTATATTTTCCTTGATCAGATCCATGACACCAAACATTACTCTAAAGGCTATATATGTTTGATGGAATCTCTACCTGTTAGAAATTGTTTAAATAACTACCGTATTACAAATTTAACTGGTTAAGTAAAGTTAATTGATGCAGCTACTAGTCGCTTTTTACAAAGACTTGTTGATGCTCACATACTTACGACCTTGGATGATAATAATTTGAAAGATATTAAAATATGAAGAGAACAAGCAGACAACAAATTAACATATATTGAACAGACTGGCAGTGAAAGAACAAAAAAATTCAAGAGTTGCACAAACAGATTGACGACACCGTGAAATTTTGTTAGATACACAGGACTTGCTTTAAAAAAAATTGACTATTTTATCTAATGCTATACAAGCCTTGGAAACCATAAGAGAAAGATCATGAGAAATACCCTATATACAGCAGTGCTTGCCACTTATTGAACAAAGGATAAACTTAGAGATAGAGGCATTAAAGAATGACGTGGAAAAGAATGAAATCTATGGAAGACTGTGGCACTTTGTAATCCGAATTTGAACAATTATAGAATGATGTAAATAATGAAATCCAACAAAATGTTGAAGAGATTAAAAAGGTAATGAATGGTTTTAGTATCAATAATACTAACTTGAATAACAAAATAATTGCGAACAATAATAATTGTAAATAATAATGATTTTAATGAGATGTTAAAAAGATAGAGGGCAGCAAAACAAAAATAAATGTAAATGACAGCGTGATTATAGCTATTATAACGACTTATTGTGTGTGTGTGTGTGTGTGTGTGTGTGTGTGTGTGTGTGTGTCTAGTTTTGATCGGAATGATAGGATCGAAATGAAAAAAGATGTTTCAAGAGTTTATAACAAGTTACATGTTGAGATCGAGCAATCAAAAAGAGTTGTTAAACGGGAACTAATAATAATATTGGTGTGTTACAGGCTAGTATTGATAATTAGACAAAGGGATAAACCGTACGAAAATAAGAATGAAATGGAACAAAACTTTATAACGGGAGAGAGAATTATTGGTGTGGCAAGTATTATGACTTTAACAAATGTCACACTTGACTCACCACGAATGAATTTACAAGGAGTCTTGATACTGTGTAAGAAAGACAGAATTTAGCTTTTCCATTCAGCGACAGAAAAGATAATGATTAATGCGGAAAGATTACCCAGCACATTTTATTCTCAGAGGTGTAAATTGAAGCAACAGTTTACAGAAGCAACAAAATATTTATTCCCCGAACAATAAAACCCCACGGAATTCAGTAATGTAAGTGTTAACAGTTTCTACACTGATCACCATTATATCGATCTTGATTTAAGAAGTACGCATGATAATAGATTGCATCGTAACGATCATAAATTGGTTAATGTTCAGCAAGACATACACCTGAGGATAACGTAGATGCACGCAAAATGTTCATCTACTTTGTGCCTGATGCTCACAAGAACCACAACGAGTCTATGCTGTGTATCACATTTCCATTCAAATAAATGGACGAACTGAATTTTGAGATTTTAGATGGTGGTATTTTTATTCGGGGTGACATTGTTGACATAGCTGCAACACGAATGGTGCAGTTGAACAAGAGGGCATACAAACATGTGAATTTTGGTTTAGAAATAATTTTAAAAACCTGAAGAAAGGCGAAGGTTAAAAGATATCTCACAAACGTTAAAGTTAACAGCAAATCGATCCATCTAAGAAATATAACCATATGCCTGTTATCCAAACAATGCCCGGATATAATCATGAATAATATTGCAAATACAACGAGAAGGGGTAGTATAATATAGTCCGATGTCAACTTGGAGTACATTTCTCAACGCTAAAATATAAATATAACACTACATATTGGTGCACAAGATTCTGAACAAGTTTAAGGGTCATTAAATAAATAGAAAGAATGAGGTCTTGTTGTGGAGGTTTATAAGTTATTTTCTAATTTTATGTAAATCAGATACAGTGATCAAACCATAAAATATCCCTTCTTTTTGGACAAAGTATTTTTCATGTATGATTTTGGCACATCTATAAAACCCTCCAAAACAAGTAGCCATCATAAATGAAATTACAACCAATTAATAAGGGAGCAATTTCTACATTACTTTGAGGTTAACAGAAAAATAATAATTTTGATACCTCTTTCACGATAGCTTGAAAAACTAACCATTTTTGTATATCCACATGCAGCTTTTATTTGCCGTTTAAATAGCATTAGCACTAAATCATATATTTGAAACAACCGGGAATGACTATATGTGATGTTAGAAACTGTGAAGTACAAGGTTTGAACTAAAGTTGATCGAAACCGAATATAGGCACTTTTTTGACCATGTTGTCATCATCTGTTAAGTCTTTATATACAAGAAGACATGCATTTAAAAGTGGCCTTTTAGAGATTGTATTGTAAACGTCATAATTAGTTAGAATTACTCATTCGTGTTGACAACTTAGCATTCAGTGGTAGACATCAAAGAATATATGTGTGAATAATAGTACAGAAATACAATTCTGTCATAAAGGACCAGTAGTAGAATTTTAGAATTTTAGAATATTGCTCCTATGATGGTAATTCTTTCTGGTATTTAAGGAAAACAACGTTGTACCAGTAATTACGAGAGAAGAAATAATTTAAAAGTTTATAAAAAGACTTTAACGAGGTTGGAATATCCTTTTGATGACAAGGTCGTAAAGTAACCATATGGAAGTCAGTATATGTTATCAACTATATGATCTTTAGCATCATAACAACTAAATGCAATCATATTTAACGTAATATTCTATAACTCATGATGGTACGATCAGTTAAATTCAAATCTTGATGATTTCCAGTTTTGTTAAAAAGGCTATCCGTTTACATATTAAATCTGATTCTTTTTGGTCACTCATTTTTAAAAAAAATCCCTTTATAAGTCTTCTTTTCATTTTTTTCAGTCCTACAAGACTAAAGCTTACTTCTTAGGTCACAATATTCTAATAACGTAGGTACTAGCTGTTTTGTACCCTTTTTGGCTTGGAGGGATTGAAATCCATCTATGTTTATGGCATAGTGTCCATTCTTTTGTACCAAATATAGTTTGTACTACTAAATGTATTTACAAACTGTATGGTCTTACTAAATTTAGTAACAAAGTATACATCCACTGGCCCTTCATGTCAATTTAGGTATATACTTACCCCTGCGTGTAGTTATCTCCTTTAAATATTGCTCCTATGATGGTAATACTTGAAACAATTTGTAACTGCTTTTAAAAGGAAATCACAATAATTTCTCAAATAATGTTTTAAATGTTAATAAAAATTCTTTAGCGACATATAAAGAAAAGAAAAGTTTGAAAAATAAGATCAAGATTATTCGGATCCGTGTGTTTACAATAGTGAAAACGACTATGAATAGCAGTATCTCCGGAGTTATATTCTTCCATTGGATTTTATCTAAACTGTACATTCTCTTTGATTATTCTTTATCAATTTCGACTTTAATGGTAATAAAGCACACTCTTCTTGAATTAGGTCTTTATGCTATTAAGGGATAGACTTTGAAATAGTCGTGTTGGTACCTTTGAATCTACTTCTAAAATAGAACCACAAATTTCCATCATCTTTCCAGGACATTAGAAGTCTTTGATAGCTATGATTTGTTGCTTGGTAGCCAATCTAAGTTCTTGACAGTCGTGAATTGGCTGATTCCCCATTCAAAAAAGGTTGTTGGTGTCTAGGTACATAATGAATGACCTTGCCCTATCTTAATCATCATGATGTCTCAATTTACCTTCATCACAGGTATAGTATTCATGATTTGCTTTGGCGTATCTCTGGTATCATGCTAATTCCTCCTCTAATTCCTCATTCGATCATTAGGAACATATCGTAGTCTGTAAGTAATTATAATCACTAGCATCATGGGCTAGGCCCGGCGTATTATAATTATATGCTGAATCTAGTTTGTAATTAGTCAGGCCGAAATTAGAATATATTACTTTGCGTAGTAATCATGGAAGTCACCAAGAGATTTTGGTTTGAAATGTTTTTTTATGACATCTTTCAAATATTGGTAATCCTCATCTGTTATTGGCTTATTGGCTTTTCTCAGAGATGTAGCTCCCATGTTTTTAAAATGTTGCATTGTTGTACTGAATTTGTAACCATTTAGATTCTTTGCAAGTTGTTCCAACAATTATCCCATGAACCGAAAACTATCTAGGAACCTCGTTGTCCTCTATATAGCAGCGTCTTTGTCATTCTTTTCAAATATATGAAATTCTTACTATAAGAAATGTATTTTTTTATCATTATTTGGTATTATATTCACCTCTAATTGATTTTCACAAATATTTCATATGTTAGTGGAATTCAAATGTATTTTATCTTCTTTCGTGATAGTAATTTCAGCAGCGTTTTTTGGTCCAAGTTCTTCGTAAATTAAGTTTAATAGGTTTTGCAAACACGCGTAGAACGTTTTAATGTTGAATGTTGCTTTATGTACAATAGGCTCATATTGTGTATTGATTCAATGTGAATACAAATACAAATATGTGTGGCTGTTTGTATTGCCCATGGTTTATTGGTGTCTTATTTGCGAGTGGATACTGGTATGATGATGCTTTTAAAAATCACTATGTAGAACAAACGGACCTTTTAGTTCGTGTTAGTTTTTGAACTTCATAACAGAACCCTCTTTAGACATTATTTCTTCTGAGGTATGTACCTGGTTATATAATTTTTTATGTTCGTGCAATTTTAATTTTGTGCTGTACTTATTGTTTTTAAAGTAATTTTTATTGGCATGCATGATTATCTGAGATGACACCAATCGTGACAAATCAATTATTCCGCAATATTGATATCGGTCTCCAATAAAAACAATTAATATGTCCACGTGACTGTCTCTTACTCCTTCTGTTACTCTAACTGGTTTAATGAGTATGTCTACAAATTCGTGCACATTCAAAGATTTGTTGAATACATTTTCAAAATTCATCAATGTCGTATTTTTTGATCTTGCATCGATAAAATTCAAATGTTTATATCTGTCACAGTTATATTTTGATGGTCTGTGTGGATGATATCTTGGTGGGTTCATCATTGACTCTACGGGATAATAGATACATTTATTATCTTTATTTTGAACGTTGAGTCTATCATTTTGTCTTTAGCCCATTTTGGTAATGTATGTATGATTGTTTCTCTCATTAGCTGGTATCTATCTATATGTAACGTTAATTATTCCTGACCAAATGTTTTGTGTGGTATTTCAAATAGCCTATCACTTCCCTTTTCATTTCATTTCTTTTCAAGACGTTTAAAGCCTATGTTTGGTTATAACAGTCCCCATGTCTTCTGTTCTCATTATGAGAGCAATCCCTATATCTACTTGGACTTTTACAGAACCAAAATCTCTTAATTTCCTACTTATTATCTTCTTCAAGTATGGTTCGACGGCTTGGAAAAATAAATACAGATCCTAAATTACTCCCCCATCAAATCTGTACTCGTTAAAAGCTCTGTTAAACTATTCCTGGAGCCTGCTTGTTATAATTCTATTTCTCTTGTATCTGTTCATTCTGTTAATTTCCCTTCTAGTTTGAAGATGGAATAAATGATGGTGGTTGTGATGATGAAATCCTCTTCTTAAATGTATGGGTTTTGGAGATGAAGAGTATGAAATGCACTTTCCTTGTGAATGTACATCGATCCCCTGTTACAGGTTTTGCACATTTGCAAGTTATTCATTTCTGATTGCTTTCTATGATCTAAACATTTCCTCCGCTGCGATACCGGTGTGATTCCAAACAATTAATGCACTGCTTGCACTTTTGGGATTGTACTTTGCGCTTTTCCATTTAGTTGACTGTCTTTTTTCACCGTATTTGTAATTCACTTATTTACTAGCATGTTTTACTGATGAATATGACATACAATTTAAAGCTTTTGAGTATAAACTTATTAGATTTATTTTGGGTCTGTTTTGACTTGTTAAACAAATAAACTGCCACCACACAGCTTGCAAATGTCTGAGCGTAAATGTCCAATATATCCATTATTAGTAATTATGGCAATTTTAATGTAATCCAAAATTATGCAGCAATACCACCAGGTATCTTGAAACTTTTCTTGTCGGATAAATTCGCCATACAAAATGTCGCAATTACCGTCCTTTATTATTATTTGCTTTATTTTATTATGAAGTGGTTCTTTAAAATTTGGAGTGACTTTTTTGATGCTTTTCATTTATTTTAGCGACACACTATATTCAGCTGGATTCCAGCTGGTAGATGAATCTTCATATCTTTTCCATTTGACTAGCACATATTTTGTACCCTTCATTGTTTTTTTTGTTTTTGTTTTTTTTTAAAATCTCGTCAACTTTGTCATTGTCTTGCTGTTTGTCGTACAGTGACAACGCCTCTTCGTAAAATATCTCTTCAATATTCTCTTTATTTATGTCTACCAATTTCCAATTTGTGAACAGCAGTTGCAGCTATTATCACTTGCCTAATTTCAAAAATATCTTCTGTATAATTAGGTACTTACCGTTTGCAACTATATATACGGTTGTGAAATTATTTCCCTTTGTCGAACTGTACATTTTCTGATTTTCGCTCTTGAAAGATATCATCCCCTCTTTTTGACTTCGCTTTCTTAGCCCTTAAATAGTTTTAAAAAAGGACGAGTAACTGTTGAAATGTATTTATATTCGTTATTATCTTTTTTGTATGATTGCATCTTAGCACAATCTAACTGCCATTGAGAATCAACGTCATTTACATAAACACGTTTGCTCCGAAATCTTTTTCTCGCTTGCTTGTGTTATGTTCCTACAATTGATTGATATTTGTGCAAGTAACATGACTTTCGGAATCATAGGACAAATACTGTAAATACTCTTCTTTCAAATTAATTTATTTTACAATTATTGTTGCATTTTAAAATAGCTCCAATATAATAGAATCTGACGCTTTGTTTAAAGAATTGACGTAGATATTTATCTATGTAATAAAGCAAAGATGTCGATATCTAAAAGTAATGTTTATTTATTTCTGAGTTTGGAGAGGATGAAAGTATGATTGAACATAGTTGTTTTAAAAAGAATATACAAGAGAACAAAAACCTTCATCTACCTATCAATAGCATCAGAGAGTATATTGTTCTGTGCTTTATAACGGCCAAAGGATTACAAATAACTTTTAGCTATCAGGGTAATACAATAGGTAGCTATTTTATTATATCCAGTGAGTCAAGCGAAACCATAAAACATTCAAAGTATGAAATTAATTAAAATTTCGACACAAATAAATTTCTGTATTCTTTTGAACTGTCCTCATACTGTAGTTTGATTATCTGATAACGTTGGCCAGATCTCTCACAAGCGTCTCAATAAAACAGAAATTGAATTTTCGAAAGTAGAGTTAGATTTAAAATGGTCTCAAGAACTTCATTTTATGAATCCCCTCTAATATATTCAACTTTAGAAAAACAAAAGTCAGCATATGTATGAAATAATTTATTGAGATGATTAAAGAGACGATGTAACCTATTAAAGGTTAAATTTCTAGTTTTAAAAGATTATCTTGTTGGTTTGCAAGATGATCTGTTAAATGTAAAATATTTATTTCATGTATTTATTACGGTTAATCAAATCAACTTTTTGCACATTCATTTTACAACTCCTGTCGTTTTATGACCTTTTACGTTTGAGTTTCAGTGATTTAATTTTATTTTTTTAAATTTATTTTGTTGGTTCTTGACCTGGTGCTCCTGTTCTATTGTCTAAGTTTATGCTGAGGTGTCCAAGAAAATAATTTTTCAACACCTATGAATGACGGGAGTCGAACCAGTACTATTAGAGAAGCTGAAATCTAAACTTGATACATTTTTTATTCTCAATTGACCGCGGATGCAGTTAGAAGTCAGTCTTAAAATTAAAGTTATATTAAAAAAAAAACTTTCCATTCAAAACCTATATTTCTTGTCTAATACATACATCATAAAATTACTTAAGTTCTTTATTTCAGTTTTAAAAATTGAAATATCTCAGTTGAGAATTGCTCGCAAAGATACCTTCGCATGCACTTAGATTAACGTATTCAACCATGTGAAATGTGTGAATACCAAATTAGTTACCGTACAGATCACTCATTCTTTGATATTTCTGAAAACTATTCGACCATAGATTAACGTATTCAACCATGTGAAATGTGTGAATACCAAATTAGTTACCGTACAGATCACTCATTCTTTGATATTTCTGAAAACTATTCGACCATAGATTAACGTATTCAACCATGTGAAATGTGTGAATACCAAATTAGTTACCGTACAGATCACTCATTCTTTGATATTTCTGAAAACTATTCGACCATAGATTAACGTATTCAACCATGTGAAATGTGTGAATACCAAATTAGTTACCTTACAGATCACTCATTCTTTGATATTTCTGAAAACTATTCGACCATAGATTAACGTATTCAACCATGTGAAATGTGTGAATACCAAATTAGTTACCGTACAGATCACTCATTCTTTGATATTTCTGAAAACTATTCGACCATAGATTAACGTATTCAACCATGTGAAATGTGTGAATACCAAATTAGTTACCGTACAGATCACTCATTCTTTGATATTTCTGAAAACTATTCGACCATAGATTAACGTATTCAACCATGTGAAATGTGTGAATACCAAATTAGTTACCCTACAGATCACTCATTCTTTGATATTTCTGAAAACTATTCGACCATAGATTAATGTATTCAACCATGTGAAATGTGTGAATACCAAATTAGTTACCGTACAGATCACTCATTCTTTGATATTTCTGAAAACTATTCGACCATAGATTAACGTATTCAACCATGTGAAATGTGTGAATACCAAATTAGTTACCGTACAGATCACTCATTGTTTGATATTTCTGAAAACTATTCGACCATAGATTAACGTATTCAACCATGTGAAATGTGTGAATACCAAATTAGTTACCCTACAGATCACTCATTCTTTGATATTTCTGAAAACTATTCGACCATAGATTAATGTATTCAACCATGTGAAATGTGTGAATACCAAATTAGTTACCGTACCGATCACTCATTCTTTGATATTTCTGAAAACTATTCGACCATAGATTAATGTATTCAACCATGTGAAATGTGTGAATACCAAATTAGTTACCGTACAGATCACTCATTGTTTGATATTTCTGAAAACTATTCGACCATAGATTAATGATCACCTTTGATAAATTATTAAAATGTAATTACGTTTCACTGCAGATAATATAAAAACAACCATAAATCCATTGCTTCAAGTTATACATCCTTTAACACCTGTACATATGACAGAAACTATCGCTCACAATAAATTTTATCGGAATTTTAAACAAATGCCTTGAAAATACTTTCGTTATTCATCTTATAATAGCATAAAGAATGTACCGAGCACTAACGAAAGACATATTCATCGACAAAAATAGAACACATCTTATAATAGCATAAAGAATGTACCGAGCACTAACGAAAGACACATACATCGACAAAAATAGAACACATCGCTAAAAAGAACAAAGTATAATGCAAAATGGCAGTTTTATTAATTCAGTAATTATCATGTAGAAATCGAAATCGAAAGAATATTATCTCCCTTTACCGAATATTACTTCGACAGGGTTGAGTAGATACATCCTTCCAGTTTTCTGGAGAGAAAAAAATATCATATATATATATATATATATATATATATATATATATATATATATATATATATATATGTATATATATATATATATATATATATATATATATATATCAAAAAAATCAAACAAAATAAAGGATGACCTTGAATCATGACAACAAGAGAGCTCGATTATTTCGGGCTGGCAAATTTAGATTAAAAGTATAAATTGAAGATGCCAGTAATGCAGGGAAAATTACTGTATAAGTCAGTGTCATCTTTATTTCAGTTTTAAAAATTGAAATATCTTGTGGGTAACTTTAGACAATGTATTGTGAAGTAGACTGATCCCGGATTAACCTCTCAGCTTGACAGATAGTAAAAAAAGATCTGAAACCTGTGTTACTAATAATGCCTCGTAGAACATTGTCCCCAAAATCCTGGACAACATGGCGTAGAACATTGTCCCCAAAATCCTGGACAACATGTTGTACACGAACTTCAGTTGCATTTCTTGTTAGCGCTGGTTGTCATTGTTTGTTTGTACCTTGTTGTTTTGTTTGTTTTTTTTTTTGTTTGTTTTTTTTGTTGTTTTTGTATTTTTAATTTGGCGAAGGGTTTATTTTAGAAAATTGGAAGGATTTATCTGTTCTTACCCCCTTGATAAATCCTTCAATCTGAGGGGTTGCCTTGAAAATTAATTCAATTTTGAAACAGTTCGTTTTATCTTAGAAAAGTCATTGAGTTTTTGGACACTCCTTGAATTGTTCCCAAAACACCTTGAATTTATCAGCGGGAATACAAAACATTAACACGAAATATACTATATACGGCTCTTTAAATTCAGATTTTTTTATTTTTCTTTACATATTTTTCAAAAGTAATGAATAAATAAGTACATAAAATGGAATAAAATTGAGTGGTTCAAGTGACACATGATACGGGTAGTTACCAGCTGCAGTTTACTCCAGTGGCGCATTAATTTGTTCTGTTGTTTTTTTCTACTTTTGTATCTATTTATGCAGTGATAAGCAAAGTAACATATAGAGAAAGTTCAGTTTCTGTAACAAATAAATACTCCTGAAAACTTCTGGAAGTTCTTGAAAACTCCTTGAGAAACAACTATCTGGGGCTGTACGAACCACGTAAAACTGACTTGTAGTCAGTATCATAATTGTTTTTACCTCCTTTATGAAGATGGATTTTTACACTTTACACTTAGGAATAATTCCCCTTCTGTTAATTACACTCATACAAATTGAAAGTCGCTATTAATTGAAACTAGGCTTGGTACTGTTATCCAACAGAAATTTGGAAATTTGTTAGATATGGTTAGCAAAACGCCTACAAGGGATAAAACAAGAAATGTGTATGAGTTTGATTGTGATTCCATTGTTTCTTCTGATTGTGTATTTCAATATTCTAATTAACAGATAAAGCATGCTATTTAACATTCATGTTCAAACAAAAAATGTTAGGGGTTATTAATTAAAAAACGATACTGCAGGTCACAGGAATAAACGGATGAAGAAATACAGTTCTCTTGGTAATATATATGTTCTATATGTTTTAACAATCGAGTATTCTTTCTCTGCTAATGATACACGCAAAGTCACTATTACCTGAAAAATATGGGTGGTATTGTTCGCGAAAAAAAAAAAATAGTACAAATTATTACATATGGACAGCATCACTGGAAAATTCAATTCATTTAGGGGGTGAAATAGTTTTGAGAGAGAGAGAGAGAGAGAGAGAGAGAGAGAGAGAGAGAGAGAGAGAGAGAGAGAGAGAGAGAGAGAGAGAGAGAGAGAGAGACTCAACGACCCTACTCATTGTCATAGATTTAAACTATCTGGAGTAATATTATTTTGAAACTTAGTTACGATGGCTACAGATGCCCAGTCGCTCTAAATATACATTTGACGCAACAATTCAAATATCTTTCGCTGTCCATTTCAATATTCTAATCATCAGATGTTCTTTAGCGGTACATTATCCCTCGTTGCAAACAATTTAAAAATCAATTATTCTTAACCTAGATCCAGTGCAGATCAAGTAACACATGAATCAAGTAATACAATAATCTCAGCCGAGTATCAAGCCCCTTCAGTCTGTACGCCCTTGTTTCTGTACCTGTTTTAACGATCGATACTTGTGCTCTGTTTCTGTGATTTACCTTCGTCTGCTGACAAGCAAGCAAAAATGCAAAAGCGCTCTTAATGGAAAAGTACAGATCGGCATCGTTTTGAGAGGAGAAGGAAAAGCGTTATATATGCAGGAAAATGAAAACTTAATTAGAGAAGAGAAATATTGTTCGGTTCCGATCGTACTTTTTCCCTGTACCTCCAGCTTATTATTTCTGTTTTTCATACTCCCGCGACAAGGCGGCTCATATTATGTTATGATGTCCGTCCGTCTGTCTGTACCAATTTCGCTTCCACACAATAACTCGAAGTTTCCATTATCTACAATTACCAAACGTTTTAGACGGCTTATACGTGGGGTAAAGGAGAAGCCTATTGATTTTAGGGAAAAAGATGAAAGGTCAATGTCACTGTGATTGAAAGAAAAAAGAAATGGTTATGCGCAATAACATTAACTCTACATCACAGGCCTGGACCAAACGTCATACATGGCTTGCACCTGGTGTAAGGAAAAATATTTTCGACTTCGTAGTGAAAAGGTCAAAGGTCAAGGTTACTGTGACTGAAAGAATAAAAATTGTTTTTGACAAAATATTCAGTTTTCTAGCGTGTACCTTACCACAGTTTGTGGATGACTTGCACGTTAGATAAAAAATAAGTCTTTTGATTTTGGGATCAAAAGGTCAAAGGACAAGGTCATTGTGGCTCAAAGAAAAATTAGTTTTGCAGAATAACTTTTGTTCTATAGTAAGTTAATTGACAAGCCTTTGTTAATGGCTTGCAATTAGGGTAATAAAGAAATCTATAGATTTTGGGGTCTAGATGATAGATCTCACATTCATGCCAAGTCTGTGGTTTCTGCACAGTAAGTTTAGTTCAAGACCGCATACTTTGATCAAAGGTCCAGATCATTGACACCCACTGGTGTATAATCTCCAGCGTGAATTATGCCCTACTAGTGCCTACATAGAGGATCATTAAACACGGGACGTGTATATAATGTGCCCTTTACGGTACTCTTGTTTCCAGGACGTGTATATATTGTGCCCTTTACGGTACTCTTGTTTCCAGGACGTGTATATAATGTGCCTTTACGTACTCTTGTTTCCAGGACGTGTATATAATGTACCCTTTACGGTACTCTTGTTTCCAGGACGTGTATATAATGTGCCCTTTACGGTACTCTTGTTTCCAGGACGTGTATATAATGTGCCCTTTACGGTACTCTTGTTTCCAGGACGTGTATATAATGTACCCTTTACGGTACTCTTGTTTCCAGGACGTGTATATAATGTGCCCTTTACGGTACTCTTGTTTCCAGGACGTGTATATAATGTGCCCTTTACGGTACTCTTGTTTCCAGGACGTATATATAATGTGCCTTTACGGTACTCTTGTTTCCAGGATGTGTATATAATGTGCCTTTAAGGTACTCTTGTTTCCAGGACGTGTATATAATGTGCCCTTTACGGTACTCTTGTTTCCAGGACGTGTATATAATGTGCCTTTACGTACTCTTGTTTCCAGGACGTGTATATAATGTGCCTTTACGTACTCTTGTTTCCAGGACGTGTATATAATGTGCCATTTACGGTACTCTTGTTTCCAGGACGTATATATAATGTGCCCTTTACGTACTCTTGTTTCCAGGACGTATATATAATGTGCCCTTTACGTACTCTTGTTTCCAGGACGTGTATATAATGTACCCTTTACGTACTCTTGTTTCCAGGACGTGTATATAATGTACCCTTTACGTACTCTTGTTTCCAGGACGTGTATATAATGTACCCTTTACGTACTCTTGTTTCCAGGACGTGTATATAATGTACCCTTTACGTACTCTTGTTTCCAGGACGTGTATATAATGTGCCCTTTACGTACTCTTGTTTCCAGGACGTGTATATAATGTGCCCTTTACGTACTCTTGTTTCCAGGACGTGTATATAATGTACCCTTTACGTACTCTTGTTTCCAGGACGTGTATATAATGTACACTTTACGTACTCTTGTTTCCAGGACGTGTATATAATGTACCCTTTACGTACTCTTGTTTCCAGGACGTGTATATAATGTGCCCTTTACGGTACTCTTGTTTCCAGGACGTGTATATAATGTGCCCTTTACGTAGTCTTGTTTCCAGGACGTATATATAATGTGCCGTTTACGTACTCTTGTTTCCAGGACGTATATATAATGTGCCCTTTACGTACTCTTGTTTCCAGGACGTATATATAATGTGCCCTTTACGTACTCTTGTTTCCAGGACGTGTATATAATGTGCCTTTACGGTACTCTTGTTTCCAGGACGTGTATATAATGTACCCTTTACGTACTCTTGTTTCCAGGACGTATATATAATGTGCCCTTTACGGTACTCTTGTTTCCAGGACGTGTATATAATGTGCCTTTACGGTACTCTTGTTTCCAGGACGTGTATATAATGTGCCTTTACGGTACTCTTGTTTCCAGGACGTGTATATAATGTGCCCTTTACGTACTCTTGTTTCCAGGACGTGTATATAATGTGCCTTTACGGTACTCTTGTTTCTAGGACGTGTATATAATGTGCCTTTACGGTACTCTTGTTTCCAGGACGTGTATATAATGTGCCTTTACGGTACTCTTGTTTCCAGGACGTGTATATAATGTGCCCTTTACGTACTTTTGTTTCCAGCACGTGTATATAATGTGCCCTTTACGGTACTCTTGTTTCCAGGACGTGTATATAATGTGCCTTTACGTACTCTTGTTTCCAGGACGTGTATATAATGTGCCTTTACGTACTCTTTTTTCCAGGACGTGTATATAATGTGCCTTTACGGTACTCTTGTTTCTAGGACGTGTATATAATGTGCCTTTACGGTACTCTTGTTTCCAGGACGTGTATATAATGTGCCTTTACGGTACTCTTGTTTCCAGGACGTGTATATAATGTGCCTTTACGGTACTCTTGTTTCCAGGACGTGTATATAATGTGCCCTATACGGTACTCTTGTTTCCAGGACGTGTATATAATGTGCCTTTACGTACTCTTGTTTCCAGGACGTGTATATAATGTGCCCTTTACGGTACTCTTGTTTCCAGGACGTGTATATAATGTGCCTTTACGGTACTCTTGTTTCCAGGACGTGTATATAATGTGCCCTTACGGTACTCTTGTTTCCAGGACGTGTATATAATGTGCCCTTTACGGTACTCTTGTTTCCAGGACGTGTATATAATGTGCCCTTTACGTACTCTTGTTTCCAGGACGTGTATATAATGTGCCCTTTACGGTACTCTTGTTTCCAGGACGTGTATATAATGTGCCCTTTACGGTACTCTTGTTTCCAGGACGTGTATATAATGTGCCCTTTACGTACTCTTGTTTCCAGGACGTGTATATAATGTGCCTTTATGGTACTCTTGTTTCCAGGACGTGTATATAATGTGCCCTTTACGGTACTCTTGTTTCTAGGACGTGTATATAATGTGCCCTTTACGGTACTCTTGTTTCCAGGACGTGTATATAATGTGCCTTTACGTACTCTTGTTTCCAGGACGTGTATATAATGTATCCTTTACGGTACTCTAATTTCCAAGGCCATCATCATGATTCGCGTTTAATATATACATATTGTTACTAGTTACAAAGAATGAATTAACAAAACTTTAGCCATATAGATCCTTAAAAGCCACATTTTTTACTAAAGCATGTCACTTGTTAAAATCAGCCAAAAATAATGCCATACATATTTTGCTACGTCATATCTTCTTGATTTATTTTCTGATTGTTCAGCAATAGGAGCAATTGCAATGGCGAAATATAAAAAAAAAAATAACCAAAAAAAATAACAAAAAATATAGAGCAGACAGAACCAGTGATATTCCTATGCTTTTCCTTATAGCCTTGCTCTTCATTCGTATTTACCACATATTGTACTTAACACAAACAATTTATGCCTATAAAACCACACAATTACGACCCCAATTAGGAGGTGATCGTAGAAAGAAGATAGGATCGTAATATGTATTTGATTTCTTTTCGGGTTTCTTATCACATTTAGACGTTTTAATAGAAATTAATCATGTAATATACATGAATCAAAAGAAATGTTACGAAAATAGGCTTGCCTTGAATATATTAAAAATATCAACATTTGAGTTTCCTATGGTGGGAATTTAATACAATCAACAGAAAGACACAAATATGCCTTCACAATTATGATAACTTTTCTGTTTCACCCTTTTTATTCTTTCAGATATACTGCAAGTTTTTACCAATGTCCAAAGCCAGACGATAAGAGTCCATATGCTGTTTCCTTGGTGACCGAAAAATGTCAAAAACCACGAAATATATTGAAGATTTTAGGTATCACGGAGTACCAGAAGAAAAGAACATTTTCCGTATGCGTCACACCATTAAATTTTCGGTATGCCAGGGCATATGAGATAGTTGAGTGGATGGCATTGAATCATATATTTGGTGCTGACTATTTTACATTCTATAATTACAGTACCGCAGATAATGTTAGGAAAGTAATTGATCTGTTTTCAAAGCGAGGTTTAGCGGAAACGGTAGACTGGAAATTACCTATGGAAGTTGATACGTGGCCACAAAGTAACACTCCTGTTGAAATACATTATTTTGCTCAACTAGCTGCCTTAAATGACTGTTTTTATCGCAATCGCTTCAAAAGTGAATACATTGTCTTTATCGATTTGGATGAATTTATAGTGCCTAGATCAAACGATATCCAATCATGGGATGCAATGATAAACCTTCTCCCAAAGGCAGCAGTTTATAAGTTTCGTAACACATTTTTTCGGAAAGAATGGCCCAGTCTAAATCTAAGCGACTCCAAATATATTGATTTATTAAACACCTCTGTTGATATGACCGCTATTGTGACTCCGTCCAAAATTTCTGCTGCCGAGAAGTATAGGCTTGTTACCTTACTCAAATTACAAAGAGAAGATAAAATATCTCCTGTTGGTTCTAGGTCAAAACAAATTGTCCATTCCACAGCAATTGAGACAATCGGAATCCATCATGTTTGGCATATGAAGCCGAACCAAACCTCGCATGTAGTGAAAGAGGACGTGGGGTTATTGCACCATTATAGAGACTGGGAGCAACCGAACGACAAAACCCCCAGAAAAACTGATCATACAATGTTGAGATTTTTGAACACACTGATTGATAATGTGACTGAAATATGGAAACAGCTACCGAAAGTGCCCCTAGAAGAACGCTGACGGCAGACGCGTCAGTCAGAGACCAATTTCAAATGCTGCTACCTAAATTGGCACAGAGCTATAAACTGATATACCTGGAGTACCCTTAGCACCTGTTTTTAATGTTGCAGTTAAGAAATAATAACTTGAAAAGAGGCATGTAACGCGTGTGAATGTCACAAACGGCTGTAGATGTCACTGTGACGTTTACCATTGACACTCCATCCAAAGTCGCCGGTAAATGTCACAATGTGATATCTACCGGTGACATTGACGCTTGTAAATGTCATCAACACCAGTAAACGTCACACCTAGAAATTTTGACAGTTATCGGCAGTACAGCACTTTCAGTGTTTGCCATGTGCGCCATAGGCCCAGCAATTGTTACAAACGTCCGTAAATGTCACAGATGACATACACTCCGTCCAAAGTCGTCGGTAAAATGTCAGTGTGATATTTACCGGTGACATTAACGCATGTGAATGTCACCAACACCGGTAAACATCACACCTAGAAATTGTACCATTTACTGGCAGTACAGCGCTTTCAGTTTTAGCAATGTGCGCCATAGACCCAGTAACATTGAAGAAGAAGTCTAAAACCCAAGGACAAAAGTTTGAAAAAATCGCCCCCCCCCCCCTTTTTGCAGCTGAAACAAAGAAATAGTCGTTGTTCGTCAGTTTGTCCGTATTTGAAGACTTTTAAACACTGCATGGTCAGCATTGACACATTTTATTAATACTAAATTCGAGGAAACCTTTATCTTCAGGAGATCACTAGCGGTTTGAATGATGAGCAGAATTTAATTTGTTCTAATATCGCGAGTTATTGCTGGACCACGGGTTGCCGAGTAGTCTAAGGCACTCACCTCTACAGATCACTCACATCTCACCTGTGTCCGTGTGGGTTCGAGTCTCGGCTCGGCCAACGTGGGTATGTGAGAAAGCTTGCCAGTAGCTTCCCATGGGTCGGAAGTTCTTCTTGGGGTCTTCCCGGGTTCATCTGCCACTATATATATATATTGGCCGCCATGTATAGCCTATCATGTGCTGCAAAAATGGCGTTAAATCCCCTCCCCAAACCAACGGAGTTGTTGCCCTTGATAAACTTAGGTTCTGCCTTGATTAAGCTTGTAATCAACTAAGATTGCATGCTGCTTATTTGATTTCAACGAAACTAACCCTTAAACTGTACCTAAAGAAAATCTCATATAAAATCAATGATTAGCGGATTCTGCCTTTATCTACAAGAGTTATGGTAAGTAGTATAGTACTGGAGAAAACTTGATTAATTATATATTATTTTGTTTATGTTTGTAATGTTTTCAAATACAGGTATAAAATCATTAGAAATTAAACTTAGAAAATTGCTGGACAAGCAAAATGGCGGAGACTCACTGAAAATGGATTCAAGGATATATTTCACAAATTAAAATATATAAATAGAAATTACTGGACAAGTCAGACCATGAAGACAATTAGCAAACACTAAAATGAAATTTTACACATAACAAATAATAACGCAAAGTACATTGTATTGAAAAATTTTGATTTGGAGATTACTTTCAATGATCGTAACATTTAAAAAGAATCATGTCATGATAGCAGAATTGTATAAAATAGTGAAGACATAAATTAGGTATTGTATGTGACTAAATGCACACATTTCTATTCGGTTAAATTTACAGTACAACTTAAAGATCACGAAAAATTTACAAGGTCCATCTACAGTGATTCAAGAAAGTAAGATATAAAGCTTATGGAAAACAAAGATTTAAAACAACACATTGTGATTCAGTATATAAAGTAGCTGTTTTTGATTTAACCACAGGAATGGCAATATTTGACACAAATCTGAAGTTATTAATATGTTTGAAAGGATTGAAGAAACTTTGAAAGTTGCTCAAAATAATAGTTGTGTTGGATGGTCAAACTTTTTGGGCTTGTTGATAACGACCAAAGAACATTTATCAATCATAAAAGATTCTCTGGATATTATTATGTCGTTTTAAATGACCGAAAAAGACCAGCCTTTAAGACAACTTTACTACGATTCGGAAAGTCCATGTACTTACTCAAATATCAACTGTGGAAACAAATTAAAAGAGACAAAAGAAACTCTGAATTAAAAGAATGGTTAACTCAATCGCCTGCTTATACATTATACAAACGAGGACAGATTTCCACGCAAAAAAGATTATGTTAGTTCCACATTTATGTCATTTATTAAGCAGAAACTGCAAATTAGTTTTCCTGAGCTACGTAAAATAGTGTTAACGTTTAATTGCTAAAAGCTATGCTAATCATATCTGAGCTATTCTAAAAGATATATGTAATTGGCATACCATTCAAATCTATTACTTTTTCCATCCTCATCTTTAATGCCGATATTTTATATGTTTATATTACCTCTTTGTTATTGTTTATATCGACTTTCAACATCGTATGACATGAAATCATCGTGAAATACATTTTGAATTAGTAGGGACTCTAATAGAGTAGAGTAGGAGCCGTCACAGTAATTCTTTGAACTGTTTATTGATCAAGGAACATATATAAGTTTTTAGGTTTCAAACATCGATAAACTGTATCTAATTTGGTTGATGTTTGTATAGATCTCTATTAAATCCGCTTAATTTAGAATTGTAGCTGGTTATATACTCTCTATAAATACTGCTCGGAGTTATTAAAATTTTCAAATTTATGTTTCTGGCATTCATGCTTTCTTCATTGTCGTGATTAGCAGTCATTCCTTCTTTGACTTTTTCATGTACATTTCAAAATTATAGAAACCATCAGGTATTGATAAGGTCTTGGTTTCATTTTTATCGTTTACGTAGTTTGAAATATTTCATAACCAACTACAAAATATGTTCTCTGTAATGAAATGTATAATTTACCATTTCTGTTGTATAAAGGCTTGGATAAATATATTTCTTTCTCGGACTTTCCTTCCACAGTAATGTAACCAGGGTTTGCTGTTACGTAAGCAGGTTTCGACATTAGGCAAGGGCAGGTTTCCATTTAAGTAACGAGAATCCTTGAAAGAGTCCTGCTTTGCAGGACCCTTTGCAGTCTACTCGCCGCTATGTCCTAGCATTTGTTGCATTCAGTAACTATCATGTTACATTCATCGTGACTTACTTCATTATCGCTTATTGCTTTACTCACCATTTCAGCTAACTTATAGCAGAGGTTACAATCTCATCGTGTTTTAAAATTTTTATTCTATACTAGCTTGTCTTTTAATGCTTTTGCAACGAACCATATCATGTTTGTACTAAACGGGGTAAAAACTAGAGGTATCTAGTTATCTTGTAGTTATTCCTGAAACTCCAAAGCTAGCAGCCGCAAGACCAATCCACCAGAAACACTTGCCATACCAACCTCTACCCAGTTAAGAAACTCTGTTTTATACGTTTTTCTTACTCATCTATAATGTTTCATCCCTTTATTTAAACCATTCTTAATTTCATTACATTTTATCGGCCCAAAATTAACTCCAAGGTCGTTAAGTAAATTATCTACCATTTACAGGCATTAAATAAATAAACTGTGTAGACAGATTAACTGTATAGTTAATATATTTACTTATTTATTTTGACTAGTAGTATGCCTTTCGCTATTAGATAGTCAGTCGTAAACTGACTCAAAGAAATATGAATAACCAATTGTATCACATCTTATATACCCGTGTTAACTGGAGAATCTATTTCAAAATTAAATATCCTCTTCAAGAGCATACTGTACTTTACTGTAATACTTGAAGTTAATGCTGCATGATAAATAGTGATAATTATGTTGTTCGGTTCGCTTGCCATTTATTAATGGATATTTTATGAATTTTATCTTTAGTCATTGTTTATAGCTCCTTTTGTTCCGCTACAACATTTTTGGAAATGGATTTACTTTATTTATAGCTTTCTTGCATCCGATGGCGTTAGTAGACTCCGCCGTCTCGGGTTTTTTTGGAGGTGTTTTATTCTTAAAAATACAGCACCTTCAATAGGTAACACATATTCCTATAGCAACAACTACACCAGCTATCAAGCAATACATGCTGCTTGAGTTGTTGCTGTCATGTAAGTAGGACGAGAAGTTAACAGGGGTTCCCCCAGTCATAACATTGTGCTCTTTTATTAACTTTTCTGATTTGACTGTGAACGTTTTCAAAGTTGTTTTCCAAGTTAAACTCTAAGAAGATCTTTTATCTGTTGTGAAGTTACCTTCTCTGGTGATTTAGGAACCTTTAAATTTTCTTCAGTTTTATTTTCACCACTTTATATTTTTGTGCAACGAAATTACATTTGTTTCTAAACAGTTATTCAAATATGTTTCAAGTTATTCAAGTTATATTTTAACTTTTCTGTTTGACATTTTTAAATTCTTGTGAACATTTTTTAAGTTCAACTCTACGAAGGCCTTTTGCTTTTTCTGAAGTTTCATTCTCTGGTGATTAAGGAACATGAACATTTTTTTCTGTTTTACTTTCACCACCTTCTACTAATTTTGAAATGAAATTAAACTTTTTTAAACAGCTATTCAAGTTTTGTTTTCTTTTTTCTTCAAGTTATTCAAATCATATTTCAACTAACAAATTTATTGACTTACAAATATCTAAAATGAACGTTGAACAAATTATCGTTCGGACGTAATTTGTAGTACAGATGTTACGTCAGTACTATTGATTACGTCCTGGTTTTCATCTGTTTGATTTTTACAATTAATTACACAAGTTGCTGATGAATACAAAAAATAAATCAAACATTAAATTCGATATAGATGAAACGCAATATAATTTAATTAAACATAATTTAATTATTAGAAAATGAAGTGTTTTACAAAGAAAAAGGGGAAATATGATTCATAATTTCTTTTAAGGGTAATCCAAATAAAATAGTATCACCTGACTCTGTAGCTACGCAAAGAGGTCGAAATGATTTGTTGTATTTATTAGGTTGGAGAAAAGCAGGAAATATGTGGCATTCTATATTATTACAACAACCCACCTGGCAACAAACCAAACCTCCCACAGAAATAGAAATGACTACATTTAATACAACTGAACCTTGGAGCCAACAGTTATATAAAAGTGTCCTCTATAGCCAACAGTTACAATCAGATGAGAGTTCCTGAGGAAATAGAAAGGAAGTAATTAACACAAATGAGCCATTTGACCATCATGTAGTAGAAGCAACAAGTATAATAGATTAATACTACAGAAGAATTAACGGTAATACACCTTCTGTATTATTTACGCTGCAAGAAGAAAAAGAAGTAGTTAATTCAGAAAATGAATCAATGAAATCAGATGTTGAAATGTATGAGAAAGAAATAAAGGAGATAAAAGCATATATTGTTAAAGTAAAAGAGCCAACTAAAAGTCTAAAAAGCTAAATTGCAAGAACTTTTTCAAAATATTGAAATCAAAAGAGCTGAAATAATTGGACATTTAACAGATTTAAAAATATAACTTTAGAGAAAATATCGATAATATAAACCTCAAAGTTTAAAAAGTTATCACTAGGTGAAAGGTTAAAAGGACTGTTCAAAGAAAAAGGCTTAACAGTTGTTAGTGTTTTAACAGTTAGTGGTAGGTGTGATAGCAGCAACTCTTGGTTTAATCATAGCAAATTTTGGAAAATGTTTAAACAATAGGAGGAGGTAGCGGTGGTTCCACAGATTCATTCATTACTAAATTGTAAAAAGAATTTAGAAAAATATTGCCAATTATTTCTTGAGGTTACGAAAAAAGGAGCAGCATTGGCTGGTATTATTGGTAGTGTAATCAGCTGGATTTCAACATTAACCGGAAAATTTACTTCTTTAGAAGCTGATAATGCCATTTTGTTCATTCCTGCAAATATAGATATAATTATAAACACGTGATTATTTGTTTAATAATCTTTATTGAGTGTTTTGTTTGTATCTAGTTTATCATTAGTTATATTGTAAAGATTTTATGGGGCTGGCAATATCGCATATCGTGTTAGCGTTGCGGTTGCCGAATATCTGGACATTAGCATACCGGAAGTGTCGCTAACTCGCATATGGAGTATATATATATATATATATATATATATTATATATATATATATATATATATATATATATATATATATATATATATATATATACATGTGTGTGTGTTCTGGTCTTCAAACTAATAGTTTGGACCTTTCGCTCATAGGAAATGTAAGCCCAGAGATAGAGAGAGAGAGAGAGAATATTAGATGATATAATTAATGATTTGGGGTTTTTTTGTAAGTCCGATAATATATACTATGGCAAAAACCGACCAGTCTTGCGACTTTAGATGTCACCAGATGTCTTTAAGTAAAACTATGTGGGTTATTTAGCCGAGTCACCGTTTACAAACGCACTTAAATCTAAGATAAGTACATATTATAATAAAAAATGCATCATCTAGAGAAGGGGATAGTAGCTGCCCTACTTATGGCAAGGCGGCTGTCCAATGGGATAGGCAGATTACGACCACTGATGGGATTCTAAATGGTCATATCGCCTTGTAGCAGTTGTTGAGAAGGCTGGAACTATCGCCTACCCCAGCTAGTTCGATAAATCAGCCCGCAAATTTGTATTGATACTGATGGGCGGTTTGAGATCTGATGTCACCTTTTCATTAAATCACGCAATTGACGCAGTGTACATTTTAGACACTTACAGGTATTTCTCGCGGCTCTTGAGTTACGTTCCTATGAAGGGGCCTTTCGGCGATATGTACAGAATATTTCCGGATTAAATCCTATGCCTGACAACTTGTAAATCCACGTGGAATAACACAACCCTGCTTCCTCTCACCATTTCGAATTTCATAGCTACATCCGTCTGTTCCATCAGATACTGTAACCAAACAGATGCGACTTTCGCTCATTCGTTCATTTGAAAGTTTCGGTTGCTTTGGTCATGTATGATAAATCAACACGTTTCTTCCAAATTAAAAGATCAATCCCAATTCATGTTTTTTCTTCAAAAATATATATTTTTTTCAAACTCTTTTCATTTTTTAAGAAACAAAAAACCACAAAAACCCCCACCAACAATACAGACCTTGCCGGAATACACACATATATAAAAGACTTTTACTTTCGTAGCATGGGATTATATAAAAGACTGTAACTTTCGGACTATGGGGGTCACTTCACAGACCCGCCAGCTTCCTTATAGCTGGAGGTGTCCACAAATAAACGACATAAATAAAATACAAATAATAAACACTTATATTCTTAGTCAGCTACAGTATGTACTAAACGCTACCAGTTTTCCTATAGAGATGCTAAATGAAAAATACAGAGACTAGGAATAGGAATTTTGGAATGGAATGCATCCTAACAATAAAGAAACTCAACTGATAGAAAAAAAGAAAAGGGAGGATTCAACCTAAAAAAATGTATATTTAAAATCCCAAGCAAATATATTGAATGGAATAAACAAGATCGAAGAAACACTCGATTACACATGAGCTAAACTATATATATATATATATATATATATATATATATATATATATATATATATATATATATATATATATATATATATATATATATATATGCTCGGATTGTGTTTAAAAAGGAAACCAACAATTTACTATGGTGATCCATTAAACAAGTCTGTAGAAATACCAGAAAGCTGTAGGATATGTAAAGAACTAATATTAGAATTTAAGGCCCAAAAAAAAATATGGGCAACCAAAATTAACATAAAAAGGGAATGCAGATACCTAAAAAAAAATAGAAATTAACCAGCCACATTTAAACTGGTCATATATAAGAAGAAATTGGGCAAAAATAACAAACATAAAATAGCATATATAAATCATTCCTGTACATACATAATGAGTGGTGCACAGAAGTAGCAAAAAAGAAAACAAAAAGAGAGGAAAAAATACTAATACCGTATATGCCATTAGGTATTAAATTCCAATATGAACAATTTACAAAACAACACTTAATTATAGACTGTAAGAGAAAGGTAAGAAATGAAACAGAAATATGTAGAGAACACGGATCAGCAGAAAATAACAAGATGCTGTACCTTAATAATATTAAAATAAAACAGTATGAGTAAAACTTTCATATTTAATTGTAAGAATTACGTATACAACCAGGAGAAAATTAAAATACTGTATATGCTCGTATATAAGTTGGATCCAACTACAAACTGCACAGACTCAGACCTGCGGTCTTATTTATGCCCCGTTTCTTAGGAGTAATCAGTAGAACAAACAATATAATCCCTAATCTGCAGGCGCATTATACGACGACAGATCAGGGTCAATGGTGTTTGCAGTTGGACCCAACTTATAAGCGAGTATCAGTAGTTGGATTCGACTTATAAGCGAATATAGATGGTAATGATAAAAACGAAACATTAAAATGTTTTGACATAATTGTGAAACTAAACAGAAGAGAGGAACTATGAACTTAACTAAATCATTAGGGGACAAAGAGCAACGCCAAGATCCAATGATCGCAGGGGCTGACCGAAGAGGACGGGCACATAATGACCATTGATGGGAAAGGGAATAGCCATATCGCTTTCTAGCAGCTGGAACCATTCCTCACCTCAAACATGTCAGAAATGCAGGTTTCATCTATCTCCCAAACCGGAAGAAAAGAGAACCATAAGAACATGACTGATCTCTTTATTATTATTATTATTATTATTATTATTATTATTATTATTTATATATATATATATATATATATATATATATATATATATATATATATATATATATATATATATATATATATATATATATACATAATTGAAACTAAACTAACATCGAAAAAAAATGGCAAAAAAGGACACGAACATGGCAAACAATAAATACAAAAGGAAATGTTGAATTTACAAATCTTTACATGATTCTGGATCTAATTGAAGCCTTGTTTGGAAATTGTGGATATCGCGCCTTATTGGCTTGAACTTCGATGATAAATTGGTAACCTAGATGGTATTGACCTACAAAAGAGGAGCCGTCTCTTTCTTAATATAAAGTGATGCAGCCGTAGATTTCATCCCAGATAATTCAGTTTCTCTTTATTAACAATAACAACAACAATAACACCAATACCAATAAGAACTACAAAAATAGTAATTATAGATAAGTGAATGAATAATGAACTTAGTGAACCAATTATTTCAGTGAAAAATATAGGCTCTAAACAGGTAATAATATTATTTTACTTTATTTTCGTGTGGGTGCCCGTTTTGAGTCTTGATTTAATCCGCTTGGTTTCAGTGTTCTTAGGCGGCGCATCCAGTAGATTCCGTTTCTTTCCTCGTAATTGCAGTTTGTATAATGTCACTGGAGGAATGGCCAAGGGAAGAGAAGTGTTCTGCTACTGGGCTTCTGTCCAACGACTTTGTCATCCAGTCATATCTGTGAAGATTGATCCTTTTGTGTAGTTGTTTGATTTCTCCGACATACTGAAGACTGCAAATCTTACATATGATGAGATAAAATTGCATTCTGTTTTGCATGTTTTGTTTGGACTATGTGTGTGCAATTTTGTGCTAATCACTGTGCTACAGACTGTGTTTGTTTCTATCATATGTGGACATGTTTTGCAGTCTTTATCATCACAGGGCCCAGATGCACTAGTATAGTCTTGTCTTGTGATTGTCGTTAATTTTGTTCTAACTAGGATATATCTGATGCTTTTCGGTCTGCGGTAGGCTATCACTGGTTTGTTCGGGATGATTAACTTTAGTGCGTCACACGATTACACGATGGGCGAGTGTTTCTGGATGATATGACCTACTTTTGGGATGCCAGGATGATATGTCAGGATAAATGGTATCCAATCAACTTTTTCCGTTTCTCAACATTTTAAGAGGTCATTGCGGTTTTTTTTTTTTTTTTTTTTTTTTTTTTTTTGGGGGGGGGGGGGGTTGTTGTGTAGCAAAAGAAAACGTTTAAACATAGCATCAATATCTACACCATAACCGTCATTAGATAATGTACTGTGAAAGTCATATAAGAAAGGTATTTGTGACAGAATGCGACCTTGATGTACACCACAAGGGCAATCAGATGTATCAGTTAGTCCTTTGTGATAATAACACAAAACATTTATATCCATATATATTACTTTAAGAATTTTTAAAATTGTACTACTCATTGTAGGTTTTGAAATTCATGCCATTAAATCTTCTTTATTTATTCTATCAAATGCCTTTTCAGAGTCTACGAATGTACTATAGAATCTGCCATTTCATTTTCGAAGATATTTCCATGTGAGAGTTAAAACAAATGTTATCTATTGTTCTGTGTTCTTTTCTAAAACTCGCTAGTTTGTCACCGATTAAATTGTTTTGTTCCGACCAGTTTGTAATCAGCTGATTCCAAATTGATGTGGAAACCTTACTTAGTATAGGTAAAAAAATAATCCCTCGATAGTAATTATTTTTGTATGTAAAGGCATAGTTATTGCTTTATACCAATCCTTAGGCAAGTAGGAGGATTCAAACGTTGCATTAAACAGACGCGTCAACGGAGGTCTAATAAATATAACATTTGGATGCTTTAACAAAGTCAGAAACTAAACAATAAATGCTTGCTGCTTTGCCAGACTTGAAGCTACGAATAGCTACTCTTCATCCTCCTGGATTTCACTATTTAGTGTTTCATCTTCAAGATTTTGAGATGTATCCAATTTTTGTGCCAATAGTTGTAAAATTTGATTAAAAATATTTGAAAAATGATGGAACCACTCCACATGTGAAAACTCGGTGTGGCCAAAATTGCTTCTGTCTCAAAATAAGTTCCGAACTGCCTTTTTGTCCTTTTTCTTAAAAGCATCTACACGTTGCATTTATAATGTCTTTTCATAGTTTCTTTTCTTTGAGAGGTCACATTTTATAAAAACGCTTTTGTTTGCGATATTCTTCAAGGTAATATTGAGATCAAAATATTCTGAAACGTCTCACTACTCCAACTGACATCAGTTTTACATTTTGACATGATACACGAACCGTGGTTGTCTTGTAGTGAATATGTTGTGCTGTGATTTATATCTATTACCAGACATTCTTACAGTTTCTTCATACCAACATTTCAGCAGCATTCTGAAGAGTCTGGATCAGCATTTTGAAAGTTCTATAAAAATCAGATGTTTCAATCATATGTTAAAAATTCTCATATGGAAAGTTATGACATTTTTCATGAGTCAATATGAATTTTGTCAGGGACTCAGATTTCATTAAAATTATTTGAACAATGTGTATTGGAATTACAACTAAAAATACTGCTAATCCCAGACAAGCCTAGTTAAAGTGACACGCGTATAAATCACCTCTGTTGAGGATATCAAAATTAGATATAAATTTAACAATAAGATAGTTTAACAGAAAAAAGTTAATCGTGATTGACGTGTTTTGGGTAATACATACAAAGTTGGCAACTCCTTCATTGTTACCAAAACGTCCATTCACGCTTCTCAGAGCTGTCGATTTGCAAAAAATTCAATAACTTGTGGTCATTACCAATAGCATCTCTATTATCCATGTAACTTCTATCGGGCAAAGGTATATCTCGTATGTACTCAACATTACCAAGTAATTAAAATGAATCATCAAACTCAATTAAATCTGGCTCAGAACTGGTTTACGCATTTGGATTCATACCTATGATAAACTGACAATTGGAATATTGTACCTTCAAGTGGGCAATTATATTTTCAACAAATAGAATGGTTTCCTCTTCAGAATGCACAGACAAATATTCTCAGGTGTGACATATATCAGGCCAAGACTTATATTAAAGTCAAGGCCAAAGTTTGATGGAGCAAATTTGAACCATACTATATTTTGAGCTACTTTCGATCTCATCATCTTCTATATATAGAAAATGAGACAAATAGTTCTTTACAAAAATACCCCTCCCTCTTTTCGCACTGCAATAATATGCTTATCCCTCATAACGATGTATAACAAATGTTTCTACAAAACCAATCACCATACGTGCAAATGAAGCTGTAAAAATCGTGCCTGTCAAGATAGTTTGCATATCCACTAAACGTTCTTCTCAATCCAGATATAGTCCTTACAATAAAAGCTATAGCTCCCTGGAAACTATTGACATTGACATTAAAATGATCTATATTTACATTTACAGTGCTAGTAGAATGTCCAATATTAGGCGTCATCATCATATTGTGCACATCTGTCGTTGGGCCCCAGTCGTGACAGTGCTAGTAGAATGTCCAATATTAGGCGTCATCGTCATATAGTGCACATCTGTCGTTGTGTCCCAGTCGTGACAGTAGAATGTCCAATATTAGGTGTAATCATCATATTGTGCAGATCTGTCGTTGGGCCCCAGTCCTAACAGTGCTAGTAGAATGTCCAATATTAGGCGTCATCGTCATATTGTACACATCTGTCGTTGTGTCCCAGTCGTGACAGTAGAATGTCCAATATTAGGTGTCGTCATCATATTGTGCACATCTGTCATTGGGCCCCAGTCGTGACAGTGTTAGTAGAATTAGGCGTCATCATCATATTGTGCACATCTGTCGTTGGGCCCCAGTCGTGACAGTAGAATGTCCAATATTAGGCGTCGTCATCATATTGTGCACATGTGTCATTGGGCCCCAGTCGTGACAGTGTTAGCAGAATGTCCAATATTAGGCGTCATCATCATATTGTGCACATCTGTCGTTGGGCCCCAGTCGTGACAGTGCTAGTAGAATGTCCAATATTAGGCGTCATCATCATATTGTGCACATCTGTAGTTGTGTCCCAGTCGTGACAGGATAATGTCCAATATTAGGCGTCATCGTCATATTGTACACATCTGTCGTTGGGTTTCAGTCGTGACAGTGTTAGTAGAATGTCCAATATTAGGTGTCATCGTCATATTGTGCACATCTATTGTTAGGCCTCAGTCGTGTCAGTGCTAGTAAAATGGCCAATAGTAGGTGTCATCATCATATTGTACACATCTGTTTTTGGGTTTCAGTCGTGACAGTACTAGTGGAATGACCACTATTAGGTGTCATCGTCATATTGTGCACATCTATCGTTAGGCCTCAGTCTAATTAAATAATGTTGATGCTATGTAAGTGTGTATATATAGACATATACATATGTATATATACATTAGGAAGTGCATAAAGACGCATTATGCAAATGAGTAACGTTCATAATTACCATTTAGAAAAGATTAAATCTAGCAATGTAGGTAGCTTTAATGCAACGCTAAAGATTGCAAATGACAAATAGTAACATATACTTGTTATTCTTTGTCTATCCAATCATATATATCTATATATATATATATATATATATATATATATATATATATATATATATATATATATATATTTCATTGGTAAAATGTTTCCGCATTTTTGTTTTGCTCCTTTAATTTGAAAATGTGTGTTTATGTTCTAACAAGGAATCAAAAATATATACTTTTCCCTATAATAGTTTTATCTAAAATTACATTTTGAAAATGGAAAAGTGTCATAACATATGGAGCGCGGAACGACAGAACTACACTTGGCCATTGGGATTCAGGTGAACTCCGTTGCTCTAGAATCGAGATTGAAAATTGGAATGCTGCCAATAATAAGTGCTGAAAGCGAAGTGAAACATGCGATTGACGTGCCTACTGCAGCGTCGGTAGTTGAGAGAGAGAGAGAGAGAGAGAGAGAGAGAGAGAGAGAGAGCATGCGATCGCATGCTGGACCCCATAACGAAAAACAAAAGTTGACACAGTTAAAGGTATTGTACATCTGACGGATGTACAAGACCTATGTTATGTCCGCCAATCTGAATAACAACAATTGAATGAATGATGGGAACAGGGAAAGAATCACCTAAGAGTCGGACTCTACCCCCACAAATTTCATAGAACATGTTTAAATTCCCGAAACTATTTATCCACATAAAGGGATTATCCTTTGTGAAATTGCCCACATGGAGCACAGTGTTATTACCATATATCTGAACAAGGAAAACCTTGCTAGTATGAAATGAAGGCATGTAGAGTCTGCACGTGACAATGCGATAATCATTTTAGCGTGTAGGAGGAGACGTCAAATGGGAAAAATGTTAGACAAAGCTACATCATAGGCTAACATAAATGAAACAGACAAAGGGAAATAATTGTATACTAAAACAGGGATTACCTAAGAAAATCAGATTAACGTGCAGATATAAATGGCCAGAGAGGTTGTAAACTCCAAGTTTTGATCACTCTGAAATCAAGGCACTTCTTGAGGTAAAAATGCTTCCACTGCAACTCGTGAAAACAGAGACAATAAATATACATAAAACAATAAAAAAATACTCACAAATGCGATTCCACCAAAATAAATATCTTAGATCTCTTACAAGGAGCCCAAATAAATTTGAAAATCAGGAGAAAGGTAAGGAAACGTGACTTAAGGACATATAAGCCCTAAAGGAGTACAAACCATATAATCCATTTTAGGCTAAAAGGGGGAAAAAGAGGAGACCTGGTAACAGAAATCTGATGCCGTACACATCTTTCAAAATGTTTAATTAACCTGATTCATTTTTTTCTCCCTCCACAACTATGATATTGCTTGTTTGAAATAGCACACGCTTATACAATAATAGAAAGAGAAAACATACAGGTAACATGGGGAATGTTGGTAACCTCACAGGCCTGCTAGCAGTCTTGTAGCTAGGGGTCTGGAGGTGCCCACAAATAAATAATACGGGACCGACCATTTAATTTCGGAGCTCAAATAGCTTTAATAAAATATTCTTGCTCTGATTTATAAAAAAAGAACACTTATATTATTTGAAGAAAAAAAAATTGTCATTTATAAAAAAAGAACACATATTATTTGAAGAAAAAAAAATTGTCTTGAGGTAAAAGAAAAAAAAACAATATCCTGGTTCAAAAGAAAATCCTAGCCCCCCCCCCCCCCTCCCCCTACTCTAATAATTATATCGTCGGTTCCTAATGGGGACAAGACCGGGCTAAAACCTAATCTGTGTACAGTGCACAACAGGCGACATATTGATAAGGTGACATGTGCATAATACTAGACACACACTGCACTCTATCGATAACTTGTAGGAGCAGTGAGATAAGACAATTTTATCTGATGCAATGTCGACCTGCACCTGAGTGGCCCATTCATTTTTCCATTGAGACCCGTGACACCCTTCAATTGCAAATGTATACCCTGTGTGCTTAGATCTGAAAGTAATGGTGTGTCCCTTAAAGAATAAAATCGAATAATTCGCCTGTAAATTGCTAACATTCGCTGAACGATCCTTATTCTCGGTAGCCATACTGGCCTCCTCGCTGTATTGTTTGACAGACCTTTCACGGTTTCTAGGCATTTCGGTGAGTGGACGGAGCATAGTCGATATGTCAGTTAAATCTAGGAATGAATAGACACATGATAACTTTGTAGTAGTCAAACGCTGTAGGTCGGAAAGGGTAATTTACACAAAAAAGTCAACATCCGACCACTGATTCCTTGTATTCAATTAAAAGATTCTTTTTGATGTGATTTAATTAGTTGTTTGACATAATTCTTTCTTCATCGATATTGACGACCTTCTTTTCAACTCATGAAAATTTCGCTCAATGAAGAAAAGCAAAATTGGAATAAACGATTTGAAAAAAAGAAAGTTTGTAGATGTTTATAAAAGAGTTAATTCATAGGGGAAAGAAAGCGTACCCAGTGTCGCTCCTCCGAATGGCGCTATCATGACTCTGATTTCTGTTTTCGCAAATATCCTGACACATCCAGGTAAAACCTGAGTGTAATTTGACAGAAATATTGTACTATGAAAACAACAAATGATTTAATTGTATAAGTTCTACGACATTCAAATCCCGTAACAAATAATGTTATCATTGTTGATGACCACGACGCTTCTATCGCCGCTGGAAATTAGTACCTTTTGCCCTTTATCTGCAAAAACATGTGAAATGGAACATACTCTACAATTACAACCTGTATTTAGCAGCCGACAATCGATTACAGGAAGCTGATGTTTGACAGCAAAAAATAGGAATACCTCTGCCGTGCACTCTGCTAACGTAGTCGAGACACTAAATACACTCAAAATAAAAACCAGGACGCTCAGACAGAAACCCAACATGCAAGGTAATAGCCTTACAGTGATTTTGTATTATTGAAGAAAAGATAACACAAGAACCATAATTATTGTAATATTCAGTAGTTTACATATAATTTACACATATTACACTGTTATTAAAGTTCGAGATTAGTTATCTTGGTATGATGTAAATGTGGGCACGGCTAATAGTACATTGATTTTGGTTTCCAACATCAACATCATACTGGGTAAGTCAACAACAGTCAACATCAACTTTATATCGACAACAACATTATTTACAGTAGTCAACCCAACATCGATATTATATCAACAACAACATTATTTACAGCAGTCAACCCAATATCAACTTTATATCAACACCATTATTTATAGCAGTCAACCCAACATCAACTTTATATCAACAACATTATTTACAGCATTCAACCCAACATCAACTTTATATCAACAACATTATTTACAGGATTCAACCCAACATCAACTTTATATTAACAACATTATTTATAGCAGTCAACTAATAATATTGTACCCTGACGAACAGAAGTCAATTGCAGATAACTTGACCAATTGCAGATAACTTGACCAATTGCAGATAACTTGACCAATTGCAGATAACTTGACCCTTTGAAGATAACTTGACCATTTGCAGATAACTTGACCCTTTGAAGATAACTTGACCAATTGCAGATAACTTGACCCTTTGAAGATAACTTGACCAATTGCAGATAACTTGACCAATTGCAGATAATTTGACCCTTTGAAGATAATTTGACCAATTGCAGATAACTTGACCAATTGCAGATAACTTGACCCTTTGAAGATAACTTGACCAATTGCAGATAACTTGAGCAATTGCAGATAACTTGACCCTTTGAAGTCGACAAGTTCTGATAAGGAACATTACTTGTTTTCAATAAATTCCGTTTCATTTCACTTTGTGCCGCGCAATCCGCTATTCCGGTAGCCGTGTCAGACTTAATCATTAGACTTGATTCGGTAGTCATATGTCCTTCACAAGAGCATCCACTTGTCTGGTGGCCGTGTCAGACTTAATCATTAGCCTTAATTCGGTAGTCATATGTCCTTCACAAGAGCATCCACTTGTCTGGTGGCCGTGTCAGACTTAATCATTAGACTTGATACGGTAGTCATGTATCCTTCACATAGCATCCACTTGTCTGGTGGCCGTGCCAGACTTAATCATCTAACTGTATACGGTAGTCAACTGTTCCCAGCCAGACGATCAGCATCTTTTCCATCGATAATTCCCCAGTCTTGATGTTATAATGAACAGACACTACCCTGTAAGAAATTAGAAAAACGGCAGTATCCATTTCTAACAACCATGTAAAATAATTCAAAAGGGGTGAGGGTGATTGGGTTTTGCTTGTTTTTCAAAGCAAAGTGCCCCGAAAGGAATAGATGTCATTATTTTCAATATATTGTAACATGTATTTAAAAGTTATAATAATCCATAAACTTCTATACATAACTTTCACACACAATCTACGCAATACTGAAACGGCTGACGCCCTCAGACGGTACATATGTCTCACCATCCAGTGGGTCAGTCGAGTTAAACTGGCTTCTCCAATTAATTTTGAATTCTTTCATCATGGACTTGGTTCGAATGCTGTTTTATCGCGCAGCACAATGACCCATTTCTAGCGTGCGAATGAATCCTACCGGAATGTATGATGCTAATCACAAACTGACCGTAGGAACTAGATTCGTTGTACACAAAATTCAGTGAAGTAATAGGTTAAATCCGAGATTAATACTTGAAGCATAAATCCAGTAACAATTATTCGCAACAGACAATTCTATTCCTGGTGGAATCCACTACTTTAACTTCCATTCTTTGTGAGTAAATGACATTCATACCTGTACGTAACACATAAGAACGTCTTCTTTTAACGCCATGGGACATAAAGGGTAATTCTCAAATAAAATGACATCTGACAGCTGATTCCGTTTCTTGGATTAATAAATGCGTTTGGATACAATTTAATCAGTTCTGTGACCTAGTTCTTTCGCCATGAAATTATTCCTCCTACCCGAGAGCCTTTTACTAATAGGAAAAGATCAATTAGATACATGGTGAATATGGCGTTAAGGTATAAAGGTACTCGTTATGCATACTCGGCAGGAGGAAATAATTGAGTAGGGAGTATTTTAATATACGTATGAAAAAAAATCTTTCTGCAAGAGACGGGGAAAAATTGCATTAATTTTCATTCTGTATGAAAGAATAGTATCATGCTCATTTTCGTCACTATTTCTCTCTAAACCAAATAGCATGGTTTCACTAAAACATTTCAGAAATTATATTCAGTTCACCTTATAAAACCTTAAGAACAATTTCAGTTTTAGAAAACGCCAATAAAAGTAGGTAACTAGTATGTGATGGAGTGGTCGCTAAAATGATCATCCTATTATATATCTTACGAACAGTCGCGTGTGACATCTGCTGTGTATCGACCAAATAAAGGCTTTTTTCCCCAACGTGTCTCACTGATTGACAAAATCAATTTTGGTGCAACGTGTTTCAACCACTGCGTGGATTCTCTTGTAACAAATAATTCTACTATAAAAGTGCATTAGACTGAAATTTTCATAAAATGATTGTGACGCTCCCTATTATAGTACTGATTCTGCAAACTGCCGTGGGAGAAGTGCTCCGAGTTGACAAATCAAACTTTGACCAGGTAGGAGGGCAATCTAATATGTTGCATTCATATCTGTAATAATTCAATTTTTACAGCTATTATTCTCTGTCATTCTACCTACATATTTGTTTGTATATCTGTGTCTATGTTTGTTTCTCTGTCTGTTCCTATGTATGTATGTATGTATGTATGTATGTATGTATGTATGTATGTATGTATGTATGTATGTATGTATGTATGTATGTATGTATGTATGTATGTATGTATGTGTATGTGTATACATGTGTACTAACCCTATGAAATTTGAGTCACATATTATCGGAGGAGACTATGTTAAGAGCTTTTCTTTTTCTTTCCAGATAATCAAAAAGAAAACCTGTGTGATTTTCTATGTAACACAAAAAGGTATGCATCTCTCAAGTTATAACACTTTTGCTCTGCAGCAACGCGACCCGTGAGACCCCCTACCCGCTCCCACTGTTTATTTTCAGGGGGAAAAGGGATCCTAAGTGCAATTTTTATGGACCATTTAGAAAAGATTGGATTTTTCACTCTTAGTTGGATATTTCATATTTAACAAGGGAGCAACCCACCCCAAGAGGGCGTCAACTGTTAACACCATGAGTATTTTTACATTTGATAAATCCTCATTGTATAGTCCAATGACTTCTTTTAACTAGCATCCCATCATTTTTGCCGAAATATCTGGTTAACCGCAATGATAAAATATTTTTCCTGTTGCCTTACAGATTGCGAGCTCTGTAAGAGGATTTATTACAAGTTTTTGGCGGCCTCGCAGGTTTTGGTGTCGAATAAAGATGTAGTTTTCGCAACAACAGATGACCCATCGGTGATGGACGTGTTCAAGACTAAGCAATTCCCTGGTATAGCCTACTATGAGTTTGGAAGCTCCATCCCGAAAAGGTAAGCAAGCAATAGCTCACAGTCGGATATACATTAAAACTTATCTTAACGTACATCACCTGCTCCTAACAGGCAATGCTTATTAACCTCTTTTACTAATTTCTCATTTTTACTTCGGTGTAAGATCACATGTACAAAAGGTCCAAAGTTTTGAGGTAGCCTTAAAGACAGATTTCACTGTACTTTTGCAACCTTGACAAGATGCATGTATATAATTTTTGAATTTGGTCATTCTTTTGAAAGTTTTTAAATCTTTTTTGGTGAACTCTACACAACAAATTGGTTTTGCTTTGAAAGAAACGTTTTAATATACTTTGTTATGTAGAGTATGCTTTTATATGGTCAGACTTTCTCTGCAACCTTTGCTTTCAGATAGAATATTAGTCTTCTTTTTCATCACTTCTAATAAACTAAATGTACATTTTTAGATTTGTCTGTGTGAATTTGACTTCTTTTGAATGTATTGAGTTTTGTTCGGAAAACTTAAATTCTTTCTTCCCATATTTTAAGTTAGTATGCACATTAGCTAGCACCTTCAAAAGAGTAGGGGAAATTATTTAATATTGGAAGCAGTTAATTGTAAGAGCTGAGTTATTATATAAACTGTTCACCCTTGCCAAATGCCAATATTTCGAAATGATAGTCGATGTCTGTCTTTTTGTCTGTCAGTTATGACTCTTCCTCCTCCTCCTTCTTTAGCCACAACTTAACAGTAGCTAAAGCAACAACAAAAACAACAATTAACACTACTACTACTACTACTGCTACTACTACTACTACCACTACTACATTAGTAGTATATGCTGTGAGAGTACTGGCGCACTGGGGCACTTATCCAACAACAACAAAATATAAAACTTGTATATATCTGTACTCTGCTTCAACATTGTAAAATTAAGTTTATTAATTGTTTCCAAAATAACATTTCAATGCGCCAGAAATTCTCAACATGTATAATACACAATCTAACCGATCTATATATTCTAACTAAATGATCGAGACAAATACCATCGTCTAAAAATTGGTAGAAAGAAAAACAGATTGTTTTCATCTATTTAATAGCTATCTGTTTTGGTCTATGTATTCGCTCACGTTTCCAATCAACTTTTGATGTCATCTCTTATTTATGGCTCTTTTGGCTATGATATGTGTTAAATGATTTGTTTGCCTTTTCCACAATGTTGTAGTCGATTGATTTAATTATTTATATTTATTGTCTGTATAAATGTAAGTCATTTTGGAGATTTTCTACTTGATTCATTAAGTTCAACAATGCTTTACCCAAAACATTACATCCATGTGTATAAAATGAAGTGTGGTATGATATCAATGGTTATGTTTTTATCGCATCGCTCATAAGAAGTTCCATTCTGTTTCCTCCTTTTTCAACTTTTTCATCCGTATTAGAACCAAATACTCATGTAGCATTGTTCTTCTAGAAAACAATGTACCCTTTTGGAATTATTAAGAAAAAAAATTCTTTCGGAAATATTTTTACAATTGTTCTTTTTCTAAAATTTTCCATTTCTTTGCCTAGTACAGAGTTGTTCATTGATTTGAACAAGTCTTTTCAAAATTGTTTATGGCTTTCTGTCTCAATGTTGTATCTGAGATCCATGTAGAATTCTATCCACGGTAGTTGTTCAAAAAGGACAATTATGTCTGCTGTTTCAGTTTTAGTCTTAATTGGAGGTATAACTTAGGATTTCTGTAGTGAATGACGTATTTCAATTTTTTCTCACCATGCACAGTGATTTTGGCGCCGTTGGTTTCGTTTCTTTCTTTTCAATGAAGTGTTTTGTTGATATGATAATTTTTTTAGATGTGCTACCATCTTTTCAGGTGAGAGAGGATAGTCCTTGATAGAGTCATGTAAGTCAGTTGGTACTTTTAGAGTTACTTCTAAAAAGTATCCAGTGTCACTGTCTTCTGGAATTTCAACCAACAGTTTTCCTTATGCATTTAATTTTGTTGCTACCCAGCTACAATTTCTAACAGGCAAATATTAACATATGGCCTGCCATTAGAAAAGGTTGTTAGTATTTTTGAACATTATGAAGGATTCTAGTTTAAAATAGTCATATTCCCTGCTATTTCTAATCTCGTCTTTATTATCTGCGTAATATTCATGATTGTCTTCGGCATTTTCGCATTATCATGCAAATTCCTCATTTGAATCCACTCTTGATCATCGAGAACATGTCTTAATCAGTTAAAAATTCGAACTCATCGCCTGTTTAAGCTAATATCCATAAAACATCCAACCTCGTCGCGTATATTTTGCTTTCATTTACACAGGATCAACAAGTGTAGCAACAGGATTGGGAGTAATTGACACAAAATAATTATTTGTGAACAATTATTCCAACACTATTAAATCTCATGATTCGTGTAGCTGAAATGAATTAAATATTCAGACTATTTAAATATTAAACGTAATCTCCTGCGCCGAAAATTTCTTTACTTATATAATAGTAATTTGAAAATTCTTCTTTAAACTTTCAACAATATTATTCATAGCATTTAAATCTCATTATTTATTATGTTACAATTTTTTTAATATTGTTACAAAACAATTCACGAAGAAATTAAATATAAATTCCACCGATTTAAACAATAAATATGTGTACGAGTTCATGTTAAGTCATTGGTCTTCTCAGACATTTGTTTACTGTGGATTTACAAATTTATATATTTTTTCCACATTTACACTGAACTTTTCTTTTCTTCTCTTGGTGTTCTTTTCCCCATTATGCTTTCTGTTTAATTCAACAAGTTTTATATATCAGTCATCTATCATTCCTTTTTGAAAATTCATCTGGAAGTTAATGTTTATCACACTTTCTTAAACCGATGTGATCTATTTACAGAATGGTTCATAATCGTCCCTGCATCTGAGAAGTATGTTTACATCAACAACCATTTTGATTGATTTATTGAATGGAACTTTCTTTAATATACAACAAAATAGTGTGTAAAACAGACTACATGAAATTACTGAAAGTGGCTACCTAAAAGTGGCTACCTAAAAGTGCTTATTAGTGAATGAAAGTGACTTTAAGTGTCTACCTAAGAGACTTACTCTTTTCCCAGTTAAATAAGTAGGAATGCCGAAACAATGCCCTCATTGCCCTCACTCATGAAGGGACACGTTGAACCTCTCACAACATGATAAAGCAAAAATCCTAACGAGATAGATGAATTCTAGTATTTTAAACCAGAACCATCCATTCCTGCAATCACACAGTCAGCTAGAATTGAAAATTGTTGTTGAGGAAAGTATTGCAAAAGTAGATAAAAACTATAACTGACAAGGACTTCAATGTACAGTCTAATCAATTAAAAATTCAAATAGAAACATTAATCTTTGTCTTCTTCTTTTTCAAACTAGATAAAAGACAATAAAGTTTAGAAAATCAATGATGTTACATGACAAAGAGTTGTAACATATGGAGCAAATGAAGGAATGCAACAAGTAAATTGAAAATGAATTGCTTTGCTTTTAAGTACAAGACAAAAAATAAAAGGCTTGGCTTAGAACATTTCACGCATCCAATTATATATTTTTTATTAGCACCGGCCACATCATTTACAAATGTGAAACATAGCCAAACATTACGTTGTACATAGTAAGACAACAAGAAAGTAAAGTTGTAGATGATGCAGAATGCAATCAAATCATCACTTATATTATCACAGCCTTGAACTGTTGTAAGTGTACCTAAATTAATAGCATTATAAATACAACAGTACTCTCACAGCATACTCTTATGACATCAAGATAGGAGGAGGAAGCATTCAGCCCCGAGAAGGAAATACAACGTGTAAAACATGACAAATGCATGAACATTTCTGATACCAGAAAAGATGTGGAACTACAAGTTCATTTACTACTACCGACACCTATGCGAACGCGGCCAAAGTGGAGAATAAACCTTCCACACATTCTATCATACATTACTTGATCAGAAGGCTAAGCTAAGTTTATAGTTTTAGAAAGGATGCAGAATTGATATCTCATTTAATGATGATAACGGCGTATCACAGCATTCTTGTTAGCTATAGCATGTTGTTCGAAAAAACTTAATCAATTACGAGATTTGTCCTCCTTACAAAATGTCAAGAAATAGGGGATCTTACACGAGTCCTCATTCAAATAAATTAAAGAATCGAGTCGAATAATTTCGATCTTTTGTTGCCTTGGCGAGCATACGATTTAAAATATTCAACGAGTTTGATAAATTTCATTTGAAATGAGCACAATTGTAAGATTTGATTTATTCCATGAAGAAAGATGCTGATTTTATTTGATCCAACTGCATAATAGTGTAGTGAAATGACTTTAAAATACATTCGGATGCCTCATTCGTCACGCCTTTGGATTATGTTATTACTCGTGTTAATATATGAACACTATGATATGGATATATTAAAGTAAACAACATAGTTGTCATGTGATAACACAAAATAAATCCTTTTACAAATCTGTTTATCAAATATCACTATAAACTATTTGATCGTACATGGTTTGTTACCTCTCACAATTATTCAGTGAGCATTTATTCTCATGTTTTTGTTACAAAAAAATATTTGCTCTGTTTAATGCCAAGCAGAAAAATGGTGCACTTCTTAACTATTTTGGTCCACTATTGTACACGTTATTTTTTAATTTAAATTTGTTTGAAAGTTTGAGGCATATCTTTAGAAAATTGAACTTGAATAAGCAAGCAACATATCGAAAAAATTAAATCATTCGATCACAACATTGTTGAAAAGAGGCAAAAGAGTCATTAAACACTATAGCAAAGCCAAACGAACGTGCTAATAAGAGACGTTACAAAATATTGACTGGATACGTGAGAGAATGATCAAAACTGATTGCTATTAAATCAATGAAAATATTGCCTCTGTTTGACAATCTGTCTTTCTCTCTACAAATTTTCAGTAGATCGTATGATCATTTAATTCGGAACTGCTTGTCATTTATGTATTTTCGAAGTTGGGAGTTTCTGACACACTGGAGCTTTTGTTTTTAAAATATATGAAAAATTAATTTAGTAAAAGTAGAAGCAACACAGAAACTCAGCTTCGTTGCTGATATGTGTAAATTTGTTGAATTTGAACCCCACCCCACCCCGACACCCGTGTGTGCCATAATTCCCATCATCACCACTAGTACTAAGTAAATGTTAGGCAATATTTTCTACCGCAATGCCTTTAATATTTCCATAGTAGATTAAAATGATAGTTTCCAGTATGCACCATAATTTCTTGCATGCAACAAGAATTGTTTTTATCTATGTTCTATGTATATATGGTTGACTATTATTATTATTATTATTATTATTATTATTATTATTATTCAAGATATGATGGTGACATTACAACTGATACAATCATCGAACTAGTTATCAAAGCGATGAGGGGGGACTTTAGTCATCTAAAACGAAGATACACAGTAGAGTTGACATCGAAAGATCTGTCTAAATTTACGGAGGCAGGTGGAGTCAGCAAGTTTCTTATGCTGTATGATAATGGTGAGTTTACAGAGACGTATAGACCAGGTGTAAAAAGGAAAACTAGTCACATCTTCATAGAACTAGAAGCCACGACAAACCTCTTTTTATAACTCTGTAGATAATAATGCATGAATAAACTAAACCTGAACACACAGTTTAACTAATATGCCACGAATGTTATATATTTACAGCTACCCTAATTATGTTGGAAACCTGATCACAATTTGAAATGGCTTACATTGTCAGCCAAAATTAAGAGCTGGTACTGAATGGTGGGGGGCAGGGGGTGGAGAGGTAATACCCCACTATATGGGCGGATATATGCCCTATTGGATTAGAAATAGAGGGTCTTTCAGAACTTATCAGCATTGAAAGGACAGTCCCCCCACCCCCACCGAATTAATACCTTATGCAACTGAATGCACCCGAACTGAACTTGCAAGTGTTCAGTGCCATTGTCCGAAGCTAAACGGTACATGCCGGACAGCTCCATAGGACTCTATATATACAGCGGTTTATTTCGATTTTGTGTGTGTGTGTGTGAAATATTGCATACTATTACAATACTTTGCAATATTGAATAAACACGATCTTTTGGAACAGGCAATAGCGAAAAATGGGGTCTTAATCTCAGCACAAACCCATACAGCCCATATGGCCTTAGGTCATAACGGGAGAAATTGGTGGTGGAGGGGAGGGAGCCACTATATGTGGACATTAAAGAAGTTCACTCCTCTCCACCTATTCCTCCCGTTATGACTATGTATTGCATACAGTCGTTGTATGTCAGAGCCGTGGGTGGGTAGGATGGGGTTGGTAGTTATTATGTTTGTTCAATCAATGTTTCTATGAATGTCCATTCTTTTGTGCTTTTGTTTCTTGGTTTATTTGATTTTTGTAATTGTCAGAAGTGAAATATAATGCACCAATGAGCACGGGCACGCTCATTTAAGAACTTGATTTTCCTTTTTTTTTACCCCGTCGACACATAAAATAATGCAGATTTGACAAACAAATTATTAAGAAATAAATGTCTCCTTTTCTCTTCTTAGTCTTCGAGTTCAATTTTACACATTTGTAATCCTTTTTGGTGTGGGTTTTTTTGTATAACAAATGTTACCATGTTGCCAATACTTGCCCACATTTTACACTCTTAAGTACTGATTTATGTATTTTCTTATTTAATCAGAGAAAGATGACGAGGTGCAAGATTTTGAAGAAGTTGCTGAGATATATAAAAATGAGTACAAGGTATTAAATTGATTTTAATTGGTTTGAAATGGGGATTTCAACTTCGTTGTCCATGATTTACAATTGGTTTTATATGCGGGGTGGGGGTGGGGGTAGCGGAGCATAACTAAGTTGCTAGAACTTGTCGATTAATCCTTTTGTGCAACATAATGCAAGTGAAATGAGTTTCAAACAAAAAACAAAATAAATGTGGCAAGACTTTGAATTTATTTACCAGTGAGAATTTTCAAAGATTTTACGAAGGTTGCCAATATAGTCTTTCGCAGCGGAAGTGCAAGACATTGCGCTGATTGTGACATGTTATTCAGTTTTTAATGCGAATACGAACAAGAGGGAAATATTTCATATAAATAGTAATCCAGTTTTCGAATTGTCGATTCAGGGTTTTTATACACCTCAACATAGGGCCATCGTGTATGAATGAGTCAATGTTAATTTTGCTAGTATCTGATTTTACTATACAATAATATTCGTTGTCAAGGTCTACAAGTAATACGCCATCGTCTCGATTTTTTTCAGATCCTGTTTGGAAGAGTCTCCACGAAGAAAGACAAAGAAACTTTGAACAAGTAAGCTTTATTCATAGTTTTCAAATTAGTAGTAGTTGAAGTAGTTGTGTTCATGCGGAATCTGTTGCCAATGAGGTTAATCCATGCACCCCATCCACATTTTTCTCTGTAAACCAACTTGTGACAAAATTCAAACTTCTCCATGGGTGTACAAACACGTGCTCTGTGATTTAAGATTTACTGGAAAAAGTTTGTCTTATCTGTGAAGCAAAGGTCTGAAATATAGACTATACGTATCTCATTCTAGCGCAGATAGAACCAAATAAAAATTAAAAAAAGGAATTTTCTAAGGCAACTCCTACAATCACTTTACTATGAAATACAGCGCTCATTGACATCGGATGATGGACACGAAACTAAAATCCCGTAAATATTGAGAGCAGATAAGTAAGTTAAAGTCAATATCTCACTTTCTTGACTTAACCAAGAACATTATCAGCATGTTTTTAAAAAAAGTTGGTCCAAAGTTCCATCATGACATAAAATACCAGAAATATCATCCTCAACAAAGTGTATAAATATATTATGCTATTTTCATATTCATGCTTGCGTACATGTTGCTTTCTTTAATTGGTTGTGAGGCCATACCGAAAGTGTATACTTTATTTGCTAATGGCATGTAAATGTTCCCTTTTATTGTGCTAAATGTATACACATTGTTCAACTGATGATATTTTTCTAAATATTCAAAACTTTTCAGATTTCACGCTGCGAAGTTTCCAGCTCTTTACTGGTTTTCCAAAGACTCCAAAGACAAGAAGCAACAACGGGTATTGTTTACATGTGTTTTTATGGATTGTTAATAGATAGATATGTGTGTTTATTTTATAGTCCCACCCACCTACATCTTGCGGGTTTAGGGATTTATTATAAGTCCGATGCGCGATCCTGCATGTTCTAGGAGGGGACTAACGGAGATAACCTGTTTGTCGTAGGTTGCGCCCTGTGTCGGTGGAGGAGAGAATCCTTGTAGTTGAGCAGAGGAGAGACCGGGTTGTTATCATTCCCATGCAACACACTACTTCGACCTCAGTTTATCTCAATATCAATGACAAATTCACTTTCCATATATCTCCATGTTTTTATTGATCACCGTTTGAACTAGGGAAACTTATATTATTCTATTGTTGAAACCTCACAAAAGACATGACCTCCGAGAGCTGGTCAATCGAGTAAGGATTCTATTTTACTCGAATATATCTCCTTGTTTAATCTTGACATGAGAAACGCAATAAATTAACGTACATCTCTGTCCACTTTGTTTGGCTTTGAACCGGTGAGCCGGATTGGGACCACGTGTGAGGAAATAATATTCCTCTATTATGGGAAAACACAAACGCCGACCAATCAATAGTGGGAAACCTTGTCTAAAGCCTATCAGGAATAATTCCACCAGGGATTCAGACGAAGAAGATGTTTTGAGTCAAGACAATTGGCCGAGCATTCTCATTACGGAATTGATTGATGAGACCCAAAAATTAACAAAGCTCTCGCCTCTTTTGTTATTGCAAACGTCCATCAGGGACTGGTTCAGTTCGAACAAGTGTAACGAAACTGAGCTTGGGCCCATTACTATAGCCCAGTACAGCTATAAATCTCACTCAAATAATCTGCTTCGTCCAAAGCGGTCTCTGGAGATACCCATCAAGGTATCTCCGCATAAATCTCTGGTGTGTCCTACGATCAAGAGCTTTCAATGGTTTCAGTGAAACTCTCAGATCTCAGAACGTCTCCCAAGGGAAACAAATCACTTTTTGCCAAAAAGGTACGTTTATTTCTGCGAACAACTTACAGACCGACCTCTCACTGTGCAACATTGCCTGCATCAATCAAAGCCGGTTTCTTAAACATCCAATTAGACCCTTTCATCCGTAATCCCATCTGGAGTTTAAACTTCCAGAAAAAAGGTCACTACAAGGTTGGTTACAGGAGGAAACCAGCCTATCACTGTTGTCGGAAGGAGGGCCATGATTGATCGTCATGTAAGACGAAATTCTCGCGTGAGAATTGCCAGGACGACCACTTCACTTACTCCACAGACTGCCCGAAGACGAAGTACAGGAAGGAAATACAACGTGTAAAACATGACAAATATATGAACTTCACTGATGCCAGAAAAGCTGTGGAAGCTACAAGTTCACACTACTGACAAATACGAACGCGCTTAATGTGGATAACAAACCTTGCACAAATTCTGTCTTTTCCCAGACAGATATTACTTGGCCATAGGGAGAAACCAAGTTTACAGTTTCAGAAAAGTTGCAGAATTATATATTTAATTCAATCATAATAACACTGAAATGAAATAGGCACCATCAGCCCTGATATCACGATGGTTCAAACAGCACAGTATCAAGAAGGAATTAATAATATTTGATGTCGGTAAATCAAAGGTTTTTATTCAGCTAAATTTACAGTACAAATATAAAGATCTTGTAAAATTTTAAAAGCCAATCTAGAACAGTTCAACAAAGACAGAGACAGAATATATGGAAAAAAAAGGTTAAATTTAAGAACAACACATAGAGGCTCAGCTTCCATCTAATTTTATAAACAAATATGTTATTTGCTATCAGATTTCTTGCTTTCGTGTCAAATTTATGAAATATTTCTAAAATATGTCTGAACACTTTTGAATTTAATACAATACAGCTTCGTTCCATCATTTATGACGTGTAAGAATATTCATATTATGGTTCGCCAACGATTTTTCATAGTCTGACTTGTCCGGTAATTCTTTTTAATATGAGTCTGACTGGTCAAGTGATTTCTCTTCGTTTTTATTTTTAATGTCCTTGTAAGTACGGGATGTAAAAGCACAAAAATATTACCAGTCTAGAATTGTTAGAATCTATCTACTAAAAAGCAAGTAATCAATGCAATAATGTCACATATAAGAACCGCAACAATACTAGCCAAAACCCGTTACGACCGGCCCACACAAAGAGCAGCAAACCAATCATCCAAGTCGTAATCCATCTCAAAACCAAAAACAGAGAAAATGAAAGATTCTACTAGACATCAAAAAGGATTAGACAATCCAGTCAAGCTATTCAATCATTTTTGGAAATCTGTAAAGTATGGAAACTGAAAAGCCCCTGACACCACAGTAGGTAAACCTCTCCATGGAAACTGAAAAGCCCCTGACACCACAGCAGGTAAACCTCTCAATGGAAACTGAAAAGCCCCTGACACCACAGCAGGTAAACCTCTCCATGGAAACTGAAAAGCCACTGACACCACATCAGGTCAACCTCTCCATGGAAACTGAAAAGCCCCTGATACCACAGCAGGTAAACCTCTCCAAAGTCTCGTACTTCCACCACTTCCATAAATACAATGTCTGACACCAAAATACACTAAAATTGCCAAACATGAAGGGCAAATATCAATAGCATAAGTCTTCTTCTTAAACAGCATGACCCAACAGCGGTCTTCACTCATAAGACCTTGATAAAAAAATATAAAAAAACGATAAGTGAATCTAAAACATTTCATAATTTACAAACACTTTTTTAAAGAAATACCGATAAAACCACTGTAGAAGTGTCCATCATAATAAATAACAAAACTCCTCACAGCCAGATTAATCTCAGTACTACATTACAGGCTATAGCCATTCGGGTGCCCATACAGAAAGCTCTTAAAATAGCTTAATATATTTCCCCCAAGAACTCCAGTCAATTAATCTGATCGTCATCATTTTATTGAACAGTTACCAGCACCTTTTGTTCTGCTTGGTGCCTTTAACAGCAACAGTACACTTTGGGGGTAAAAAAATATGAACCGGAGGGGAAAGAAAATAGAGGACATCGGTTGAAAACACAATCTTTGTCATTTTAATAAAAAGTCGTGTATCTACCCACGTCCTGCCACATGATTCTGCTCTTCACCAGATGTGAACGTCTGCGATCCATCTCTTTCAGTTGATATTTATTAGGAAACTGGAGACTGCCTCTGCGGCAGTGATCACTTTGCAATATATCTTCAGCATGTTGTTGGTGATACAATTACAAAAACCTTAGGCAATTCCTAAATGTGTCAACAAGCCATTGTTTGATGGTGCTTGCAATGATGCTGTCAGGGAAGGGAAAAAAGTCAACACTAATGCAACTATTGAAAATCTTTAAAACTAAATAACTCATTTACCTAGCTAAAGCTTAACATATTTGTAAAGTATTTAACAAACATGTATGAGTACCTTTTCCATATTGTGTCTGATTTAACAAACATGTATGAGTACCTTTTCCATATTGTGTCTGATCGTTCCAATCGCCTATCGTACAGTTCTCGTTTTGTACCGTTTTTAACCGTCCATCAATGCTTTTCCCAGCTAGTATCCAAGTGTCTCTTCACTTGTAGTTACCGAAATTTGGTTTTCGGCTTTAATTCGACTTTTAAAACAATAATCGACTCCTTGTAAATTCTTCTAGTATATGTTGTAAACATTGAAAACAACCGGTAAAATCGTTTGTGTGTTACTGGATCAGAAACCCGTTTCGCACCGTATCGTACGATTTTGTACCATTCTAAACGGTCGTCCTGATAGTACCATCTCGTCATCTTACCGTTTCCAACCGTTTTCGTTCCATACCGTGCCTTTTGCGTATCGAATCCACTTGGTACCGTTTTCAATGTATTAAAATACGTTCGAAATACACGAACCATTAGAGGGACAAGAGGTAAATATGCATATCCTATGTCTCTAGGTCAAACTCTTGTTTCTCTATTAAATCAGTATGGAATATGGTACGCAAAATTATTTGCACAACGTTTCCAAAATGCTTTTGCAAACATTCCAAGAAATCTGATAAATTGGTAACTAATTTACATGATATGTCAAACACATTAGCGGATAAAGCCTCCATTTTTACCGCAGAAATTACATCTATACTCAAAACTTTAACCTATCAAAACCTCTTAAAAAACAAATTTCACCATCTTTTCGGATTCACCTTCCGCAATGAAAACCTTGCGAGACTTTATTGTTGACAACCCGTTTATATCTCACGTCTTACGTAAACGTGATTTGCTCATGTCCCGTTCGCGTATAGGACACAGATGCCTGATCCATGCATACCTCCTGAAAGTTTAACTTCGACCACATTACACACCTTGTCAACGTCCGCTGACAGTAGAAAACCATTCATGTCTAGTGTATTTTCCTCTACCCTGTGAGACGTAATTTTATTTTGGTTGCTGTTGTTGTTATTGTTTTTGTATGAACTCAATTAAGAAGATTTTTGATGATATAACACCGGCTAAAATCTTAAATTTTTCTAAAAGAATGCGGTCTATATGACAAGTTTGCCATTTTATTTTAAGGATTGTAACTTTTTACTTTTATCTTTATTTTATTTACCTTTTAAAGAGTTGTAACACTATTTTCTTGAATCATTCTTGTACGAGTAAATATTTACGTTTATTTGAAAAAGTTCATTTTCCTGTAGAATTTAATAATTTACCCGTATATGTTTAGAACTTAACATTTAATAGGCACTATATAGCCAGGATTGTGCTGATGTGCCATGAAACTCTAAAAATGAATACATACATAGATAAATACATAGATAGATAGATACATAGATAGATAGATAGATAGATAGATAGATAGATAGATAGATAGATAGATAGATAGATAGATACATACATACATACATACATACATACATACATACATACATACATACATACATACATACATACATACATACATACATACATACATACATACTTTAGAGTCGATACAAAAGTTGTGTGCAGCTGGTGTTCATTATTTGCTCTGCAAGGTAAATAAAAATGGTCGAATTTGTACGTCAATGACTAAGTGAAATTATGGGTTTTCTAACATACACAAAAATCCCAAAATTGAAAGTTCAGAGCGGGACAAGGTGAAAATGAGGGCACTGCCATATGGGGACCATTCACAGGACATAAACAAGTAGGGATACCTGCTCAACAAAATTTAATATTTAAATAAGAGATGAACAGTGAATTTAGAATAATTTATTTTCGCTTTATTTTCCTTCTCATTATTGATATATAAACAATAGAACGAAGTAAATGAAGGCAAACTGCTTCCTAGATGGTGCTTCTTGCTTCTCTTGAAACATCTCGTCCCCAAGCAGACTGTTTTCTTTATGAATGTTATAAACATGCCGTACAAAATAATTAAACTCTCATTTAATACGCAGTCACTCCGGATTCCTATTACATAAATCAAGGCATATATACATTAAAATTAATATATATATATATATATATATATATATATACGTACAAATATACACCAGACAGAGTGGAGAGTGATATCCCCGGATCCTACACGAGGATGCGTAATAATATAGAGTGTAATTATATTTAGAGAAAGAATATTATCATACAGGTTAGAGAATGCTTAATTCGTTCCTACTTAGATTCGAACCTGGGTCCGCGGGTTACGGCATCCCTCGCCTTGCCTGCACGAACCAACCCCCATACCCCCTCGATAGAACTTTCCACTCTGTCTGGTGTATATTTGCACCTATCTATATTAATTTCTATATGCCTTGATTTCTGTCATAGGAATCCGGAGTGACAGTGTATTAGATGAGAGCTTCATTACTACGTCAGCATGCGAGTGTGTCTGCTACGCACGAATGCTCATAGCAGCGGCTATGTTCCATCCTTTATTGGGGATGTATGCATGATCGAAGGGGTATGGTGGTTGGTGCGTACAGGCAAGGTGATTGGTGCCGTAACCCACTGACCCGGGTTTGAAACTCAGTAGGGACGAATTATAAAATTATCTAACCTATATGAAAATATTCTTCCTCAATATATATATATATATATATATATATATATATATATATATATATATATATATATATATATATATACTGTAGATGTCCCCTGTCATTCAAGCATGCAGGAGTCAAGAATTTCTACTGGCTTTTGTGCTTAGTGTTTATTTTGTGGATGTAAGTTCTTTCTAGCTTGTTTAGGTAGCAACGTTGGAAAACTGTTTTGTATTTGCATTATTATTAGTATTATTATAATATATATATATATATATATATATATATATATATATATATATATATATATATATATATATATATATATATATATATATCCATTCTATAATATTATAGGAAGAGTACAAAGAAAAGTATTGGGAAAAGAATTATTTTGCTTTCAGTTCGGTGGTGAGATTAACGTGAACAGTCTTCTGAGCTTTATCGCGGACAAAACAGGTCACAGGCGACTAAAAGGAGGATATCTTCACCATCAAGTATACTCTCTACCCCCTCCCCCACCCGAAACCTCTCCATTCCTCTCTCTCTCTCTCTCTCTCTCACACACACACACACACACATCTCATTAGAATTTGTTTTAAATTTATTGGTGTTCTATTATTAAACTATAATGTTCATTCTTTCCCTCACAAAGTCTCACTGTATCACTATAATGAAGTAAATGCCCGTACCATAGGGAAGATACGAGTGTTCCATGGGTTATAAGTTGCAATTAACGGAATTGCATTTGATGATGGGTCAATGTTTTTATGGTTATCTCTCTTGATCAGTCCATTCCTTTTCTCTTTAAGTAGTCCTTAGTTGATAATATTCTCTGGTAGTTTTGTCTGCGAAGATATTGCTGTAATTCTGCGAGTCTTTGTATTTATGTACGTTTGTCCTTTACAACTGTTATCAATCTTGATGCAATATTTAAAAGAATGTTCATTTTTATATGTTTTGGATGACAAGATTTAAAGTTAAGATAGTTATATGTATTAGTTGGTTGACTATAAATATCAGTGGAAATATGGGTTCCAAATTATTTGATGAGTATGTACAGGAAAGAAATACTTATTTCACTCTCATTTTTTGAGTGAATATTATAGCTGGATGTAAGTTATGAAGTTTTTGGAAGAATTATTGTTTAAGTGAGACAAAAATTAACTAAGAAAGATAAGGACAGTACATAAACAGTCAACAAGGATAGAAGATCTCAGATGATTCAAAGTTAATAACAGCTACATAACTGTTCAGAAGGAAACGTCAAAGTCTTCATCTTATATAAATTATGTACTAATAATTAATATTTAAGAGAAGAAAATGAACTTTATTTCACACGCACTCTACCCCCAGACTTTAATGTAGTTCCAACTGTTCCAGGTTCATAAAAAATTCATGGTATCAATAAACCGATACATATGAATTAAGTCTTGTTTTATTTTAAAAAAGTATACTTTGTTTTAATTTGTACTGAACACTTTATACATTGTATGAATATATGCAATGTTATAAGATACGCTATTTCATCAAAAAGTGGATTTTCGCCAGTGGCTTGCGACGATGGTACAGGCTTGTGTTGAGTGCATTTCTGTCCAAAGTGTTTGTTTTGTTTACGCTGGGACTGTGAATGGTGTTTTTAATGGTTATGTCAGTCTTGCAAATGTGTTTTTGTATGCAGGCATTATATATAGATGCAAAGTAGTTGATTATATCTCGCCTATCAATAATAACGTAATTTACATAACCATGGCATCAAATTCTCGTTTACCAATTTACTTTGAAAGTATAATGTACCTACACGAAGAGTATCCAATATGATGATGCGAAAGCGCTTGAAGGAATAAAGTGTGAATATATTACTGATATCTGAGAGAGAGAGAGAAAGAGAGAGAGAGAGAGAGAGAGAGAGAGAGAGAGAGAGAGAGAGAGAGAGAGAGAGAATTTCGTTTGCATATAACGCTCGCTCAGATGCGAACAACTTTAACACATATCACGAGGATTTGTTCCATAACGGGAGGGATTGGTAGTAGTTTGGTACTTATATGGGAGGTGGTGGAGGCGGCTATATGAATCAAAATGTGTGTTTGCTTAAATCAAGGAAATTAAGAATCAATATACTATTCTGTCAACATAAATTGGTAAGAATCATACTAACCAAAACATCACAAAATGTATCATTTACTTTAGATTTCTTGCGCATGGTAGATTAGGGGTTCTTGGAACTTGTTAATAAAAGAATATGGCTAAGGAGATGGAGATAACATGTTTCAACTTTTAAAATTTTAGCTGAGGTTTTAAACACTCTTTTCAAATCAGTCACTTTCCAGGGTTTGTAAGCTTTCAAAAAATAAAAGACAACAGTCTTTTATTCAGGAGAATACAAGACTAAAGGACATTATCTAAAGTTATAATGTCTGGTAAAAATGTTAATACGACTGTTTTTTTTTTTGTTTTTTTTTTGGGGGGGGGGCAAAACAGGAATAATAATAATAATAATAATAATAATAATAATAATAATAATAATTAAGTTAAAATGAAATAGGCACAGTTTAAGTATTGCACGCAGCCGACTGACTTCTCGTGACGTCATCCAGTTACCTCATATATATGCTTACTGACATCACCTGTGCAAATGTATCAAATTGTGTTGCGTGGAATATCTATTTACTGTTTTCAACTGATCTCATTTTTCTTCTGCATAAAAAATATTATATCATTCTTTTAAATTCTTTAATTAAACATAAGACAAAAGTCTTTTATTCAGGAGAATACAATATACACGGACTTTATCTTAAGTTATAATGTCTGATAGAAATGTTAATATGAATGCTTTATGTGTAGACAAGGCAGGAATACTACTACTACTATTCCTACTACTACTACTAATAATAATAATAATTATTATAATAATATAAAATAGGCACAGCCTAAGTAGTGCGTGCAGATGACTGATTTGTCTTGACTTCAAAATGTCTCCTGACTGATATATATAAATATATATATATATATATATATATATATATATATATATATATATATATATATATCTAGAGAGAGAGAGAGAGAGAGAGAAAGATTAGTTGCACTGCGAGACAGGAGTGCATTCTTAGCTGGTGCAAATGTACCAAATCTATGTTACGCGGCATATCTATTGACCTTTTTTATACTGCTGTCCACTTTTGTGTGTAAAATATATTATTAATTTATTCCAAACTGATTGACTGGTTCACGAAAATGTACACAATATTGCTTTGTTGGAGACAGGCCGATTGAGATCAGTTTAATTCATTTGATTCTAGGTCTTCCTTACTTTTTTCAACGCCGACCTCTGGATTGATTTCACGACAAAGTTCTGGTTGATGAGATTTTGTTTTCAAAGCATACACTAAACAAAATTTATATATTGATACGCCTTATAATAAGAGCTCGTTTCTCTCACTAATAGAAATATATTTGTGAGGAGCACGAGAGAGGAGTTTGAGTCCGAGAGTTTGAAGTCTTTTTCGAATGATCCGGCTAACGTTGGAACACAGAAAACCGTAACGAATCGTTATTCTTACATGGTGATATACTATGCAAGTAAATTATACGAAATATCTACAAAATTGAATTTTTAGTACAGGAAAAACTATGCTCAAATTCGGCTGTTTTGAGTGCCACTGACGTTTCAAGAACGTACACGTCAAAATAGTTGGATTCGGCCCGTAAGAAACCTAGTAAACCCATACGGTTTACACACTTGTGAAATTGTACAAATTTTTTGATGTAGAATATTGAATAGAGTATACTTGTATTTCAAACTCTTGAAGAGAGTTTTGAATGATTTGGATTTGCAGAATATTGAATAGATTATACTGAAACTCTGGCACGTTATTCTGTTCGAAAATTATCAGAGTAAGAAAAGTATGCAGAACGTAAGACGGAAATGCGTGTGGAAAGTCTAAAGCTGGTAAATGATATCTGTACTGGCATGTAGTTCTGAGTATACTAGTATTGTTAACGTATTGAATAGAGTATACTGGCATGTAGTTCTGAGTATACTAGTATTGTTAACGTATTGAATAGAGTATACTGGTATATGTAAGATATTGAACAGAGTATTGTATAGTATGGATAAGACGTAAAATAGGCCATACTAGTATTTCTGTGCTATTGAATAGCTTATACTAGTATTTATGTGCTATTGAATAGCGTATATTGGTATTTCGAAGCTGTAGAATAGAGTATACTGGTATTTCTAAGCTGTAGAATAGAGGAAGTGTTTAAGGGGAATTATGCATTTTCAATATGCTATCATTTAAAGATTTATGCTTACTTCCCGAATACTACCCTAAGTAGCTAAAAAGTATTTTTCGATTTTCTTAATTTAATACTCTACTACTCACATTTATGTCCAATCCATCCAATAACAGCATGGGTGTGTTACTCTGTACAAAATCGTGAAGTACGAAAAGTATAAAAAGTATATAGAGTAACATATTCATGCTGTAAGTGGACAGACGAGATATATATGCGAGTAACAGAGTATCAAATTCAGAAAATTTCAAAATACTTTTTAGCTGCTTCTCTATACGTCGGAAAGGTGCCAACTATTCGGGAAGTAAATATAAGTCTTTAAATGGCAACGTATGGAAAAGTTATAACCCTCCCCTCCCCCCCCCCGTAAACATATGCTCTATTCTTCAGCTTAGAAATACCAGTATACTCTCTGCCACAGATTATCCACCCCATTCAACACTCTATTCGATAGATTCAAATACCAGTATACTCTATTGAATACCTTAGAAATACTAGTATTCCCAGACATACGTAGTGATACAGAAAACAATTACCAACTAGAAATTCCATTTGATAGTTTACAGCATAGATACCCACACCATACAAAACTCTATTTCAATAACTTTGAAATACCAGTATTCTCTATTCAATATTCTACAGTTAATACAGTATACTCTATTCAATATTCTACAGTTAATACAGTATACTCTATTCAATATTCTACAGTTAATACAGTATACTCTATTCAATATTCTACAGTTAATACAGTAAACTCTATTCAATATTCTACACTTAATACAGTATACTCTATTCAGTAGCTTAGAAATAGCATTATATTACTAGTAACCTGTTCAGTAGCTTAGAAATACCAGTATACTCTATTCGATAATTTAGTAATAGAAGCATACTGTATTCAGTAGCTTAGAAGTCCACACCATAAATTCTCTCTTTGAGATTTTACAGCTTCGAAATACCAATATACTCGTAATACATACCAGTATAGATAACAATTACCAGCTAGAGACTATCCTCCACATGTATTTCCGTCTTACTTTCTGCCTCCTTCCCAGACGTCAGAGATGGGTGAATTGGTATGTACATTAGTATAGAAAACATGTATACCAATTGATCAATACGTTAATATCTCTAGCCATATTAATTTTAGTTTGTCACAATTCCGTGCGGTAGCACATGGAGTCGTTGTAACTAATTTTTATGAATCTGAGGATGGTTGGTGAATTAGTATACATATTTTCTATACTACTTCTACCTGCTTACCTGCTGTAATCTTTCTGAACAGTCCCCTGTCTTATGGGACCAAATTTATCACTTTCTAAAGATGGCTGCTTGCGACGGTTTTGAGTGTGTCTGCTGTTGAATTAAAACTTACTTTTAATTTGAAATGTCTATGCAGAATAAATCTTTTGTTGAAGAAAAAAAAAAACGATAATAAAAGCCTATAATCATTTCTTCGACTTAATTATGCGTTAATCTAATCCAAATCCACGGGAACCGCGGTAGTTCAGTTAGTAGAGCGTCGGACACTTAATCCAACAGTTCGATACCCGACCAGGCTGGTCTGCCTCAGTGTTTCCTTGGAAAAGGCACTTAGCTCTAATTTCCTAGGCATGATAAATCCACTAATGTGTTAAAAGTGCTGCTACCCCTCTCCAACATAAAAAAAATTTCACAAAATTTTTTAAGCAAAAAATTAAATCCAAACCAGCTCATGAACTAAAAAGCCATGCAGTGTCTGCCAGGATGTCAAATACCTACAAATATTAAATGGGTATATTCGTCGATAATGAGGAAAAAATACTGTGTTTAAAACATATAGCCAGCCTGTAGATTTAGGGCATAACGGAATGAAAAAGAATCCCAACGATTACCGAAGTAAAATAAAGGCCCAGCAGTAGTGTGAAAACCTTCGGTCAGCACACTTTTCTACACTGAGGTCTGTACACATCATGATATCTACTGAACAGCACTGCCGGGCTTGTCGTAAAAGATTTACGTTTCAGCTATACCACTGGCTAATTGAAAATTCTGTGTATTTGAATCACACTTTACTTAAATTGCAGTGCCCAAGCATTATTAAGAATAAATTGAAAACAGTTATAATCAACACACCTTAATAAATAAGTTTGAATTGCTTCTATAAAAAAATTATCAGTGAAACCTCTGTGATGAAAATGAAGGCATAGTCTCAGCTGCCATGTTTAAAATTACTTTGATATATTTATATGTAAGATATAGGACTAGACTGGGACAAAAAAGCCATATTGTTATTGTTATTGTTATTGTTATTGTTATTGTTATTATTCTGACTATTTCTAATTATTTTGCAAGACTAAAACAACTAAAACATTATTACAGATATAAGTGAAAGAAGGAGAAAGAGAAACACTTGGCGTAATATCAATGTAATTTCAAAAGACATTATTGTCCAATCAATATTATCCAATTCAAATATTGCTTCTATTATTTTCACCTAAAACAAAAACACATAGTATGCAAAATGTAGTATAAAGAGGTCCGTTTGGGTGTAAATTATGCAGCTTTATATAAACTTAAGTTTTCCATACCAGACAGGACTCCTTAAACCATTCGAAGAGCTGATCGAGAATCATATCCAAATGATCTATGAGGGCAGCGATCTTGTAAGTTTTTTAGTTGCAAATTTTTATTAATTTCCTTATTAAAAAATTATTCGATAAGAAGACTCCTTTGGAGTCATTTTTACATAGACAGTTTTTTTTTAAGTATACGAATCTCAAAAGGAGCTTATGTCCACCTGGATTTTTCTGTTAAATTCTAGGTATATCTAATATTAATAAAGGCAGTAAAAAGATGTAAAACAATTTTAGTAGTTCGATGAAATTGATGTAATTTACACATATTCAGATCTATACTACAATACTTTTACTTTTATAATAATTTTGAAAACAATTATGATCAAGTACATTTTCTTAAAATGATGCTGAAAAAAATCATGGTACATGTTACACTGACAAAGTAAACGTCTCAAAAAATGCAATTTATGTGTATTTCTCAAAGTTTTTAATCGTCTTTTACTACTTAGAAACATGTCGTTGAAGAGGCAGTGAAGCTGTCGAAGAAAGAGAAAAAGGAAAAAGAGTAAATACTAATTGCTTAATCCACCATACTTATAAAATTATTACTAGTCTATCAGTCTTTATACATGTTTCAACTGGTGCTAAAGGACAAACATACCAAACCACCATAATGTAGAGGTAGATTCAATAAAATGTTCCTATTCAAGCAAAGTCACTCCAGTAACTCTACTGATTTGTACTCGCCAGTAGATCTATAGGAAATATATGCATGACGGTGCAACAATCTCTAAAATAGTATTTTAAATCGTTTGGGAGAGCAATACATTTCTAAAAAAGAAATAAATCTGAAAACAATTATAACTAACTTCTTAAGTTCGTTTTGTGTGTGCCCACACCTGAGCATGAGATCCATCGCAACTCTATAACACATTTCTGAAGACAATTTCATGTTTCTTTCGAGGAATATAGCTAGTGTTGTATCTTTTAAATAAACAAGGATAAATCATCATCAACACATCGACCCTTTTAAAAGTTGTTTCTTTTAAGAAGGACCAAGTCTTATTTTGCCAGTTTAGCGAACTACTACGTTCACATCCTAAAGGAAGTGGAGGAGGCGAGAACAGTTGACGTTCTTGACGAAGAGAGAAATCGAATGAATCGCCAGATGGAAAATGGTAAGATCACAGCTATATCGTATCATACATAGAAAATCACTTTGAAGCATGGGATATATTTACTTCTTTTTTTTTTTTTTTTTTTTTGCATATACTAATTTATTATTTTTGAGAGAGCATTATATCTCCATTGATTGTAATGAATCAATTAATTACTCTAATTATAGGATTTATAAAAGGCATTTTATATTCATATAAATATTGTCTCACATTATACGATGCTATAATATCGATTGCATAAATTGAAACTAATTTGAAAGAAAAGCAAATTTTCTTAACATAAACTTACTCATCTTTTGCGTGTTGGAGAGTAGAACAAATGTAATATTTCCAAGCTGTATACATGATTGTAACTAGTTTCAGAAACATATACATTCAAACAATGCTCTCTCTCTCTCTCTCTCTCAATGTTACTACCATTTAAATAAGTCACGACACTCGTATCTGTGATACTGATTTATTAAGGAAAGCACGTGTGCCTGATGAATCTCTGGATCTTTTTGAAGAATCATCTGTATAATCTTGAATTTCTGTTCACCAGTACAGAAAAAATGTCCAGACTGCACATACATGAACGACAGTTTATCTACCTAGGATTATGTACTGTGGTATTTATATGTATTTTGCAAAACCAAATCTAGAATATATGCTTTTTAAAAAAATACCTTTGATTATAAAGCCAAAATTATTACGTGTAGATTGTTTTATACGAAAATATAGAGTAATAAATAAAGTTTGCTTGTATTGAAAATTATTTTGATGCAGTGTCCCATCAGTATTTTATGGCATGACATATGAGCTACTGGACGAAGATGAGAATTACTCTGATTTTTATAATTTTTTATTACGATGAGAATTACTCTGATTTTTATTATTGTTCCAATTAATATTCTCCTGCAGCCAACTTAGGGCCGTTGGAAAAGGAGAAACTGATGATGAAGAAAAATATTGTCAACAAGGTGATCGACAACATCGGGATGTACCTCCTTGCAAAGATCTCCGGTGGGGAACAGTTCGCGGCAACTCATACCTTTGATCTGGAAGGGACCGAGAACCAGCCTGTACATTTACACGAAGAATTATAACAATCCCTTACTCTCATTTGATTGGGTCCAGTTTTTCCAGTTTATAATGTATTCAATTTCTACTGTTGGATACTGAATGAAGAAGTCTGTGGTATCCAAATAGAGATACAATGATTTGGTATTGTAGTACAATTATCTGGAGAGATAAGAACCGGATACGTCGGGGAGGGGGTTGTGTCCTAAATATATTCAGTCAAACACGAGTTTCGGCATGATCAGTACCTTTACAGAATGAGTTATTTCCCGATTACTGTAACAAATGTAATATCTTATTGCCAACTGGAAATAGTTGTAGCTTTTATTGCAATATGCCAATTGGAAATAGTTGTAGCTTTTATTGCAATATGCCAATTGGAAATAGTTGTAGCTTTTATTGCAATATGCCAATTGGAAATAGTTGTAGCTTTTATTGCAATTTATTTTGTTTCTATATATTATTTCTGTTTCCTTTGCTTTTATTCTAAATACAAATGATTTCTTTGCGTTTGTTTAATATCCAGGCAAAATATATTTTGATGTCCTGGTAAAAATCTCTCATAGAAATAGACAGATTTGATGGAAAATAAGAATGTTGTTCAGTGATTAATCCACTTAGTTGTTGATTATTATAGATTTGAATTGACTATAGCATTAGGCTGCGCAGGGCAAAACACTTCCTTTTTACTGGTTTGATAGTGCGCTTGTATGCTGAAGTCTTTTTCAGAAACTAGATGAAATAAATAAATTTCTATGTAGAGGGTTTTTTGTGTGTGCCGCCCTCAGTCCAAGTTGCTAGGAAGTTTATTATTCCAAAGACATGTATGGCTATATCATTCATCATTTCATCGTGGTTCTCCTTTATTTAATTAAATGTGTGTATCCATCATCCGTGATAGCACATTTGGTAGAGCATCGGACCCGAAATGCGAGGGTTCAATACCTACGGGTTAGGCTCTCTCCGTGAGTCCTTTGGAAAGGCCCTTAGCTCCCATTTGAGCAATATGATACAGCCATGCATGTGTTGAAAACGTGCCGTTTAAAGCCAAATTGCTGGACAGTCTATATTCCAATTTTAATTCAAAATATATTAACAAATTAAATAGGTAATGTCAGTCATAAAATGTGCATGAGCTGAGAGCAGCGACGGAAAGATAACAGAAGTGATTACTTCAGGGCCTCAAAAAGTTTGACATGTGCACGGGAAAGCAATTCAAAGAAAAGAACAATTATTCAAAATGTACAATAAACGTTTTATTAACAATACCACACGCATTCTGTATGAAATTATGTATCAAAAAGGAAAGCGAAATGTTAATTGGTGTAGACAACAAGCTTATTAAATTTAGGAAAGGACTTCTCAAATCCTGATTTAAAATGGTAATAAGCAAAAATTTACCCGATGGTCATCCTACAAGAATGGTCATTATACCATTAGTTGCGTCTGAAAACAAAAGAGAACCTAGAAAATAAAAATTTGATATTCTTTTCACCAACTTCAAAAAACCTAGATTTTTATCTGCAGTCTCATAATGCACCAGAAGGTAGGGTCCAGAGGCCGAGGATGATTTTATTGATAGAACGATGACACTTTCGTCCCGATCGAGCTAAGTACATATACCTCAGGGTTGCGATTTTTCCAAAATTGTCCTTATTTCCACTTTTGTTCTATGAATTTCTTGCTGCTATTGCACTTCTCAACAAATTTCTTTAGATGTCATGTACTTCATCCGGTAGAAAGATCCACCGCATTAAATATTTTTTCTTCCCCTGTGTGCTTCTATAATTCTTAATTCCATTTTTCAGTTCGGGTTGTTTCCTTACTGTAGCTCACGCCAAATGGAATACTGATTGAACTCGATTCATATGTTACTAAGAAATAGCAAGAACATTCTAACTACAGTTAAATGTCAGCTTAGAATATATTTTATTATTATACAGATAATAGAGGTATAATTCCTCTACTGGGAATCTAACCCATCGCCTTAACTGCATTCACCAACCCTCGTACCATCTCGACTGAGGGAAAATACCCCCCCCCCCCCAAAAAAAAAAAAAAAAAAAAAAAAATGGAAAAATATAGTGTTACAACTAGGGGTAATGTAACAAAATAAAAGACTCAAACAAGCTTTCAAGATTTAAAACAAAAATATTTAATTTCCTAAAATATAAAAATATTTCAACAAACAATCAAAGTGAAAGAAATAAAAATAACTTACAGTATAGAATATCTTTAAAAGTCCTAAATTGTTCTAATGTTAACAAATCCGGAAGTTAATCCAAATATTCCATACGAAGAATATTCCGAATGAAAACACCACTGTGCTGATGTACTAACAAGAATCAGTTATCCAAGTGTTATTAATTCCAAGTAATCCTTGTGTAGCAGACACACTCACTAGGCGATGCAGCAATTAATTCTCCTCTAAATACACAGTCACTCCCGATAACTCTGGCAGAAATAAAGGCATATAGGTGTTTTATTGTAACAGAGCGGAAAGTGCTATCCATGGAGCCTACAGCAGATGCGTGATAATATGAAATTAAGATTGCACGCAGAAAGAATATTATCACGCATGTTAGAGAGTTATAATTCGTGCCCTGTCGGAAATCGAATCATAAAATTGATCACTTTGCTTAAATGGGTATTACACGTGTCGCTCAACTTTACCGCGCCCTAGTCAACAATCCTGCATCATTTGCTATTTTCCTAAGTCTCTTTAGGTAAGATTTTATTTCATGTGAAAAACTGGTATACAGCATGTTAGTTAATGTACTGATGCGTTAAAAGACTGGTATAAAGCATGTTAGTTAATGTAATGATGCATTAAAAGACTGGTATAGACTATATTAGTTAATGCACTGATGCGTTAAAAGACTGGTATAGAGAATGTTAGTTAATGTACTGATGCGTTTAAAGGCTGGTATAGGCGTTGTTTAGTTAATGCACTGACGCGTTAAAAGACTGATATACAGCATGTTAGTTAATGTAATGATGCATTGAAAGACTGGTATAGAGCATGTTAGTTCATGTACTGATGCGTTGAAAGGCTAGAGGAATGGTGAGCAATTTGCCAACGTAAATACGCCTCCGCTTCTCCCTCATCCCATCCCTACCCCATGATTGAGATGAATCTATAGTAAGAAAAGGATATAACTCGTCTGAAAATAGTGTTAGTGCAATGACTGGTCAACACGCATATTTTCTTCTGATGACCATAGTATGTATTAAGTTTTATAGGAATTCACTAAAATCTGATGAAGTAGTTGCATTCACATATTGCATCGAGCTTTAAGTCCAAAAGGGTATAACTTTTACAAAACTCGAGGAAGCAAATATATTTGCAAGTATATGCCTCTTAGATGACGAGCATAACATGTACCATGTTTCACAGAGATCCATAATAAACGGAAAGACAAGTTGCGGTCACACACTGCATTCAGCTGCAAGACAAAAAGAGCAATAAGAGTCTAACAAAAATTGCGAGAGCAAAGTGATTTGTAGAAATGTGCATCTACAGATTATTGTCATAAACTGCACATAGTTTCATGGCAATCCACGTAAACCTGAGATTAGTTGCTTTCAAAAGATTCTGTCATCACCCGAAGATATGCATATCGACAAATCACTGTACTCCTGCAATTGTTCTATGGAGTTATTGCCATTTTTTGAATTAAATCTGAATGCAGTGTATGACAGAAACTTGAGAGCGCAATGTATCTAACAGATATCAATGGATCGCTATGAAACTTGTGAACTATTATGATCAACATCTGAAAATGCGCACATTGACAACTCACTTTGCTACCGCAGTTTTTGTTAGTGTTATTGACCTTTTTTTGCTTGGAGTCTGATGTAGTGTTTGACAGAATCTTGTTCATTGTTGGTCATTTCATATCAAATTTCAGAAACTGTTCCAATAATTTAAATCTGTTGCCCTCCAAAGTTCGCAAAAGATAAAAAAGAATATATTCAACTCGTTTCATAAATTTCATTTGAAAGGATTATGCATGTGCATGACTTAAAATGGCAATCGAGTGGGCATACGCCAATCATCGGGCCAGTTTATAATAGCATTGGTAATCATTTTCAGATGTATGTATCAGTGTTGACGTGTGTGCACGTACATATGTTTTTGTGTGTGCATGTCTGTATTATTTATGAGAGAGAGAGAGAACAAGAACAAGAAAAAGAAAAAGAAGAAACTGCAGGATACAAACTTAATGAATGCATAATTAATCCTGCCGGTGAAATGAAGAAGCTGACTCAGACTTTGTCTTTCGATATATCCAGTTTAATGTATCATTTTCCTTTATAAGAGCTAAAGCTAGATCTGCGAATCAAATTCCCATGAAAACTACCCTGACTCTGCATAGAGTTAAAGACCAGAATAAGAAAAAAGTGCTTAATTTAAATGACAATGTCCTCGAAACCGAATTTTGAATAGTTCGAATTTCAATTTTGATTAATCAATAATGCAAAACATGGCGTCATTTTTATTTTAATTTATTTTACCAATGATGCTTTTCCAATTTCCGATAAAAGCCATTAAACGAAAGAAAAGAAACAACTACAGTACATTTCAGTTTGTTCATGTTACATAGTAAAAATTTAATGGATGTCTCACCACCAGTGAACCAGTCTCACGGTAAAAAGTTAAGAACTCAAGGTGTCGTTACTTCATGAGTTTCACAAAGCTACGCTTGAGAATGGTTAGCAGTCCATTGAAAATTGAAACAAACAGGGACTGACTAACAGCTCCTAGAAATCTTGCCCATTCTTAAATTAGTATCCTTTTCTGTCCTAGAAGTTTGGCTATACTGATTTGGAATCGCTCTGTGGATTTGTTCAGGAAGTCAGATCACTGTACTCTTGCTTTTCTGTTATTAATGACAGAACTCATAATTTAGTCGATAAATAATGGGACTTGGATTTTATTACTGTTCACTCAATGACACTGTGAACTCTGAGGTAAATAATAATAATAATAATAATAATAATATAGAACAACTCGTGGATTCATAATATGGAATGCACAGAGATTGTCGATGTGCAGTAGACCTTGTCAAAGTGTACTTCTCAGTTTGATGATATCCAGGCCCCGGTTTCACAAATCATCTCAATGTTTCCTCCCAAAATTAACATTTTTAAATATATATATCTAACTACTTGATTAGTAACAATTATTTTCTAGCAGACTATTCAGCAGGCACCGGGAATTAAAATACATTCATAAAATCTTGATTTTTTTTTTATAAAGGCGTTAATGCCTTACCTCTGGCTCAATTTTCAGAAATTCCTCAACTCTGTTTTTAGGAATTGAAAATCTTGATATATGTTCAAGTTTAAAACTCAAAAGTGAATTTACATCCGCTGAGAAAAAAATATTGTTATTGTCTGAAGTATCATAAGCAAGATAAAGTTAAATCTCAATTTGATGAGAAATATTTAGAATTTAGTGAAATCGGAGTCTGGTATATGGCTTCAAAGATGTATCAATTTGCAAAACAAGGAAAATAAGGTATTTAGAAATTGAGCCATTTTCTACTTTAGAAAAATAAAATGCTTCCATCGTTTCTATAGTATTATCTATTTTTATTTAAACTACCTGACCAACCAAATCCATGCAAGGGCACGATGACTGCCATTCTTTGCATAGTAAAGTCTGGCCTGAAATTTAAGAGATGCCATGAAAACTTCATATTAGTTATTGAGAAGATAATAGTCATGTGTGTGAATATATGAGGATGCTACAGTCCGCAAATTGAGTTTTTCCGTCGACGCCTCAATGGAGCCGCTTTAACAGTTACGGGCTACAGCAGAGCCACCATTGACGCCATCGATTCCTATTCCAATTTTGCAACATTTTATACAGTTTTATCGAGAACTTTTTAACAATATGTTTCTCTGTGGCACTACGTCACATCAAAAGTCATGACGTCTAACCAACAGTGTATACTATATTTTACTGCTGCTAAATTTGACGTTCAGTCAATCGGAAAGCGCGTTACATTCACAGATAAGTTAGATTAATATTTACTTGAGCTCTTCCAGCGTTGTATAATACCTGTGAAATTGTTTTCCAGTTTCAGTCATTGTCTTAAACACAAAATCTAATCATATAATTCTGATCAAAGTATGGTCATGGGTCCATCGTGTGTCGTCCTTAGTACATTGTGCATTGTGTATAGTCCGTCGTCCATCAACATTTACTATTCTTAACTTCAAAAAAAAAACTTTTGACCATTTTTAACCAACTTTTACAAGGTGCAGTCCAAGATCAGGCCTTTCATGTTTCTACAAATGATGTGTATCCGTCATTAAATATGTTCGTTTTAACAGAAACCTTTATACTGTTATGTACGATGTTTATATAATATTATAAATATGTCAGGAAATTATAAATATTTCTTGACTTTAATATTTGCTCAACCTTAATGTTATGTATCAGGTTTACATGTTTAGCAATTGTCCTTGAATTAAGTTTTTTTTTACTTAGTATTGAGTTCAAGGACGGTTTTGGTAAACAAGTTGTTGATTCAATTTGAGGTCAGGGTTGATTTTGTTTAAAGATAAAACCAGAATTTCCTTTAGAATTATATGTTGAAAGTCACATACACCATATAATTTTCTAGAACATTCTGTCATGTGACCTATCTTTATATATACCATGTTTAGTGGACAGTTTTAACATCGGTCTTTAAAGAGTCATTACAGTTGTGAAAAATCATTCCCAATTCAGAGGGAGGAATTATTTAAAATATTCATTGGATTATAAAGGTGTTCATAGACTTTTAGATTTTGGATTTTGAATTGATGATTTTTAGATTTATGTGAACTTATTCAAAGATATTCTGGAGTACTTCATTTTTGCATATCAGCACATTAAAGACAACTGGCACATCACCACATTACATACTATTGGCACATCAGCACATTCAATGATACTCAAATTCGTTCGGAACATTCTATATTAAGGACTTTGTGATTAGGACACTTAGGAATATTGGATTATTTGGATTTTAATTCACGCTACTGTAAGTGTCTTTTGATTTTCATTTTAATTATCTAGAAATAAATTGCTTGTTGATTTTTAATTGATTTGTTGGTTTCACTTTCTTTCTGTTAAATTTCTCTTAGACCATAGAGTTGTAACAATAGGACTTCTAAAAAGAACGTGAAACTAAAACGAATTGAACCAATGGCAGAAGGAAGCATTCTGGTATTAAGGCCTTACAAGTTTCTAGACATGATATAGATCTTACATCAGCTATGATCGCCAAAACGAACAATTAGAACAATATTGAAAAAATTACTCTAAATCTTCTTGTTAGAATTAAACATAATTTGACAGAAAGCATCACGGTCTTTCAAGTTGTTACCAGTGATGTTGATCCGTTATCAAATATGGCCGCCACTACTAAAACCAGAACAAATTTAAAATGGCTTGTATCAGATTTGACATAGCATCAATGTCTTTCATTTTCGTGCAAATTCTTTACATCTGTAATCAGTGGTCGCCATTACTATTGTTAAACCTTAATACAACTTCACAAATACCAGGCAAGATAATGACAGAACGTGTATTGCTATCAATACCATGTTAAGGTTGTTCAAAAATGACGTTGATTCGCCATGAAATACGGCTGTTGTTATTTAAATTAGACCACTTTTTAACCTCCAGTTCACAGCAAACCAATTTGGACCATACTCAACCTTTAGCTTTATAGAAGAAAGTAAATTCAATCTTATACAAATATGGCCCTATTACGAAACTAGAAACACCTTTGACCTATTTCTTAACAATAGTGCTACCATATTTAGGTCATATTTGTACAAGCCCTTTTGCTTTTAAAATGTATACAAATAATGTAAATTTGTCATCACTTGTTAATGCCAGTATAACAAATATTACAGTATTACATGTCTTCAACAAACAAACTTGACCACTTTTAACCATTCGAAATTAAGATCTTTCAACTGTGCCCCATCATTGTTATATTTGGTATTTTGGCAGATATGAGTCAGTAATGAGACATGGAGTCCATTTAAGTCTCTCTCCTCTGTGTGTGTGTGTGTGTGTGTGTGTGTATATAATAATCAAACACACAACTATTTCATATATAACACTTGCATATTTTACATGCAACAAGAGGTACAATTTATATCTGAGGATTTTTGTGTTTCTCAGAAATTGAATGAGATAAGCTCTCTGAGGGCACCAAATTTCAGTTATTTGTACATCTGACAGATATATACCCATACATTAACGCTACGTTATCAGCTTATATTTTATACTTGAGTTCAGTGTACTAAATACCTGTGAAAGTGGTTTGCTGATTCAATATTGCTGTTTAAAATGGCTTTAAACACGGTGCTTAGTGCGGACCAGAATACCGTTATACCTGTCATTAAAAAAGGTCGTGTAACTGTGTGTTGAAACAGATTATTCTATTTAAGGTATGAGAGATAAACTGACATAAGATTGTTAAGTTATTCTTTAAGTCCAATCGCCTACAGTGGCCGACATCTATTGGCCAACGTTTGCAGAATAGGGTTTCATAACTGACAAATTTGCATGTATACCTATTCTGCACGGAACGTAAATTTATTAATGTTTGCGTCATATTAATTTATTGTTGTTTAAAGTAGAGACCGCAAACTAACGAGAGTGTGTCGCAGACTTCATCCATTGAAATCCATAGAATCGCGACGATAATGATTTTACTTTTTTGCGAACAAATACTCACCTAAGCAGGAACTCTTTTTGCTGGAAGTTCGAAGAGTGTATTTGTAACTCTTTTGAAATCATCTGAAAAAATAGATCCATGAATAGATTCTAATGATCCCGCCCAACTTTCAGTACAAAAAATATGATAAGTAACATGTTTGATAAGGAAAACATAAAATGACACAGAACTGTGTTTGAGGTTACACCCGTCGGTAGAATTTCAAAATTGATTTTGGCCCCTGAAAAGATTGACCCGGGGTTTCTCCTCTAAAACAGCAGATGTGCTTAATAGCAATCACTCTCAAACTATATTTTCTACAGTTTGTACTAATATGTTTAGACAGATGTTAGATTAAAGTTTGTGTATCGCATGAAATAAGCTGTTTAATTTTAAAATATTGACCTGTGTTCAAGATTTTAACTATGTCTGAATCAATTAGCGAATCTCAGAATTAACCAGCTCTGTCGATACTTTGTTATTTGGATTTCACTTGTTATCAAAGTGCACGTGCTAAGAATTTCGGAACATTTTTGGCTGAAAACCACTAAATTTTTTCTCTAGGATATCTTGCTACAAAGGCTGAATGTCTATCGAAATGAATGATGAACTGAACTATTTATTGTGCTTTGCTGTGGATATTTCTCCTTCCCAGTGGCTCAGATTTATTTCCTAAGATCCCTGATTTTATAACCTCTTTCACTGGGAAAGTAAGGAATAACCATCGTTAAAGTCTTGTTCATTGTTGCGAATCCAGTTGAACCTCAGTATTTGCGATTAACACTACTGCTGAAAGTATCCTGTGTATGAAAGCTATTTGTATATAGCAATTGATGAGTGTCATTTTCCTCCCTTTACTAAGTTTACCCTGGTGACATGCAAAAGTGTACACTACCCTACCTAATGTTACTTTTAATTCTGAATTAATGGATGGTGGCTACTGATCAAATTAAGAAACTCTCACAGTTCTTCTTTAAAATGGGTCCAAATGGAGGAAAATTTCCTCAATAAACCTAACATATAACCTTATGGACCTTATCAAATACTTCCTTCTCCAATTCAGCTATATCAGTGTTTGCATAAGCTGTAGCAAACGTCTTCTCCATAGCTCTACCGTTCTGTCAGAGATTTTTAACATTTATTTTTATTATCATTTCATGGATGTTCGAATAGTGTAGATGTACATGTACTTCTTTTGAAATCCTCTTGATACATAGACAGATCATCTAAAGCTATGAAAACTCATATGGACCCAAATGTTATGTTGTGCATAGATATAAATCAAACGAACCTACTTGTGACACAATTCAATAATTGCAATGTGTGAAACAAACGTTTGTGCTTGTTGATAGCAGAATCAATAGAATAAAAGTCCATGTTTGTCATATCTGTGAAGCAAAAGTGTGACATATAGACTATACTCGCACATATGGAACGAGACTATTACAGCCCTTTCGCCATATTGGGTTTTCTCAGAATTTCCTATAAATTTATTCCCCTTGTGCACTCTTCTTATAAAAGAGGAATAATTGTTTAATTTTAAAACTGATTGCTATAAAATATTTTGTTTTCTTGCTCTGAAACGTTTTTTTCTCATTTTATTTAACTTTGAAAATAGTACTTTCAATATTTCCTTTCAAATTAAATTTAACGTCGACCACTGTTGATATGTTTTCGTTTGTTGCTAGTTTTTTTTTTTTTTTTTTTTTGTAGCTCTTAAAAGCTCGGTGTATAACGTATGGGTAAACATTTTGCATTAACTTCTCTGATGCCAGAAAAGATGTGAAAGCTACAAAGTTTACTTATTACTACCGGCAAATCCTATGCGATCGCAACTAAAGTGGAGAACACACCATCCACATATTGTATTTGTGCCCAGACAGATATTACCTGGTCACAGGGAGAAACCAAGTTTACAGTTTCAGAAAATATGCAGAATTATATTTTTTATTTAACGATGATAGCATGTAAATTAAATAGGCAGCATCAGCCATGACAGCAATATGGTTCAAGCTTGACAGTATGAAAAAAGAATAAATAATATTTTATATGGTTAAATACACCGATTTGTATTCTTGTAAATTTACAGTACAACTAAAGATCTTCCAAAATTTACAAGGTCAATCTACAACGGTTCAGTAAAGACAGGGATACAATTTATGGAGAACAAAGCTGAATTTAAACCAACACGTGGAGACTCATTATATAATGTAGCTGTTTTATAATCAATCATGGGAATGTCCAAATATGATATAGATATCAAATCCTTCATACGTCAAAGTGTAATAAAGAAATGTTGGAAATTGCTGAAAATTAAAAAATAAAGGTACGGATTTTAAACGATTGTCCTGCTGGATTCTTTATGACACCTACAGTAATGTATTAAGTATAAAGCATGTTGTTGTAAAACTCTTTTCCTACCTTAATCAAAAACCTTCACAGGATTTATCTCTTTAAAAGTCCTATAAAAGCATCATCTCTGTTATCTCCATTCTTTTGTTTTTGCAACTAGCCATCCACGTGACTGCCATAACCACTTTTTGAAGGAAAACATGTTTCTTGTTTGCTTGCGCAGTGTATAAATAAACTGTTAGGTTAAACATTCTTGCAATTCACTGCCAGTCGAATTTCTTAAAACAAATGACTGATATCTGCGTGAGCAACTGGACTTTCAGGATCATAGTAAAGATGATTTAAATACTGTTTATTTTCCTTAATAAAATCATCCAGAGAATATTTTATTCTTCATAAATTGTCCTTAGGTGTTGTCAACAATCACAAAAGACCACCTTCTAAAACATGTAATTTTATTTTCAGCAATTTTCAATATTTCTTCAATCAGTACAATGTATAAATGGTTTCAGATTTATGCCAAAATTGTGCTCTAAATTTAGCCGCATTCAAATATGTAAAATTCTTTACACCAATTATGGAATTTATTATTTCTTCATCTTACACTACTGTAACCATCCTGCTATCAGGGTTGGTGCTGCTTATTTAAATGTTATCTTCATTTTACGGTAATCTGTAAATCTGCATCTTTCTGAAACATTGGAGGGTATCATTTTAATGTTTGAAATCAACAAATTAATTAACACTTTTATTCTCTTTAATGTTATTTTTGTGACACCACTGTATTGACCCAATTTTATCCATCCAATTTTGTAAACAATATGAATTTTCTTTTGCTACCGTAATTATCGCTCTTGTGTTAAACTTATAAAATATTTATATCACCTGTCTGAAAATTGTTGAAATTAATACAATGTAGCTTTGTGCCATTATTTATGATCTGTTAGAAATTTTAAATTAGTGTTCGCCAATTGTTTTCATAGTCCGACTAGTCCGCTAATTCGTTTTAATATGTGAAATAGATCCTTCAAGTGAGACTTTTCCATAATTTTAAATTTACAATGTCCTCATATCGTAAAGCACAAATATGGAATTAGTCCAGAGTTTTTAGAATCTATCTACTGACAAAGCATGTCATCACTATAATAGTGTGAAAAACAAGAAGCGCAGTAGTACTAGCGAAACATCGGTTAGAACCAGCTCACAAAAGCAGCAGCAGATCGATGGCCCAAATCATAATCCACATCAAAACCAAACAAAGAGAGAATATGACAGGCTTCAGAAAGGATCAAAGGATTCTGTCAAGCTTTATAATAAGTTTGGAAATCTGCAAAGTACGAAAAAAGAAAGCCCCTGATGCCACACCAGAGAAATCTTTATATGTCTCGCACTTCACCGCTTCCATAAATATGATGTCTGACACCATAATACAATGAAATTGCCAAGATTTAAAGAAAAATATTAAAGAGCCGATTAAAGAGTCGGCGTTCATAAGAACTTTTAAAACAAAAACGATAAGTTGATCAGAAATAATTTCATAACCGCCAGCACCTTTTCAAAAATACTGATAAGGCTGCTGGAGGAGAGTTCATCATTATAAGAAAACAAAACTCCTCACAGACGAATCAGTGTCATTACTGCATAACAGGTTATAGCCATTCGGGTGCCCATACAGAAAGTTGTTAATCTTAGCTCAGTACATCTTCCGCAAGTACTCCAATCAATCAATCTAATCTTGACCATCTTCTCAATAAGCTATTTAACATTTTCAACAAAATATGGTAAACTATAACTCTTTACCAATACAAAAGTCCTCAACGGCGATAAAACAGGTCCCAGGCGACTAAAATTAGGATATCTTCACCATCAGCTACTCTCTCTCTCTCTCATATATATATATATATATATATATATATATATATATATATATATATATATATATATATATATATATATATATATATATATATATATATATATATATACACTGGGTTTTGTGAGATTTAAGGCTATTTTTTCAGCACATGATATTCTATACATGTCGGCCAGTATATTTGGTGGAGGCATCAGAGAAAAACCACCGACCTACGGGAAGCTACTCGTTACCTTATCACATACCCCCGTTGGTCGAGCCGAGACTCAAACTCACGCGGACAGAGGTGAGATGTTTGAGTGATTTGTAAAGGCGAGAACCTTACATCGCTTGGCCACCTGGGATTCCATATGTTATGCGATATACACGATAACACCCCTTCTCTGATTTTTGTTACGCAACTTTGTTGGGCTGTCGGCAGCACAACAAAGACATGTAGTTTACCCGTTTAAAACTATATCTTCTTTACTTCTTCCATTTTTTTCTCTTCTTTGTAAATTCACCCTGTAATTACAAAAATGAATGATTCCAGAATTTTCCTTTTCTTATGTGTATGTGTATTTGTTGTGAATGTAAGATGTTTCTTCACCAGTCGAAGAGATTGTTTAGCTCGAAATGTTGGTAATATACATATTCGCTCTAAGTATTTCTTGATTGCTCCGCGAAGATATTAATGCAAATCTGCGGGCATCTGTTCTTGTGTGTTTATCTTTTACAATTGTTATCACTCATGATGCAACATGAAAATGGAATGTTCACTTTTATATGTTTTGTCAATATTTGCAGTTAAGATAGTTATAAATATCAGAAAGTCTACTATAAATATGGGTTTAGTATAAGTTGATTGGTTTGTCAAGAAAAGGAATACTTTTTTAAATCTACTTTTTTTATGAATTGTGTTCCTGGATATTAATAATGAAGTGCATGGAAGAATTATTTTTGAGGTCAGACGAAGAATGAACTATGAAAGAAGAATGACACAGCAAACGAAAACAGAAGCTCTCAGATTATTAAAAGTTAATAAGCAGCTACATAACTATTCAGGAGGAAGCTTTAAAGTCGATCATATACTGATAATGAATATTTAAGAGAAGAAAATTAACTTTATTTTATACGTAATCTACAAACAGACCTTAACAGTTCTAACTAATTATTTCAGATTCATGAAAACGGGATCCTGTATACAGAATATGAATACACTGATACATTTTGATAACATAACAGTGAAAAATCTATATTGCACGAATATCCTTACAAATATACTTTGTTTAAATTTTGTATGGACCACTTTATACAGTGTATCAATACATTGATGTTCTTTCATAACATACTATTCTACTGTAAATAGTCAATCTTCCCCCGTGCCTTGCCAAGATGCAACTGGGTTTGTATGAGTACATTTCTGTTCTATTAGTTTTGTATAGGTTCTGACTCTATGTGCTGGTTAATAGTTATGTCAGTCTCGTAAATGTGTTATTGTACATCGATCTTGTATATAAATAACTTGTTGATATCTCGCCCTATCAGAGATGGAGTAATTTACATATCAATGACGTCAAATAATTTATTTACAAAAATACATTGAAATGTGTTATTGTACATCGATCTTGTATATAAATAACTTGTTGATATCTCGCCCTATCAGAGATGGAGTAATTTACATATCAATGACGTCAAATAATTTATTTACAAAAATACATTGAAATGTGTTATTGTACACAGATCTTGTATATAAATAACTTGTTGATATCTCGCCCTATCAGAGATGGAGTAATTTACATATCAATGACGTCAAATAATTTATTTACAAAAATACATTGAAATGTGTTATTGTACATCGATCTTGTATATAAATAACTTGTTGATATCTCGCCCTATCAGAGATGGAGTAATTTACATATCAATGACGTCAAATAATTTATTTACAAAAATACATTGAAATGTGTTATTGCACACAGATCTTGTATATAAATAACTTGTTGATATCTCGCCCTATCAGAGATGGAGTAATTTACATATCAATGACGTCAAATAATTTATTTACAAAAATACATTGAAATGTGTTATTGTACACAGATCTTGTATATAAATAACTTGTTGATATCTCGCCCTATCAGAGATGGAGTAATTTACATATCAATGACGTCAAATAATTTATTTACAAAAATACATTGAAATGTGTTATTGTACATCGATCTTGTATATAAATAACTTGTTGATATCTCGCCCTATCAGAGATGGAGTAATTTACATATCAATGACGTCAAATAATTTATTTACAAAAATACATTGAAATGTGTTATTGTACACAGATCTTGTATATAAATAACTTGTTGATATCTCGCCCTATCAGAGATGGAGTAATTTACATATCAATGACGTCAAATAATTTATTTACAAAAATACATTGAAATGTGTTATTGTACACAGATCTTGTATATAAATAACTTGTTGATATCTCGCCCTATCAGAGATGGAGAAATTTACATATCAATGACGTCAAATAATTTATTTACAAAAATACATTGAAATGTGTTATTGTACACAGATCTTGTATATAAATAACTTGTTGATATCTCGCCCTATCAGAGATGGAGTAATTTACATATCAATGACGTCAAATAATTTATTTACAAAAATACATTGAAATGTGTTATTGTACACAGATCTTGTATATAAATAACTTGTTGATATCTCGCCCTATCAGAGATGGAGTAATTTACATATCAATGACGTCAAATAATTTATTTACAAAAATACATTGAAATGTGTTATTGTACATCGATCTTGTATATAAATAACTTGTTGATATCTCGCCCTATCAGAGATGGAGTAATTTACATATCAATGACGTCAAATAATTTATTTACAAAAATACATTGAAATGTGTTATTGCACACAGATCTTGTATATAAATAACTTGTTGATATCTCGCCCTATCAGAGATGGAGTAATTTACATATCAATGACGTCAAATAATTTATTTACAAAAATACATTGAAATGTGTTATTGTACACAGATCTTGTATATAAATAACTTGTTGATATCTCGCCCTATCAGAGATGGAGTAATTTACATATCAATGACGTCAAATAATTTATTTACAAAAATACATTGAAATGTGTTATTGTACATCGATCTTGTATATAAATAACTTGTTGATATCTCGCCCTATCAGAGATGGAGTAATTTACATATCAATGACGTCAAATAATTTATTTACAAAAATACATTGAAATGTGTTATTGTACACAGATCTTGTATATAAATAACTTGTTGATATCTCGCCCTATCAGAGATGGAGTAATTTACATATCAATGACGTCAAATAATTTATTTACAAAAATACATTGAAATGTGTTATTGTACACAGATCTTGTATATAAATAACTTGTTGATATCTCGCCCTATCAGAGATGGAGAAATTTACATATCAATGACGTCAAATAATTTATTTACAAAAATACATTGAAATGTGTTATTGTACACAGATCTTGTATATAAATAACTTGTTGATATCTCGCCCTATCAGAGATGGAGTAATTTACATATCAATGACGTCAAATAATTTATTTACAAAAATACATTGAAATGTGTTATTGTACACAGATCTTGTATATAAATAACTTGTTGATATCTCGCCCTATCAGAGATGGAGTAATTTACATATCAATGACGTCAAATAATTTATTTACAAAAATACATTGAAATGTGTTATTGTACATCGATCTTGTATATAAATAACTTGTTGATATCTCGCCCTATCAGAGATGGAGTAATTTACATATCAATGACGTCAAATAATTTATTTACAAAAATACATTGAAATGTGTTATTGTACACAGATCTTGTATATAAATAACTTGTTGATATCTCGCCCTATCAGAGATGGAGTAATTTACATATCAATGACGTCAAATAATTTATTTACAAAAATACATTGAAATGTGTTATTGTACATCGATCTTGTATATAAATAACTTGTTGATATCTCGCCCTATCAGAGATGGAGTAATTTACATATCAATGACGTCAAATAATTTATTTACAAAAATACATTGAAATGTGTTATTGTACACAGATCTTGTATATAAATAACTTGTTGATATCTCGCCCTATCAGAGATGGAGTAATTTACATATCAATGACGTCAAATAATTTATTTACAAAAATACATTGAAATGTGTTATTGTACACAGATCTTGTATATAAATAACTTGTTGATATCTCGCCCTATCAGAGATGGAGTAATTTACATATCAATGACGTCAAATAATTTATTTACAAAAATACATTGAAATGTGTTATTGTACATCGATCTTGTATATAAATAACTTGTTGATATCTCGCCCTATCAGAGATGGAGTAATTTACATATCAATGACGTCAAATAATTTATTTACAAAAATACATTGAAATGTGTTATTGTACACAGATCTTGTATATAAATAACTTGTTGATATCTCGCCCTATCAGAGATGGAGTAATTTACATATCAATGACGTCAAATAATTTATTTACAAAAATACATTGAAATGTGTTATTGTACACAGATCTTGTATATAAATAACTTGTTGATATCTCGCCCTATCAGAGATGGAGTAATTTACATATCAATGACGTCAAATAATTTATTTACAAAAATACATTGAAATGTGTTATTGTACACAGATCTTGTATATAAATAACTTGTTGATATCTCGCCCTATCAGAGATGGAGTAATTTACATATCAATGACGTCAAATAATTTATTTACAAAAATACATTGAAATGTGTTATTGTACACAGATCTTGTATATAAATAACTTGTTGATATCTCGCCCTATCAGAGATGGAGTAATTTACATATCAATGACGTCAAATAATTTATTTACAAAAATACATTGAAATGTGTTATTGTACACAGATCTTGTATATAAATAACTTGTTGATATCTCGCCCTATCAGAGATGGAGTAATTTACATATCAATGACGTCAAATAATTTATTTACAAAAATACATTGAAATGTGTTTTTGTACACGTATGTCCTATATAATGTAGTTGTTTATATCTCTCCCTATCAAAAATGAAGTAATTATCATATCAATGACGTAAAATAATTTATTTACAAAAATACGTTGAAAGTATAATGTACGTACCTCAAGAATATTCATGCCGATTACTTGGAAGCGCTTGAAGAAATAAAATTTAAATATGTAACTAATTTCCTGTTGAATGAATACACACACACACACACACACACATATATATATATATATATATAGAGAGAGAGAGAGACAGACAGACAGAGAAAGCGAGGGAAAGAGAGAGCGTATAACGCTTGCTCATATGCGAACAACTCAGACACAGTTCACAGGGGTTTGCTTCAGAACGGGAAGGATTGGCCGTGTAGTGGAAGGTAGGGTGCTCTGTGTTAAGGAAATGACAAGGGCGGAAACTTCCCAAAACAGTTTTCCGTAACCTACCGTGTTCAAACGTCTGTACCTACAAGTTTAAAAGTTAGGCAAGGCATAATTTAAATCAGTCGATTCGTCCAACATTTATCTATCTATCACTGACGATAAATAATTTCGGACCGCGTCTACAAGGTTGAATTTCTTGCTTGTTAACGACGAATGTTAACCTACGATATGACAGTTCCATTAAGCCCGTACCTACCCTCAGCCGTCAGCTAATCTGATTGGTAGGCTGTGAAAAGCATTTAGCCACTTTATTTTTTAAGCTAAGAAAAGACGGAACAATTGAACAATTTTGATTAAAAAAAACAATTTTCTTCTTTCTTCAGCGATTTTTAGTAGAAAAAAGTAAGATGTTTTTTGACACTATAATTGACCAATCAGATTAGCTGTGGACGAAGCTTATGAGCGGACTCGATGGAAATTTCAGTATTTATCGTCCTACCCCCTGTTTTGATGCAGGCTCATAAACTCCAGATCTCAAGAGAAGTCATATCTCAGTGACTTTATGACCACAACATTTGTTGACACTAATCAACACGATTCATACAGACAGAATAGTTAACGAAAATCCTATCATTATCAGCTGTGAATTGAAACAAAGATACATACAATGAAAAAAATTCAATTTCACTAATTCACTTTTTTCAATCTGGAAATCCTCATCATAATCCTTACTAACTATTCGGACGGGGCAAACCAATTTCCCTCCATAACAGGCATCCCGTCTGCTCAACATGTAATGGCAACATGAATCACAGCAGATAACGGCATATGTAACATTGCTTGGAATACTGTACGGTGTTATAAAGTTTCATATGGAGCTGTCGTTACTGACGTTCCAAGGTGGTTCTTTGTTATTATAATTTGTGCATATTTACAAGAAACGCATACATTTACGATATATTTCGCAATTAAATCAGCATCCTCTACATTTTTTCTTATTTATATTATTTATGACAAAGAAGCAGTTTTACTTTAACAATATATTTTCACTCAGTCTCTAAGAAAATCTTGATATCTAACTTATTTTCACCTATTACATTTTCTTAATTTGTAGATAATGACAATAATTCTTTATGCGATTTTTACTCTAAACTTGCGTTTTCTATGTGCTATTGATATTGCTCTGCAATATAATTTTACCGAAACCTATGTTCAACGGTGTCACAAGCAGAAGTAGACGCCTGTGAAGTGCGTCAAAACAAGTGACGTAATACATGAACTTTTCCACAATGGTCGTCTGGTTGAAAGCGTGCCAAGAAGATGAGGGAATATATCATTGCCATTCGATGTGTTACGACTCTATGGTCTAAGAAAAATGTAACAGAAAGAAAGTGAAACCAACAAATCAAGTAAAAAATCAACAAGCAATTTATTACTAGATAATTAAAATGAAAAATCAAAAAGTCACTTACAGTAATGTGTTTTGAAATCCTAATAATCCAATAAGAATGATTGTTCTAATCACAAGTCCTAAATATAAAATGTTCCGAATTCACGGCTGTGTCCTTGAATGTTATGATGTGCTAATGGTCTCCAAAGTCCCGATGTACTAGAAATCTTGATGTGCTGATGTCAAAATGAAGTATTCCAAAATATCTGAATAAGTTCAGTTAAATTCCAAAATCATTAATTAAAAATCCGAAATCCAAAAGTTTATGAGCACTGTTATAATCCAATGAATATTTAAAATAATTCCTCTCTTAGAATTTGGAATGAATTTTCACAACTGTAATAGCTCTTTACAAGACTGATGGTAATGTCAAAACTGAACAAATGTCCACCAAACATGGTATATATAAAGATTGGTCACATGACAGAATGTTCTAGAATGTGTGTCATCTTAATGGAATTTTACTTGTAAACAAAAATTCAACCTTGACCTTCAAATTGAGAAAACATATTGATCAAAACAACCTAATTCAAGGACACTAGTTAAACATGTTTTTCCTGATAACATTAAGATTTAAGCAAATATTAAAGTGAAGAAACATTTATAATTTCCTAAAATATTTATAATATTATATAAACATCATACATAACACCTCCCCTCATAAAGAAAAAGAAAGATTTATATAATAAAGCTTTCTTTTGAATATACATCTAATACTATAATAACCAAAATTACATAAGAACATGTTTTATGATACTGGACTTAATTACATCAAGCAATATTACATTTCTAGGCACGTGATAGTGCATCTGCAATTACATTGTCTTTTCCCCTGATGTGTTTGATGTCAATGTTATATTCCTGCAATATCAAACTCCATCTCAACAATCTCCGATTTTTATCTTTCATTTTGTTGAATAAAGTAAGGGGATTGTGATCACTGTACACAATAATTGGAGAAAGAGCTGAGGTAACATACACTTCAAAATGCTGTAAAGCCAATATCAAAGCCAAATATTCCTTCTCAATTGTGGAATAATTTTTCTGGTGCTTGTTTAGTTTTTTAGAAAAATAACACACAGGGTGATCCACACCACTTTTGTCTTCCTGAATCAATACTCCACCAACCCCTACATCACTTGCATCAACAGATAATTTAAATGATTGGCTAAAATTTGGTGCAGAAAGAACTGGTGCATTCCTAAGCATGGCCTTTAACTTGTCAAAAGATTCCTGACACTTGTCAGACCAAAAAAATTTTGTTTTCTTACTCAATAAACTTGTCAAAGGTTCAGCAATTTTGGAAAAATTGGAACAAAATTTCCGATAATATCCAGCCATACCTAGAAATCGCATCAGTTGCTTTTTACAAATTGGAACTTGAAATTCAGAGATAGCTTTGACCTTAGCTTCTATAGGTTTAACTTGACCTTGTCCCACAATATCTCCTAAAAATGTGACACAAGCATGGCAAAACTCACTTTTGCTCAAATTAATTGTCAGATTCGCATCGCTGAGTCGATCGAAGAATTTTCGAATGGTTTCCAAATGATCTTCCCAGGTGTTGTTGTAGATAATGACGTCATCGATATAAGCGTCACAATTATCAAGACCAAATGTTATCATGTTCATCAGACGTTGAAACGTTGCAGGCGAATTTTTCATTCCAAACGGCATGACTTTATATTGATAAAGTCCATCTGGAGTTACTAATGCTGAAATTTCTTTTGCCCTTTCCGTCAGTGGAATTTGCCAGAATCCTTTTAAAATGTCAAACTTGGTGACATATTCCGCATTTCCAATTTTATCAATGCAATCGTCCATTCTTGGGATTGGAAATGAATCAGTTTTGGTGACACTGTTGACTTTTCTATAGTCAGTACACATACGGAATGTATTATCTGGCTTGGGAACAAGAATACATGGTGAACTCCAGTTACTTTTACTTGGTTCTATGAAATCATTCTCCAGTAGATACTGAATTTCTTTCTTCAGATAGTTCTGTTTGAGAGGATTCATCCTATAAGGATGCTGTTTCACAGGCGCAGAATCTACAATGTCAACGTCATGATAAATTTTACTTGTTCGTGTTGGAACATCAGGAAACAAGTGCTCATAGTCATGTAATAGCTGTTTTAGTTCATTTCTTTCCTGTTGTTGTAGATGTGAAAGTTTCTGGTCTATGTTGTTCAATATTTCTGAATTCCGAAGATTGGTTATACCAGAGTCACTATAGTCTGATCGTATTCCATCGTTGATATCTTCACTGTGTGGGACAGGTACAACTAAATTAACTGAATAATTAGCTGGGCTATCTCTGTCAAAATATTCCTTTAACATATTTATATGACAAAGTTGTTTTTGTTTCCGTCTCCCAGGAGTGTTAATGATATAATTTAAGTCATTTACTTTCTTTTCAACGGTATAAGGACCATAAAATTTAGCCTGAAGAGGATTCTGAGGTATGGGAAAGAGAGCCAGAACTTTGTCACCAGGTTTAAAACTCCTTTCCTGTGAATTTCTGTCATACCTTAATTTCATTTTTGACTGAGTAGTGTGAAGATTAGTTCTTGCTACTTCACAGGCCTTTGACAACTTGTATTTGAAATCAGAAACATAATCAAGAAGATTAATCTTTGAATCTTCATTTGAAAGAAGTTTCTCTTTCAATAATTTCAATGGTCCACGGACAGTATGACCAAAAACTAGTTCAAAGGGACTAAAACCCAACGACTCTTGAACTGATTCCCTAACAGCAAACAACAAGAAATGAACACCCTCATCCCAATCCTTTTCTGTATCAAAGCAATAGGATCGAATCATATTCTTCAAAGTTTGATGAAATCTTTCCAAAGCACCTTGACTTTCAGGGTGATAGGCAGAAGATTTAAACTGTTGGATGCCTAATTCATGCATAACTTGTTGGAAAATTCCAGACATAACATTTGACCCTTGATCTGACTGGACAGATTTGGGAAGGCCAACAAGTGTAAAAAACTTCACCAAAGCTTTCACAATAGTTTTAGTTTTTATATTTCTCAGAGGAATTGCCTCTGGAAATCTTGTAGATGTACACATGATGGTCAACAAGTATTGGTTGCCTGACTTGATTTTAGGTAAAGGACCAACACAGTCTACTATTATTCTACTAAATGGTTCATCAAATGCAGGAATAGGTTGCAGATGAGCCTTAGGTATCTTCTGATTGGGTTTTCCTACCATTTGACAAGTGTGACAAGATCTGCAGTATTTAGAAACATCACTTTTGAGTTTCGGCCAATAAAAATGATTCAAGATCTTGTGATAAGTCTTACGGACTCCTAAATGACCAGCTAAAGGAGTTTCGTGGGCTAAATTAAGAATTTCCTGTCGATATGACTTAGGAACAACAATTTGATAGCTCACTGACCACTCGTCACCAGCGGGTACATCAGGTGGTCTCCATTTCCTCATAAGGACCCCATTTTTCACAAAGTAACACACTGGAACTTGTGTGGCTTCAGTTTCACTAATAGCCCTCTGAAACAAACAAGATATCTCGGGATCTTGCTCCTGTTCAACGACAAGGGATTGTCGTTTGTCACCCTGAGTAGGACAAAGAGAATGAGTTGCCAAAAGAGGATCACTCTGATCATTACCGTTTGATTGATCAATACCTGAGGAAAAAGTGACCTCATCAAAAGACTGACCAATACATGTGTCAGCTAAAGGAATAATATCCTGATCAACATCACTCTCAAGAGCTCTTTTTGCCATAGCTCTAGTAACTGCACAAGCAGGGTACAAATCAGGGATTTCAGTTTCGACAGGATCAACTTTCTGATCCAAACAAGGCTTGTCAGTTACAAGTGGATTAACCACAACCTTATCTCCAGCTAGGTCATTGCCTAGTAATACATGAACACCCTCTATGGGTAAAGAAGTCACTGCCCCAACAGTCACAGGTCCAGAAACTAAGTCTGATGCCAAATTTACACAATGAAGAGGAACATTTACAAAGCCGCACTCAACTCGCTGAACAAGAACACTTTCACTTGAAGAAGACTCCTCAGACAAAGGCAAAGTACCTGATAATAAAAGACTCTGAGAAGCTCCAGTGTCCCTTAATATTTTAATTGGGATAGGTTTGGCAGAATCACCAATAAGTGATATAGAACATTCTGACATGAATGGTTCATAAGCCTCCAAAATAGAATCAGACTGGGGTTTGTTTGACCCAACAAATGTATTGCTTTCAATACAAGACCGTGACCTTGACCTCGTAGAAATAAGAGCATTTGGAAAAGCTCTGTCTTTTCTCTGTTGCTTATTTTTCAACTTGAAGCAATCAGAAATAACGTGCCCTTTCCTTTTACAACAAGTGCACGTAGGAAGAGATAAGGATTTCTGATCAGTCTTATCAGATGTTTGATTCCTAACAGTTGTGCTGTTGTGAAATTTGGATGTACTCGAATGAGATTGAAATGGTTTTTTACCAGAAAACTGCTGAGAGGACGACTTATTGCCAAATGAAATTTTGTGAGTCAAGGAATAATCATCAGCCATACGAGCAGCATTTTCCAAAGTTTCCACATTCTGCTCGTCAAGATAGGTTTTAACATCACTATGGATACACCTCTTGAACTCTTCAATTAATACGAGCTGTCGGAGGTTATCATAACCTTGATCAACTTTCTTGGCTGAGCACCACCTATCAAATAGTTGTTCTTTATCCCTTGCAAATTCGACATGAGTTTGTCCAGTTTCTTTTCTACAATTCCTAAACCTTTGTCGATATGCCTCTGGTACCAACTCATAAGCTTTCAAGATGTACTCCCTAACCACATCATAATCAGTGCTTTGTTGTACTGACAGTGAAATGTAGACTTCACGAGCTTTGCCAATAAGTACACTTTGTAATAACAAAGTCCAATGCTCTCGGGGCCATTTCAAGTTTTCAGCTATTTTCTCGAAATGAAGAAAGTATTTATCTACTTCTCTTTCCTTAAAAGGGGGTACTAACCTAATATATCTAGTAACATCAAAACCTGAACTTGTGTTTAAAGGAGTGGAGTGTGCTCTGTTTGCCAGTTCTAATTCTCTTAACTTAAATTGCATTTCCCTTTCTTCTCTTTGCATCTGCATCTGCATTTGTATTTGCCTCTCTTCCTTCTGCATTTGTAGCTGCCTCTCTTCTTTCTCTCTCTCTCTCTGAATCTGAAGCTTTGCCAATTCTAAATCCATCTGGTTCTTTAACTCTAATTCCCTTAATTTCCTGTCAGAACCAGATACAGGCTTTCTCTTCGAACTTAAAGCACTACTATCAAAATTTCCCTTTCCTACTAAATACTGAATTAAAATAATCTTTATCTCCTGTTTTGTCAATAATACTTTTGCCTCAGATAGACTGTATTTTCCGGCAAGCTCGAGCAACTCATCCTTTCTCATGCACTCTAACCCCTCCTGGGTATGTTTTGAAATGAAATTCTGAACATTAGATGCCATTGTAAATGCTTGTTGGTTTCACACACAAAAAATTTCTCTATTAAAAAATCTTTGCCAAAGACAAAAAAAAATTCTCCGAGACAAAATCAATATGAATTTCAAAAATAACTTTAATATCTCTAAAATGCTTTAAAGAAATTCAGATCCCAGAAGACGAGTCCCCAATTTCTGTTACGACTCTATGGTCTAAGAAAAATGTAACAGAAAGAAAGTGAAACCAACAAATCAAGTAAAAAATCAACAAGCAATTTATTACTAGATAATTAAAATGAAAAATCAAAAAGTCACTTACAGTAATGTGTTTTGAAATCCTAATAATCCAATAAGAATGATTGTTCTAATCACAAGTCCTAAATATAAAATGTTCCGAATTCACGGCTGTGTCCTTGAATGTTATGATGTGCTAATGGTCTCCAAAGTCCCGATGTACTAGAAATCTTGATGTGCTGATGTCAAAATGAAGTATTCCAAAATATCTGAATAAGTTCAGTTAAATTCCAAAATCATTAATTAAAAATCCGAAATCCAAAAGTTTATGAGCACTGTTATAATCCAATGAATATTTAAAATAATTCCTCTCTTAGAATTTGGAATGAATTTTCACAACTGTAATAGCTCTTTACAAGACTGATGGTAATGTCAAAACTGAACAAATGTCCACCAAACATGGTATATATAAAGATTGGTCACATGACAGAATGTTCTAGAATGTGTGTCATCTTAATGGAATTTTACTTGTAAACAAAAATTCAACCTTGACCTTCAAATTGAGAAAACATATTGATCAAAACAACCTAATTCAAGGACACTAGTTAAACATGTTTTTCCTGATAACATTAAGATTTAAGCAAATATTAAAGTGAAGAAACATTTATAATTTCCTAAAATATTTATAATATTATATAAACATCATACATAACAGATGTGCATACTTTGCTAAAATAACTAATGTTTCAAATGAAATGAGACGTATCGCTATAAAAGGAGCATATTTCTGAAAAGGTTAAAGTAAAGGCTGAACTGCATCAAAACGGAAGACTCCAGGATACTAGCCAACCAATATAAATCAAAATGCGTGTTTGTTTGAATCAAGAAAATTAAGAAGCAATCCACTATTAACAAACAGAAATTGGTAAGAATCATACTAACCAAAACATCACAAAATATGATTTGCTTCTCACAATAAGAGCTATATTTTCATGCAAATGATACACTGAGGAGCTTTGTTGCGGGGGGGGGGGAGGGGGAACTTGTTATATAAGGAAACAGCTCAAGAGGTGGAGACAACATGTTTTAACTTTTAAATTTCACGATCTGCTAATTATTCCTACCCTGAAAGCGGCTAGTAAATTCTCCCATAATTAGGAAATCTTCAGTTAAAACAAAAAAAAAAAAAAAAAAAAAAAAAAAAGATAAAAGTGTCTTATTCAGTAGAATGCAAGATACAAGAACTTCATCTTAAGTTATAATGTCTTATTAAAATGTTAATACGAATGTTTTATATGTAGACAAAATAGGAATAAAAATAATAATAAAAATTAATAGAAATAATGAGTTCATATAAAATAGGCACAGCCCAAGTGACGCACGCAGCTGACTGCCTTATCTTCACTTCATAATGTCTGCTCACTGACATCGCTTGGCACTGTATATATAGATTTTTCCGCACTGCGACACGTGCGCTTTCATAGCTTGTGCAAATGTATCGAAACTATTTGATTCAAGGTCTTCGTTATTTTTCTTTTCAACGATTATCTCTGCTACAATTTCAAGACAAAATAAAGTTCAGGTTGACATTTTTTCAAAGTATACACTATAGAAAATGTGTATCTTGATAGGCGTTATAATAAGAGCTCGTTTCTCTAACTATTATAAATATATTTGTAAGGAATTCAATATGAAACTAGGTCAAGGACTGTTACTATCAACAAGCAGGCTCTTCTGATACCCAGGGCTGAAGGACCACGCTTCTCTACAGATCTTATCTATTTCTCTTTACTAACGTGTGGAAATCTTAGTCAATCTTTTCAAAAATTAACATTTCGTTTTTATTGTAATCATAGAAAATCAATAATATCAAGAATTTTATACCAAACCAATTACAGAATCCAGTAACACGTGATTGTCACGCAGCCATTAAAATGTGTTACTAATGAGTTAATTTGCTAAAACGATCCAAGCATCTCCTTGAATTCAATCAAAGATAAATATTCATGTATATAGGGATAATGCACGGTTTACTTGTGCAAACTTCTGTCGGATGTTATGTATGATGTTTATATAATATTATAGATATTTTAGGAAATTATAAATGTTTCTTGACTTAATATTTGCTTAAGCTTTTGGTCTTGTTTACCAAAAAAAATGTTTAACTGTTGTCCTTGAATTAGGTTGTTTACTTCAGATTTGAGCTAAAGGCTAGTTTTGATCAACAAAATGTTTTCCCAATTTGAGGTCAAGGTTGATTTTGTTTACAGATAAAACTGGAAATACCATAGGAGTTACCTGTAAATGGACACACATACATTTATTATTCTAGAATATTCTGTCATGTGACCAATCTTTATATATACCATGTTTAGTGGACAGTTTTTCAGTTTCGACATTACTATCAGTCTTGTAAAGAGCTATTACAGTTGTGGAAAGTCATTCCAAATTCTAAGAGAGGAATTATTTAAAATATTCATTAGATTATAACAGTGCTCATAGACTTTTGGATTTTGGATTATTAATTGATGATTTTGGAATTTATGTGAACTTATTCAGAGATATTTTGGAGTACTTCATTTTGACATCAGCATATTAAAGACTACTAGTACATCAGGATTTTGAAGACCATTGGCACATCATAACATTCAAGGATACCGTGCATTCGGAACATTCTATATTTAGGACTTGTGATTAGAACACTAATTCTTATTGGATTATTAGGATTTTAATTCACATTACTGTAAGTGTCTTTTTTATTTTTCATCTTAACTATCTAGAAATAAATTGCTTGTTGATTTTTACTTGATTTGTTGGTTTCACTTTCTTTCTGTTACATTTTTCTTAGACCAGAGAGTCGTAACACGGAGCACGAGAGAAGAGTTAAAGTCCGAGAGTTTGAAATCTTTCTTGAGTGATCCGCCAAACGTTAGTACACAGATAACCGTAAAGACTCGTTTTTCTTACAAGTTTGACTTACTATGCAAAAAACATTATAGAAAATATATATAAAATAGATTTTTTTTAATGCAGAAAAAACTGTACTCAAACACCACATAAAATTCGGATATTTGAGTAGAACTGACGTTTCAAAAAACGTTTACGTAAAAATAGTTGGATCCTGCATTTAAGAAACCTGGTAAACTGATACGGTTTACACACTTGTGCAATTTTAAAAATTCTTGGGAACTAGAATTCAAACTCTCCAATGACTGCCTTTGTGCGAAACAAAGCTTTCAAAGAGTATTTTCCCGATGTACTGATTAAAAATATACCATTCTCCTATCACTGAGTCTTTCTTATTGCATTAATTATATTGAGGTCAACCGGAAATGGCTCTTTCTAAATATATATTTACAATCTTTCTGTACTTTGTAACAGTTAATTCCAGTACCTTTACCAGTGATCTGGTGTGTTTCTTATAGTTTGTTTCTGGAACCTGATTTACATGTTTAAAGTACTGCAACCATTGGATCATGGATATTGCAAGTCAACGTCTGGCACCGCGCCATCTGAAAGCAGCATTAATCAGACAGGCTATCTGCCACTTGCCTGCATTGTGATGATTCTTCAGCTTCATTGACTTGGAGAGAACTTTGTAGGCTTGTACTAGCAAACCCTCCTTCTTGAGACAGTAGGCCAGCAGGTTGAGTGCGGTGTCCTCGTATTTCAGCGCCTCGTATCGGATGACCCAGATCATGTTGTCTAAAGCAGCCATCTTCTGGGGGATCTTGTTCTGCTGGTGATAACACTGGTGCTGTAGAAAATGAAGATAGAATTTAGGATCCACCACTGCCCATGTCTGCCAGTAGTCTATTATAGGATTTAAAGAACCCTGGTATGCTCCTGTCGAGCGGAACATCTCTGGGATAAGTGCTCTGGGTGTGCAGTGAATTTCTGAGGGGAGATAAGGCACTGGAAAGGCACAATAACATCTTACTACCTCTGTTGTTGAAAGATTCTCATTCACAATTCTAAGCAGGATGAGATCTTTCGGAAGCTCCAATGGTACATTCGAGACAAGAAATGTGTAGTTCTCTTCAATATGTTGTAGTATGTATTCTGCCAATATGACATTGTTCTGCATCAGGTGGAAAGCGGCCAGTTTTAGTTTACCGGAGGCAACATCCGAGCATGACCCCAACAGGAGAAGCTCGTGAGCCATGTCTAGACCTTCCTGGTCTATGACTTCCTGTTCCAGGCATTTAGAGGCCAGATGGGATCCAAGACTGGAACAACAAAATGTCCTAAGTATGGCGCTAACCTCCTGTCGGACTACATGGGAAGAAGATGTCATTTCTAATATCCTTTGATTTAGTGGAACTTTTTCATTTAAAAGTGCAAACCAATTCGTCGCCACACCACACAGTAGATATCCAACTGTTGTTTCCAAAGACTTAACACCATCTATGTTTTCATCATCAATCTGTGTAAGAGGAGACTGACACGCTTTGATCAGATTCCATCCGATCCCATCACAGGGTATCATAGTAAGATATTTTCCCTTTTGTCTAATTAGATCGCGTAAAACAATAGCCAGGTTGCTTTGAATGGAACCATACACTTTACCCAGAAACATATTTGCAGCCGGTATGAAATAATTAGGGCAGTTGCCTTCTTCCACCCAGGTACACAGTTTTCTTAAACAATTGTCGATACAAATCAATAGATTTTGGGGCTGCCATAAAGCTGCTGGTGTGCCCTCGATCATATACAACATACAAGTCTTACAGTGGTAACTAGTCAACACATTGTCTCTAACCTTCGGTTTGATGAAGTATTTGTTGATCATTTTTAGCAATACGTAACATTTGTATTGAGATGAGTTGAATTGCCAGACTAGTATTTTCTCCCCATACGATAAGGATATTCTCCATTCAAGGTGTCTCTCAGGGCTCAATTGTTGCCCCACTGGCACAAGCAGTGTCCCTGACTGTCGAATGAGGGAAATAGTTTCTTTTGACGGCCAGTTGTGTTTTCTGCGTCGTATTATCCACTCCGAGGCCGTAAAAGACCATGACAGGTCCCGGTACGCCACCACTCGATCTATGGAAATATAGCGACCGATAGTTGTATTGGCAGGTCCATGATGTTCATCAACATTGTCGTGTTTAAACGCTCTGTGCGCATTCCACAGAACAGATCGACCATACCGATCTAAACTTAGGCGGTCTGTCTGCAGATTACATACAAGAATTGGTGCATTATCAGATACACTTTGTAACTTGACATATCCTGGCGGTGTGGTGCCATCCGTAATCATGAGGAATGTTTCAGAACCAGGCTCCCATGACTGCATATCCTGCAGCACTGTAATTTCGTTCATTCTGTGAATCATATCAATATCTGATTTTAAGCCCGGAGTAGTAGTCGCCTCCGCTTGACTCCCGAAGCAATGAACGGCATGTTTAAAACGAGCAAACAACATTGTTTCAAGCTCCTCGAACTGTATCCACATTTCAATTCTCTTCCACCGAGCTTTCTCCCCCAGTCCTGCTGTGTCCAATACTCTCATTAGCCTTACAGACACCTCCTCATAATAATCACGAACTTCCATGTTGATCGTCAGTCTATTGTGAAAGCTACAGTGACTTACAAATCTTGCATATTTTTGTTTAAACTTCTACAGTTATTAAACAGATTCGATAAAAGGACTTAAATCCTGCAGTTCTAGGGCACCAATATCTTTCTGCAAATAAATAAGTAAATAAAAATAAGAATAGTACTACTAATAATAATAATAAAAAATAGGATCGTGATGCCCTTAATAATGAAAATAACGATGGATATAAGGTTGATTAGGAAGATGTGAGTTTTGTTGTTGTTGTTGTTGTTGTCGATTTTATTTTCCGTTTTTGTAACGTTTTTGTGGTAAGTAGTAGTAATAGCAGAAGTAGTAGTAGTAGTAACAAATTGCTGTATTTCCCTCAATATACATCATTTGAACCAAGTAAAATCTCATCATAATACTCTCCTATAAAAAGTAGTGAATAATCAATGAATTAATCCATCAATCAATCAAAGAGACTTCGGTTGTACTATTTAAAACTTGAACTCGTCGGAACATATTTTTCCCATGCTATGGTTTTGTTTTGAGAATATTCCAGATATCTACCTTTGTTGTCTTTCTCTTGAAGCCACTAATGTTGTGCCAGTGTTTGATAATAATTATCTGAACTTATTGATTTGAATAAACTCAGTTTTCAGATATTCTGGTAGTTTGTATCATTTGCACAAAAGCTCATTGTAAGTCGTCCAAAGTATGAAAGTCAGGTCTGCGGAAAAGAATGATGTGTTACAACAAAGTTTCATTACAAATAACGAGGACCTAAATTAAATTCAAACCAATTTCGAGATTTATTTTTGCCTAGAAAACTGAAAACGCAAAGTGTGAAAGATTTAGATCTTAAATAACAAAGGAATGATTTTTCTTACAAAAGTTACAAATGACTATTGTGTCATTTTTACGGAAATAGTAGTTTACATCATCTACTATCTCTGATTTTTAGAACCACATTTTACTAGGATTTGTGTGCATATGCATATTTACTGGGCATACATTTAGTTCTTGCTATGACTTCTCAGAATACATCTATAACAACAATTAATTAACTGATTTGTTGTTGTTTCATAATATATTCAATAATAGTGTTATCTTTCATTCTTCTTTTCTTCCGTTCTTTCTTCCTTTTTCTGTTCTTTTTTCTTCCATCGTTTTCATTATTTTGTTCATTATTTCTTTATTTAATTCCTTTCATAATTTTCACAACTGATCTTAATCAGTCAAATAGCCGTAGCCCGAGACACGACAGCGATAAATCGATTAGCATTAAGTTACATCTTGTACGGAATAAACTGACAAAGATTTTGTAATATTTATAAATGTATGTCATTTTGAAAGGAAATTCTAAAGTTATAGATTTTTAAAATATGTATCACTTTTAATTTCACAGATTTTATACATGTTCTATAGAGGAGATATTAGATACTTAACAGGGGCGAGGAAGTTGTTCAAAATTTAACAAAACTTATAGCTCTCCAATGCTGCTCAGTATTTTTCCTCCATTTCGTTAACATTATCTGTACATATAACAATTCAAAAAGCACATGTGGGGCCAACAAGTCTTTCTCAATGACATTAATATAAATTATCCTCTCCCCTCCCCTTTCTGAAAATGGATATTTTATTCTAGTTTAAAAATAACATCTTACGTACAAATTTTCCCATGGGGAGAAGAACACCACCTAGCAAGAGATATATGATGAAATTATGTTTATATAAGGTGGGGCTTGCAGATGGACATAATGAAAGACTGACAAACAAACCTCAGTAACTTTCAACATTCTTAGGATGACAGGAAACACAACTATTATTCTACAGCTTATATATCCACAATCATACTCTATTCAATAACTTAGAAATACCAGTATTCTCTATTCGATATTCTACAGCTAATACAGTATACTTCATGCAATAACTTAGAAATACCAGCATACTAATACCGCATACAATACCTGAGAAATACCAGTATGCTGTATTAGATAACAGAGTAATACCAATATTCTGTGTTTAATAGCTTAGAAGTCCACAATATAAATACTCTATTTGATATTTTACAGCTAATAAATATCTGTATCATCAGAAATACATACAAGTACAGTAACACTTACCAACTAGAGACTTTCCCCTACACGTATGTCCGTCTTACTTTCTGCGTACTTTTCACGCTCTTTGTATTTTAGAAAAGGGTAACACAGACACACACGCACACACACAGATGGCACACACTTACCAACGTAACATTCCTGCCAACTTCCCAGATGTTAGACGTCAGAGACTAGTGAATAGGTATCTACAGCAATCTAGAAAATAGGTATACCAATTGATAAATAAGTTAAAATCGCTAGTCATATTAATTTTAATTTGTCACGCTTTCCGTGTGGTAACACGGGGAGCCACTGTAAATACATTTTATGAATCATAGGCTAGCAGGGTTTGTGAATTGATACACCTATTGTGTATACTACATCTATTAAGCAATTACCCTCTCAAATCTTTCACATTACTCTTTCGCTCTTTGAACAGTCGAAATTTATCCTTTTTTAAAAGTGGATGCATGCGACGGCTTTGCGTGTATCTGCGGTTGAATTAAAAATTACTTGTAATTTAAAATGTCTATGCAAAATAAATCTTCAGTTCAAAACCAAAGAAAACAATTTTGTCATCTTTTCTTCGACATCATTATGCCTGATTGTAATCATAATCCACGTGAGCCGTGGTAGCTCAGTTGGTAGAACGTCGGACTGGGAATGCAACGGTCGCGAGTTCAACACCCGCCCAGTCCAATCCGGGTAGGCTGCATCGTTGTGTCCTTGGGAAAGATACTTCGCTCCCATTTCCTCCACATAATAAAGGCAAAAATGTGTCAACGTGTCCTTAAAGCAAAACTAAAAGAAATATCATAATCGAAACTCAAACTTTATTACGAACTAAATAGCCACGCATTTCTGCCAGGATCTACATTACCTGACAAATATTAAATGGAGATATTCTTAGATATTAAGGTACCGATATTTTTTCAAAAAGATATAGTCAGCTTCTTGATTTAGGGAACAAAGGAATGAAATAGAATCCCAATGTATATGTTACATTTTCGGGTTATTCGTCTCAAATAAAGGTCAAACAGTGATGTGAAAGCCTGACGTCAGCACATTTTTCTACACTGATGTCTGTACATTGTTCTGTGGACGAACTTGACTCACTCTACTCAGATGGTCATTCGCTTCTTACAATTAAACTAAATATTCGTTAGTACTGTATACAATCAGAAGGACTTGCATAATAATGTAATGACGTTAACAAATAGGGGGTGGAATAAAAAGTGGAAATGCGATTTTACTAAAAATATGGATACCGACAAAGTAAACGCTTTATATAATAGCATACAGAGTGCACAATTAAATAAAACAGAGATAGACAAAGAAACTATGCAATATATCTGCTCAAGGATATCGAAATTATTTCTTGATTTACATGATGAAAACTTCCCAAGTTCTAAAGATGGCACTGAAAATGAAAACAATCTAATAAACAACAAACCTAGGTTTGGGAGACAGTGTCACAATGCTGAGAAAAAATATCACTTAACAAGAAAAAATGTATAATAGTAATCCTTCACAAACTAATAACTGTAATGTCCAAACTGCAAGTAAATATTATAAGTGAATCATGAAGTTCCATGTAAATAATTATAATTACCGTATAGACGCAAAGCTCAGACAACTGAAAAGTAAAAACCGGGGAGATTTCTGGAAAATTATTAAAAGTATTGAAAATAAACACAATAATTCAAGCATTACACTGGGTACGTTATGTGACTTTTTTAAAGGCATGTCCAGTAATCTCGATAATCTGAACACGGACTTGGACGACGTGGATAGCATATTGAATTCACCGATAACAGAGGAGGAAATAATTAAATGTATTAAAGCTTTAAAAAAATAACAAAACCTCTTCGAATGACAGTATACTTAATGAATATTTAAAAGAACACATAAAATTTACTAAAGCCTATCTATATATCCTTTTAAAGTTTAATACTTGAGACAGGTCTCTTCCCGGAATCATGGTTTGAAGCTATTATAAGACCAGTTTATTAGCATAGCGAAGAACTCGGCAATCCTTAAAATTACCGGCTGATTACTATCCTTATTTCTTTTAGTAATTTGTTTACTGCTATATTGAACTCACGGATCAAACGTTTTCTCAACCATTACAACATATTAGGAGAAAACCAAGCTGAATTACGTGTTGGATACTCAAGACATGTATTATCAGAAATCTTGTAACACAAAAGGAAGAAATTATTGTGCTCCTTTGACGATTTTAGCAATACTTTTGATTCAGTTTAGCGGGTAGATCCTTGGAGAAACTTATATAAATAGCCGTATTTTAGACTTATTCAAAATTTTTATCAAAATATCAAATCCTGTGTGATGTTTACTAGACAACAGTCTGTTTTTTAATTTTCTTCAAATTCTTTGTGGTGTTAGGCAAGGTGAAAATCTCTTGCTGATACTATTTTCACTGTTTCTGATTTATGCAAGAGAGTGTTTAGTCAGGAATTGCACAAGTAACAGAAAGTTCTGACACCGAAATGTACTTGAAACTGTTGATTTTACTAAATGCAGATGACACTGTAATATTCGGAATTGATTCAGGCGCTTTCCAAGTAAACCTTAATGTTTTCTTTGAGTACACAAAAATTTGGAAACAAAGTGTCAGTTTAATAAAAGCAAAAATATAAATATTTGAATCGCGTAATTGCACTCAGTTTAAATTTAAACCGGGTGGAATTACCATTTCTTTTTTGTGAAGAATTGAAATACCTAGGTATTTTTTTTCCAAAAATCGGCGATTTTAGAAAGCTAAATTAAAAAATACACAACGCTGAACAAGCAAATAAAGCCATGTATCATCTCCATAAAATATAAACAATCTGCACATTCTAATCAATTTACAGTTACAACGGTTCGATCACACAAATTTGCCTATTTTGCTGTATGGATGGGAAGTTTGGGGGTTCGAAAATACCTAGCTTATTGAAAATATTCACCATAAATTCCTAAAATATATGACAAAAAACTGAAAATTAGCACGCCAGTTACTTTCCTACATTTAGAACTTAGGAACCAATTGACATTTATATTAAACTAACTTAATTGCCCGTCCTAGGACGGGAGTCATAATAAGTCTAAAAATATCTTTTCACTAAACTGCATTTTACTTATGTAAAACACCTCAGCGAGACACACACACAGAAAGAAAGACAAATGTGGGTGTTTATACATATGTATATATGAAAGAATGAAATATCCGGGATATAATCTGCAGTTAGCCCATACTCATGTTAAACACCATGGCGGAACACACACACAAAAAGAAAGACAAATGTGCGTGTTTATATATACTAATATTGCATGATTGCATGATTGGATTTGGATCTCAATAATAACTGCAAAATTACACAATATCATGTCGAGTGATATACATTCCGGCTTTATCTATAAATGGTTTGAACATAGATGAAACATTTTTCTTTCAGTTTGAAGAATTGATCTGCCCTACTAATTATCAATAACCCTCAAGTATTGAAAACAAATGTTGCATAATCTTTGAATGATTTATTTATATATGAACGGAGTGCAATATTAGAAGCTACGTCTAAAGGTATGACTTACTAATTATTCAAACGAGGCTTAAACTTTGACAAGTACTTGACATCTGTGGCAAGAAATTTGCCTTTGCTAAACTTTAGAACTAGCAAACACAAACTTCCAGGAATGTCAGCGAATTGTAAAAACATACCAAGACAAGGCAGAAAATGCACCTATATGTAAATTCTTACCATTTTATTATTCCACAAAGAGTGCAGTATGAATAGTCAGACGAGTACGTATCAACAACTCAGGGCAATCTCACCAAACAGCGTTCCTTGCCCGCAGCAAGAATGGATTAACCCTACCATTGACTGCAGTAGATATGAACCGTATCAAGCTCATGCACAAAGCCTGGAGGAAGACAGCTACAATCAATCCGATGAGTTTAATTTCAGTAACCAGTACTCTCATATCCCCAGCCAGGAGACAATATCTCGGTTTGACCATGAACATAACGGTCTTGCTAAACAGTTATACATTGAGAAGCTCACTAATCTTTCAAATGGAAAGGAGGACATAGTGTCCTGGTACAGATCTGTTTTAGCCGACAGGGCTAGCAACCTCTCATCCTATCCAAACAAAAGGCTTGTCGTAAGAAAATCTACAAAACAGGGTACAAGTGCCAAAAAATACGCCAAAGATTGCTATGCCTTATATTTATTTTTGAATGGAGATGATTCTGAAATAGAAGACATTTTTTGTAGATCAACAACCGCAAGAACACCAGTGACTCCCAGGTGTAAAGATAGTAGTGATTCCACTTCAAGCGAACTTACATTAGCAGAATGTAAAGCGGACCTGCATAACATGACCGTAAGGGTTAATGACTTAAAGATCGAAATAAATGAAGCTACCAAACTTATTCAATTGAGAGACGAGAAAATTGATAAACTAGAAAAGCAAAACGCTACCTTGCAATCTACTTTAGAGAAACTTGTGTCTGAAGTTGAGGCTAAATTCACGGTGCTTGAAGCTTTTAAAAAGTATGCATCGAGCAGAATTCACAATATTGGTGATTTTGACGAAGCCAGCTACACAGCACGACTTGATGCTATTGAAGCCAATGCTTCGAAATTGTCAAACAAAGTGTTGCAAATATCAACTAAAATGAAAACGCATTTTCCACATAGTGAGAAAGCAAGTGGTCACACTGATTCTCCCAAGAGTCCAGTTATTGTAGTTAACAGCTCACCCATACCAAAAACCGCTCCACCATTACGCTTTCATAATAACGAATCTAGCGGAAAGGCACATGTCGCCGTAACATATGCAGAAGCCACTGCTAGACATTTGAGTCCGCAACCTGTACCAGGCGGGTATAGAGACTCGAACATACAACACCAAACTGTGAGTACTATTACACCAACAAAACAATACGCACAAGAAAGAAAAGAGTCAGCTGGAGACCAACCAAAATTCACTCATACTGATGAAATACAATGAAAACATGACCAGCAACAACAATCGTATACAGATAGAAATTCCAAAACCAGTCAAGTAACATACAGTCCTAACCACACACAGTACAATTCTTCTATTACGAGCAACGGTGGACCAATTGATTCTGGAAGATATGATCATCGACAAGATAAAAAAGGCCCAGACTTCGATACAAACGAAGTAAAGACTGATGATTCTGGCGAAGTCTTTATAGGAGTATCGCGCAGAAAAACGTACAGGTATTACCTAGGAAATATCGATAATCGAACTACAAGATCAGGGATAATTTCCTATTTGGAAGAAAGAGGACTACATCCGACGGTGATTCGTATTTTCCAAAGTAGGAATGGACGAAACTTAATAGTGAGGGTAAATATTCCTGCAGAAGAAGCAAACTTAATAGAAAGCAAAAACTTTGTTTGGCCGAATGGTGTAGCATGTGAGCGCTGGCTCACTAGAAACCAGTTGCGTGCAAAATACGACCAACAGAAAATACATAGAGGAAATCACGAACGCGACGACAATGAATTCAGGGGAAATAATTTGGGATTTAACTTAAAACGTGATAGAAGGAACAAATATATGGAACATGATCGCGATGATAACTATGATGATCGTGACCAAGACTGCGACCATGATGATTATGATTACGATCATAGGCATGACAGCTTTGACGCCTATGACTCGAGAAGAAATCACAGAGAGTGGTAATCTGCTTTGATTATTGTACATATATTGTTTACCGTATAGAAAATATGTTAGTTCAAATGTCACTAATGACTACTGCAATATTATTGGTGTATATGTCTGCTTGCTTACTGATGCATAACAACAGTCTTAACATTCTTACTTGGAACGTCAGAGGAATTATGTCTTCTGCATTATGTGTCAGTAATTTACTTGACCTATTAGAATGTGATATCGCCGTGATATGTGAACACAAACTAACAAAACAAACCAGCAAATTTATAGATACTCTTCATGGGGATTACATGTGTTATACAAAAATTGATAATACTGAAAACCGCTTAATCTCGAAAGGTCGAAGAGGTGGAGTATCAATTATGATTAAAAACAACTTGGCCTACTCAGTAAAAGAAATACATTGCAATAATGATCGAATTGTTGGCATTGAATTACGATCGATAAAAGATGTCACAGTCTTTATATTTGGTGTGTATCTACCCTCTGACGAAAATCTTAATTTATATCAAGAATGTATTAACTCAATTGAATCCCTCTATGAGTATTACTCGTGTTACGGTGAAGTAATAATTATGGGGGATTTTAATGCCAGATACAGAGAATCACCATCATCATGGTGTACATGGTATAAATGTAACGTGTTCACGGCTTTTGTTGAAAACAATGATTTGATACCATTGAACAAGTCAAATTTAAATAAAGGACTGAATTATACGTTCGAGCCATGCAGATCAACTCTTGACTATATAATTGTTAACAGAAGAATGCTAGATAGGGTCGTTGATTGTGAGGTTTTTACAAATCACGATACGTGCATAGCCTCAGACCATCATGTTGTATGCAGCACCCTTACGTTTGCAGCAGCAAGGTATTGTAACTCTCGTGTTCCTATATTTCCATCTCCATCTTGGTCTAAATGCGGAGATGAGAAACTAATAGCTTACCAACTGGAAGTAGATAGACTATTAAAGGCAGATTGTGAATCGACCCCGCAATCACCCCAATCAACCCAAGAAATAGAAAACATTAATAGTAAATTAATTTCTGTAATGAGGGATGTAGCTTTTCAGGTCGTACCGTCGAAAAAGTTTAATCCTCACACAAAGCCTTATTGGTCGCCAGAAGTTAAGAAAGCTCATAGCAAAGCTCGTTACTTTCGGAAAAAGTGGATAGAAAATGGAAGGCCACGAGGGCTTGTCCATGAATCTTACAAGCAATATAAAACTGCTAAAAGGGAATTTAGAAATACCCAAGAATATGCGATACAGGCTCATGAAGAAGATATTTTTAAAGACTTAGATGAAGCAGCCGAATTAGACGTGAGGCTTTTTTGGAAGTTGTACAACAGACAACGTAACAAGAGCAAATATTCCAAATGTTGTTTTGAATTAAAATATGACGGTGAATTAGCGACTGTGCCGGATGAAATATCTCGACTGTTTGCTAAATATTTTACTAAATTGTATACTCAATCTAGAGACATATTTGTAAATCATGAACTAACGGACGAGTTCTGTATTGATGAACCTATCTTTAAAGTAAAATTTAGCTTTCAAGAAATAGCCTCTGTCATAAAACAGCTCAAACTTAGGAAAGCCCCGGGCATTGATGGTATTCAAAATGAGCATTTACGCTACGGGGGAAGAAGACTGACAGAATTCATTACAATGCTTTTCAACGGGGTAATAGAAAAGTGTTACATACCGTGTGACTGGAAAGTAGGGTTAATTGTGCCCATATTTAAGGAGGAGGGAAATCTAAAACGGACCCTGACAATTACAGAGCTATTTCCCTGCTGCCTGTATTATATAAACTATTTGAAAAGTGCTTATTCAATAGATTAACTGCATGGTGTAATAGCACTATATATAATTTCCCTAATACTGAACAACAGGGGTTTCAAAAGGGACTGAGTAGTATAACAGCATCTTTCAATCTACACGAAGCTGTTTTTTTTCACTTTAGAACTAGGATCAAGAGTGTTTGCTGCTTTCTTAGATATTAAAAAGGCGTTTGACACTGTGAATCACGACGGACTTTTTCTAAAACTCAGAAATCTGGGCATTCAAGGAAAGATTTTACATGTATTAAAGGAATCATACACAAATATTCAAAGCATTGTCCTGATGAACGAGTCAAAATCCGAACCTTTTCCAATAGAACGGGGTATTCGACAGGGAGGTGTTTTATCAACTTTTTTATATCTTGTTTATATTAATAACCTTTTACAAGAATTACATCAGTCAAAATTAGGGCTACTTGTTGGGTCAACTCCGTCTGGAAATCCAGCATTAGCCGATGATATAACTCTGCTCGCAAACACACCAATCCATTTGCAAGAAATGCTTGATATATGTAACAGATACTCACCAACATGGAACTTCACCTTCAACGTTAGTAAAAGCTGTGTATTAGTTTTTAATCAGAATAAGCAAACAACATGTGAGAAGTTTAACTGGAAAATAGGCAATCATACTATACCTATTTTAAGTGAAACCGAGCATGTTGGAATTCCTGTGTGTTCCAATATGAAATGCTTGACTAAAGTAGACAGATCTTGTACTAAAGGCAGAAATCATTTTATTCTCTTGTAGGGGTTGACACAAATGAAGCTAGACCCAATCCTCTTACCTACGTCAGCTTGTACCAAAAAATTGTGATACCATCAGCCCTTTATGGTTGTGAAGTTTGGTCGAATATCAGACTCAAAGACTTGAGAAAGCTCCATGTATTTCAGCATCATTGTACCAAAATTCTGCAAGGCTTTCCTCAAAACACGCGGTCAGGAATGAGCGAAAGTTTACTGGGGATAAAGAGAATTATATCAGAAATTGATAAAAGGAAACTGAACTTTCTTGGTAAATTATGCCATCTTCCAGAAAATGTAACAACTAAAAGAATATTTTTATTCAGACTATATCTATATCTTTCTAGAAAAGATGTTACAGAACAAAAAGGCTTTATTCCAGATATATGTAGCATTTTGCAGAAATATAATATTTATGAATTTATTGAAATTTTTGTCAGAGACAAAATATTTCCAGGAAGAATACAGTGGAAACAAATTATAAAACATGCTACTCACAAATATGAAAACGAGCGCTTTACAAACTTGTGCCATACTGACATTTCCTACAAAAGATTCAAAAATGTTCATACTTCTATAAAACCCTCAATTCTATGGCAAACTCCAAAAACAACAAGAGAGTTACAGTTAATTACATCCCTTGCAAATGTTCTGATAACTGTTCCAAATAATACTATGCAAGTTTGTAAACACTGCACTTACTCTTACACAGATGTGATAATCCATGCATTTATTTCCTGTCAGAGCACTGTGCGACAACGAGACATATTTTGGACACATATTATAAATAACTTTGACATTCGTCTTGGCGTGTACCTTCATAATATATCAGATGAAGAATTTATTCAACATCTCCTTGGTAGAGAATTTCCCAACGGTATCGGCCTAGACGAGCCTGAAATACTGAGAAATTTTATAATGTCTGCCTCAGTATTTTCTGCAACTGTAATTCATGGATTCTTTTCATGGTAATAAGATCGATTTTCAGATTATCACGATTTTGAATTATGTGATCGTTGAAATCTTGATAATCATGTCTTCATGCATGCTTTTATATATATATATATATATATATATATATATATATATATATATATATATATATATATATATATATATATATATTACATATACAATATTATTTTCTGTAAAATAATGATGATGTGTACGATAATTAAGCATTGAAGGATTGGGCAAGAGTGCACCATACTTTTGATAAGTATAGTGTCCTCATATAAGAATCCTCATAGGGAAAATCCACAGATTTCTCTCATGTATACCTCTGTTAATTGTATATAACTAATTCAATTAATTTCAATATTGTTTCATTGTTTTCTTTTTCATTTGTATGCATCCTTATCTCTGAAAAGAGGAAATAAAGATTGATGATGATGATGATGATGGCAGAAAATGCACCTATATGTAAATTCTTACCATTTTATTATTCCACTAATCCTAATGTAATAAAGTTTGGTATTCCACTAATCCTAATGTAATAAAGTTTGGTATTCCACTAATCCTAATGTAATAAAGTTTGGTATTCCACTAATCCTAATGTAATAAAGTTTGGTAAACTTTTTCCTCCAGAAATTGCTCAACATCAATAAATCTTGCTAAATTTGTTGACATAATTATGAAAAATTTATCTAACTGCCAGCAACATACAAATTGCATCGCCGACCGGATGTGCAAGTATTTATATATATATATATATATATATATATATATATATATATATATGTGTGTGTGTGTGTGTGTGTGTGTATAGTTATGTATGTTTACGTGTATCTATAGGTAGATATACGTACGTGTATCTGCGCATGTATATCTAATACGTTACAAAACTTGTTTTTCATAATGTACTGTTGGCGTTGCGTTTTACATCATACGATAGTAAAGCACACTCCTGGCCGGCCTAAGTGTTTTTGGCGCCCTAGGCGAACTATGTCTTTGGGGCCACTGCCGTCTAATTTGGCGCCCTTAAAGCCTGACGCCTATATTGTCGGGCCGGCCCTGAGAACACTCCATGTTCTCATATATCTGTTTATACCCTAAAAAGTTAAATAACTACTCTCTACACACACTGCCAAGATATAAGTATTACGATGCTCTCATATGTCGCCTGTGTGTCGCCTGAGATTTCAAAACCAAATATAGGTTATGTTCTTTCTTATAATGAGGCCCATTGAACAGTATTGCAAGGCTTATCGCAAAAGATTTACGTCAAAGCCATACCACTCACTAATTTAATTTCTGTGTATTTTAATCAAACTTTACTTTAGATTGCAGTGCCCCTGCATTATTAAAGATAAATTGAAAATAGTTGAAATCAACTTACCTTAATAAATAATTTTAACTTGCTTCTATAACAAAATCATTCGTTGAAAACTTTGTAAACAAAATGGAGGCATAGTCTCAACCCGGATGTTTAAATGATTTGGAAGTATTTATAGCTAACATAAATCAATATTTGGCGTAACCAAGTATCACTCCGTCAACATGTATAATGTGTCAGACAACCAGAACAAGGAGGTCAGGTCAGATATTCAATGGAGTAGTTGTGAATTGAATTGAGTAAGATAGAAGCATAGACTGGAACGAAAACGCCTTATTATTATTATTATTATTATTATTATTATTATTATTATTATTATTATTATTATTATTATAAAGACTATTTCTAATTATTTTGTAAGACACACAAATATTATTACAGATACAAGTGAAAGAGTGAGAAAGAGAAACACTCGGTATGATATCAATGCAGTTACAAGAGACATTATTGTCCAATCAATTTTATCCAGTTCAAATACTGCTTGCATTATTTTAACCAAAAAATAAATAAAACATATTATTCAAAATGTACTATAAATTAGTCCGTTTGTGTGAAGGGTAGGCAGCTTTAAACAAACCTATCTTTTCCATACCAGACAGGACTCCTTAAGCCACTCGATGAGTTGATTGCGAAACAAATATAATTTCAATAAAAATAATGAAAAGATCTATTTAAAAATTAGTTATAAGATGCAATTGATGTAATTTCTACTAATTCAGATACAACAGTACTTTTACTTTTATAATAATTGTCTTATCAAGAAAGTTTTCTTCAAATAATGCTGAAAAAAGTCATGGTACATTTTGCACTGGGAAGATAAACGTCTCAATGAATGCAATTTCCATGTATTTCTCAAACTTTTCAATCGTCCTTTACTAATCACACACATGTCGTAGAAGAGGCAGTGAAGCTGTGGAAGAAAGAGAAAAAGGAAAAAGAGTAAATAGTAATTTCTTAATCGACCATATATATATAGGATTGTTATTAGTCTTTCAGTATTTGTACATGTTTCGACTGGTGCTAAAATACGAGCATACATTGATAAGATCCACCGTAATAAAGAGTGAGATTCTATTGAATTTTCCTATTTAAGCAAAGTTACTCGATCAGCTCTCTTTTGATTTGTACTTGCCAGTAGATCTGTACTACATATATATGACAGTACAACTATCGCTAGAAAAAGTATTTTAAATCGTTCGGGAGAGCAATTAATTTCTAAATAATAAAGGGCTCTGAAAACATTAAAAACTAACTGTTCAGCTCCTTTTGTATGCGCCCACACCTGCGCATAAGATCCATCGCAACTCTATAACACAGTTCTAAAAACAATTTAATGTTCCTTTTGAGCAATTTGGCTAGTGTTATAAGTTTTACATAAACAAGGAAAAATCATCATAAACATATCGACCCTTTAAAAACATTCTTCAAGAAGGACCGAATCTGATTTTGTCAGTTTAGCTAACTACTGCATTCTCATCCTAAAGGAAATGGAGGAGGCGAGGACAGTAAATACGTGCATGTATACAATCCCTGTTCATATACACGTTTGTATCCTATTGTTTTGGGTTCATCTGTACAATCATTCAAACTATCTTTTGCATACATGAACATTATTTCCGTGTGCTTTCTCTGTTCTTTTTTTTTTTTTTTTTTTTTTTTGTTTGTTTATCATGTATCTCTCTGAAAATATCCTTTGGAGGAAATAAAGAATGCATGAATGAATGATTGAATTAGTGTGGGATAGGCAGCTTTGAATAACCATACCAGGCAGGACTCCTTAAGCCATTCGAGTTGATTAAGTAACATACCCAGATCTTGTAACTTTCGTTAGCTGCATATTTTCTCCAACTTCCTTATTTCAAATTATTCCATGAGAAGACTCTAAGGAGTAATTGTCTGCATAGACAATCATCTTTAAAGTATATAAAACTCATATGAGTTTATACACACCTGGGCTTGTCCCTGTTTAAATTCTAGTCATATCTAATCTCAATAAAGGTAGTAAAAAGATGGGGGGAGTATTTATTAGACTCATTGATGTAATTTGTACATATTCAGAACTATATAGGTTTTTTATAATGATTAAAATAATTCTTATCAAGTAAGTTTTGTTTTAAAACTGAATTATCCTGAATTAAATCATGGTACATGTTATATTAGAAAGGTAAGCTTCTCAATAAATGTAATTTTCCTGTCAAATTTCTAATCATCTTTTACCAATCAGAAACACGTCGTGGAAGATGCAATGATGTCGTCGAAGAAGGAGAAAAAGGAAACAGAGTAAATACTTTTTTTTAATCCATCATACTTCTAGGTTTATTGGTAGTTTATAATTGGACAGGTTTCAGATTGTGCTACAGAGCAAGTATGCATTGAAAAACTCCAACCGTAATGCAGAGGGAGATTCGGATCAAAATTTACAATGAAAATAATACTGGTTCCATTGAATTTTCCTATCCAAGCAAAGTCACTCGAATTATCCCTCTATTGATTTGTACTCGCCAGTGGATATACGCTACACATATGCATTACGGTGCAACAATCTATTGAAATAGTATTTTTATCGTTCATGAGAGCAATAAATTCTGAATAATAATTCCCTATAAGTATAGCTAACTGTTAAGCTTCTTTAAAGTGTGTCCGCACACATGTTCATGTGCTCCATCACAACTCTGTAACACAATTCTGTAACAAAACTCTGTAACACAATTCTGTAACTCAACTCCGTAAGACAATTCTTATCAAGTAAATTTTGTTTAAAATGATAATTATGCTGAATAAATTCATGGTACATGTCATATTAGAACGGTAAACTTCTCAAGAAATGTAATTTCCCTATATTTTTCAAATTTTCAATCGTCTTTTACTAATCAGAAACACGTCGTGGAAGAGGCAATTAATTGTCGAAGAAAGAGGAAAAGGAAAAAGAGTAAATACTCTTTTCTAAATCCATCTTACTTTATAGAAATATTGGCAGTTTATCATTGGACAGGTTTCAGATTGTGCTACAGGGCACGTATGCATTGAAAAACTCCCACAATAATACAGAGGGAGATTCAAATCAAAATTCACCACGACAATAACACTGGTTCCATTGAATTTTCTTAATCAAGCAAAGTCACTCGAGTCTGCCCTCTATTGACTCGTGATCGCCAGAGGATATATGCTACACATATGCATGACGGTTCAACAATCTATTGAAATAGTATTTTTATCGTCCTGGAGAGCAATAAATTCTGAATAATAAATCCCTGTTATTATAACTAACTCTTAAGCTTCTTCACTGTGTACCCGCACACCTACTCATGAGATCCATCACAACTCTGTATCACAATTCTGTAAAACAATTCTGTAACACATTTCTGTAGCACAATTCTGTAACACAACTCTGTAACACATTGTAGTAACACAACTCTGTAACACAATTTTGTAACACAACTCTGTAACACATTTTTGTAACACACTTCTGTAACACAACTCTATAACACAATTATGTAACACAACCCTGTAACACAATTCTGTAACACAATTATGTAACACAACCCTGTAACACAATTATGTAACACAAATCTGTAACACAATTATGTAACACAATTTCGTTAAACAACTCTGTAACACACTTCTGTGACACAATTCTGTAACACAATTCTGTAACACAACTCGAACACAATTTTGTAACACAATTATGTAACACAACTCTGTAACACAACTCTGTAACACAATTCTGTAACACAACTCTTTAACGCAATTCGGTTTCACAATTCTGAAAACAATTTCATGTTTCTTTTAAGCAGTTTGGTTAGTATTATACATTTTGCGTACAGTAGGAAAAACATCGATCCTTTTTCAAACGTGTCGTTTAAGAAGGACCAAGTATTATTTTACCACCTTAGCACACCACTACATTCACATCGTAAAGAAAGTGGAGGAGGCAAGGACAGTTGACGTTCTCGACGAGGAGAGAAATCGAATCAATCGCCAAAAGGAAAATGACAAGATCACAACTATATCGCATCATATGTAAATATCTTTCAACCATGGGATATATTTACCTTTTTGTGTTGCATATACTAATTTATTAAATGCTATTTTTGTTTAGTGGACATTTTCATGAAATCGGTCATATTTTGCATTTTTTTAGCATGAAATTACTCATCTATATTCTTGATTCTTGTTCACCAATTAAGAAACTTTTTCACACTGAACATATATGGAAGGTAGTTATTGTACGCATGGCCATGTGCTGTGATACTTATGCGAACTTGTGTATTATCTGAACAAAATCTATAATATAGGCTTTTAAAAAAATACCTGTGATTCTAAAGCCAAAATTATTACATGCAGATTGTTTAATATAAAAACTTAGAGTAAGAAATATAGTTTTTCTTGTATTGAAGTCAGCTTCATAATTCGAAAATGATTTCGATGCATCATCCCTTCAATGTTTTGTGGCATGACATATGCACTGCTGGACGAGGATGAAAATTACTTTAAGTATTATTATTGTTTCAGTTAATATTCTCCTGCAGCCAACTTGGGACCGATGGAGAAGGAAAAAGTAATGCTAAAGAAGAATGTTGTCAACAAGGTGATTAACAACATCGCACTGCACCTCCTTGGGTAGGGGACAGTTCTCTACAAGTCATACTTTTTATTTTGAAGGGGCCGATAACCAGCCCGTACATTAACACGAAGAATTATAACAATCTGTCAGTCTCATTGACTGTTCCATGTCCAGTTCTTTCAGCTTATAATATATGAAATTTCAATGATTGGATACTGAATGAAGGAGTCTGGGGTATCAAAATAGAGATACAATGATTTGGAATTGTAGTAAAATTCTCTGGAGAAATAATACGGATACGTCGTGGCGGAGTACCTATATAGATGCAGTCAAACACAAGTATCGGCATTGTCAGCATCTTTCCAGAGAAAGTTCATTTCTGTAACAAATGAAATATCTTATTGCATTAAGTCATTTGGAAATAGTTTTAGCTTTTATTGGAATTTAGTTTGTTTCCATATACCATTCCTGTTTCCTATACTTTAATTCTAAGCGCAAACGATTTTTCGTCGTTTATTTAATATCGAGGCGAAATATATTCTGTTGTCATGATATACACCTGTCATGGAAACTGACATATTTGGTAAAAATTTAATTTAGTTGTTCAGTGATTCATCCACTTAGCTGTTGTTTACTATATATTAAAATTGACTGTAGCATTTAGCTGCGCAAGGACAAAGCGTTTCATTTTCACAGGTTTGAAAGTGCGCTTGCATGCTGTTGTCTTTTTCAGAAAGTAGTCGAAATAAATATATTTCTATGTAGAGTCGTCCTTTTCTTCTCACGAATAGTTAATGTACGATTCCTGCTGAGTTAAGTCAAAATATACACCATCAAGCAAACAAGGTGTTCCCATGTAGTAGAAGTTTAGTAAACAGAATGTTCCCATGTAGTGGTAATTCAGTAAATAGTATGTTCCCATACAATGGTAGTTCAGTAAACAGGTTGTTCCAATGCAGTGGTAGTTCAGCAGGAACAGCCGATATGCATGCCAATAGACTCTTCCGTTCCTTTGTCTAGTTGTGAACAGTTCTGGGCTTTGTGAATATCTCTGAAACGCGCAGTAATTCTTAAGTCGGCATCGACTGCAATCTGATTGAAATCGAGATCTACTTATAATAAGCAGATCAGACAGGCGCAGATAAAGATTTATTTTATGCTGACCTTTATAATTCCCGGCCCACTACGTTTTAGTAGCCTGACAGATAATGCATTGCATTTCGTGTTAGTGAGAGTTATTGTTAGATAACGTTATATTCCGAATGACAATTATCACATTCACATACGTGAAAGCTGTAATTTGATTGGTGAATCAAAAGGTCAACATAACATGAACTCTTATCGGTGTCCGTGACATTTCCGTTACTTTCGAGGTCTTGATTTTAATTAGACTGGCATCGAATGTCTGTGGAGACGTCCATTTCACATTTGACGAGAGCAGTTGATGCCGCCCTAATTTTCTACAGCTAACGCGGTTGCCTCGTTAGTAAGTACATTATCTCTGAATATATGTATGGTTATATCATTCATCGTCTTATCATGGTTCTCCTCTGTTTTATTAAATGTTTGTATCCAACATCCGTGGTAGCACAGTTGGTATAGCGTCGGACTCGAAATGCAACGGTCGCGCATTCAATACCAGTCAGTTCGGCTGCTTCAGTGTATCCTTTGGTAAGGGACATAGCTCCCATTTCATCAGTACAATCTAGAGTCCTAGACAATAATGTGTTGAAAGTGCCGTTAACACCGGAAGCAAACCACCAACAGATCATTTGTGCTGGCATTTCTTTGGTGAAAAGACACGCATATACCTCAGAACAATTCAAACATTTATTAGGCCGTACTTCACTTTTCAACATGGTATTGTGATGTTCTTGTCAAATGTTTACTATCAATTCGCGAGGTAATTCGTCCATATTTAGCACAACGAGACCGGAACATCGCTGTCAATTTGATTGATTCAGAGAGAGAAAGAGAGAAAAGAAGTTCAAATGACTGACATATCAGAATTGTTGGTGGAGTCGGAGTCTGCGAGCTTTTTGTAATCTTCGGAACTGAAGCCACTTGTACATTTATATAACAGGTTGCATTGTAAAAGGAACTAAATATATCCAATGATTGCCAAGCTATTGTGTTAGCATCAAAGTATGGTTCATGGTTTATACAGTTCGCATATCAAATAGTATCAAAGTATGATTCATGGTTTATACAGTTCGCATATCAAATAGTATCAAAGTATGATTCATGGTTTATACAGTTCGCATATCAAATAGTATCAAAGTATGATACATGATTTATACAGTTTGCATATCAAATAGCATCAAAGTATGATACGTGGTTTATACAGTTTGCATATCAAATAGTATCAAAATATGATACATGATTTATACAGTTTGTATATCAAATAGCATCAAAGTAGGATACATGATTTATACAGTTTGTATATCAAATAGCATCAAAGTAGGATACGTGATTTATACAGTTTGGATATCAAATAGTATCAAAGTATGATACATGATTTATACAGTTTGTATATCAAATAGCATCAAAGTATGATACATGATGTATACAGTTTGTATATCAAATAGCATCAAAGTATGATACGTGATTTATATCAAATAGCATCAAAGTAGGATAAATGGTTTATACAGTTTGTATATCAAATAGTATCAAAGTATGATGCATGGATACAGAAACAGAAAATTACGAGCGTAAGACTGATGATGTTATTATAAAGGCCCCTATTCTTCTTGGATACTGAGGTATACATTTATGGTTGTTTTAACACATATCTGTTGGGCAGTTGACATACCAAACGGCTTTATAGAATTTTAAAGGTTCAGTGACTTAAGCTGGTTAAAACGAACTTCCATCATAGAGGTCTCAAGTGAATCGAAAAGGGACAAAACTCCGTCAAGAATGAATAAAGATAGAAAAAACTCAAATGGCGCACCTTAATTTGCTGGACAGTCTATATTCCAATTAGAATTCAAAATATATTTACAAAGTTAAGTTATGACAGTCACAAAATGTGGGTGAACTGAGAGCAGGGACGGAAAGATGACAGAGGTGATTACTTTTAGGACCTCATGTTTCAAAAGTTCGACATATATACGGGAAAGTGATTAAAAAGAAAGACAACAGTTATTCAAAATGAACAGTAAATGTTTTTATTAACAACACAACACGCATTCTGTATGAAATTCTGTATCAAAAGGCAAGCGAAATGTAATTGGTGTGGATAACAAGCTTATAAAAATATAGGAAAGGGCTTCTTAATACCTGATTTCGAATCGCAATAAATTCCCCAATGGTCATCCTGCAAGAATGGTCATCATAGCATTATTTGTACATGAAAACAAAAGAGATCCTAACAAATACAAATTTTATCATCTTTTACCAACTTCAAACAACCTAGGCACTAAGCTGCCGTTGCATTATGCGCCGGCAGGTAAGGGTCTATCATGTTTGCTTTACTGTTTTGGGCCTAACAAACAAAGTAGACCTGATCTGCCGCAGCATAATCCGTCTATGTCGTTTGTGCTACTGATTAGGCCTAACAATCTGCAACGACCCAGATCTGCTGAAGCATTAACAAAAAAAAAAAAGGAATTATGCACATTGTGAATTAGTTTTACATTGTATAAAAGTTAGCTACCTATGAATTCACTTGAGTAATAATGCGTGCGTACTTCAAATTATAATACTGCTGGTATGTAATAACACAAAACTGAACAATAAGTTTAAAACAATACAAATATTTTGATATAAAGATTTAAAAACAAGCTATCACAGATAAAAATGTGCAAAAAAAGTAATAATACTGATGTGAACGTTTGATAACAATACTGTTTATGACTTAATTTGGTATGATTTTCCTAACCTCTACTAACAAAAAACACAAAAAAAAAACACAATTTAGGTGACTATACAGAGCAAAACAAGGTTTACAAACCTACTCGTAATACTGTTCGTGAGAATAAATAAGTTTTTCGTACATCTATGATATATACATTAAAAGGGTCACTTGTGCGACCGGATAATGACCATATTCTGCCTGCTTAGTAAATTAGCATGGTAACCATTGCTATGTTACCGCCACGCCTCCAAAGCTATGTTGCGGCTGTATTGAGGATAGGTGTCACGATACCGAGCGCTGAAAAAAATATTAGAGAATTTAAATTCATGTATTTTTAATTTCTCCTAAAATTAATACATCTCTTTATCAGCTATCTGGACACTTCAAGAAATAATGCTTTCATCAAGCAACTTTACTTTAGACAATTCATATTTTACCTCATAAAGATAGACTTACAATAGGGTGTCATGACTAATCAAAAAGATAGACTTACAATAGGGTGTCATGACTAATCAAAAAGACGTCATGATATCAGAATTGCCTTATCTCTTACTTGTATGATATTCACAATAACTGAAGTTTACTCGTTAGCATTGAGAAGGAGAAATTGATAAATATTTGTAATCTTTTTAGTAAATTTTTACCTTTTTCTGGTACAAGTAATTCATTTAGATTTTCTCCCAGATAACATTAGTTATTATTTTAGCAATGATTAGGATAATGATAAAAATTAAAGTAATAATTTACCCTCCATTGCAAAGTAAATACAGTTAAACTTGTCCAAGGAGAGCACCTCCCAACAAAGGCACCTCATTGAAGGCATTTCAAAACACCTTTTCATTTCACTTACGCATGTAACCGCTACACAAAGAACACCTGTCCATAGAAGTCAAAATTTAATGGCCCCTTGGGCCAGCTTTACAGAAAGATTTCGCCGTATAATGTACTATGTCTACTCACAAAACGTTAGCTGGCATAGGACGCTGTCCATGCTGGTCCAATGTAGGCTCTTGTCTCAGGGTGTACTTGAATGAAAAAAACAGGATTTTTTATATATATACACAAATGTTGAATTTAGTGAAAGAAAATCAATTTAATGTTTTTGAGCGAAACAAGTGATGCCCATAACTCCTCTTGTAACCTGAATGAAAAATAAAATAATCTGACACAGATATTTTTTTAATTACTAATTATTACATTTCTTCTTACTACGAATCTACTCGGGTAAACAGATTTAATATTGTTTTGTGCATATTGTATAATATTGCTTTGTGCATAATGTTCAGCCATTATTACAATTAAGTATTTTCTAATTAAGTCGGTGATATTAATGTAATAATTGATGAAGGCCAAACAGCTGCGTAATCACAGTGTACCTTCTGCCACAACAACGGTTAGAAATAATTTATATACAAGCACGCTTATTTGCACGTTTAATAACATAATTAAGCTTTATTCGACACTCAAGTTAGTACAATGTATGCATAAAGGAAACCAGCGTTTTCCCTATACTGAAACAACATTTAAAATCTTAACATGATGTATGTTGAAAACAATGCGAGCTCCAAGGGACAAAAATATAAAAAAAAGTTACATTTAATGTGACCTGCAGTGAGTTCATTTAAACACTTGTATCGTGCCACTTGTTTTCATGCCACTTTAATAAGAAATGTGAATAGCAACTGTTGTTTGGGTCGTATTTTTCGAATTAATTTCTATCTCACAAAAATTTCTGCATTACAGTATTTTACAATTATTTGTTTTGTTTCATAGTGTTATATAGAATATATTTAACTCACCCTCCAAGAACGTGTAACTTCCGGTCTGAGATAGCGGACACTATATCCAACAAAGTGCTGATCTAAAATAATATAGAAGAGATGTATGGTAACTTTGAACTTGCAATTCATAAGCTGGGCTATATGTTTTATGAGTAGATATAGGTAGGTATAAGAGTAATCAACTGTCGCGAGAAGTTTGAGCGAAAGGATAACCCATGTAAGCGAATAAAATTTTGTAATTTTAAGCCAAAAGAGAACATATCTTGGATGTATGAGGCAGATTGACTTCTCCATTTTGGGGGAGAAAAAAAATAAACAAATAAACATTACAAAATTCTTGCGCAACAAAGTAGTGCGCAGCCCACAATCTGTTTCCTAAACGAATATAGACTAAATAGCAAGTCATTGAAACATATCCAGACAAAGAAATACATTGTTAATTCAAAGTAGATTTTGAATCGAGTTTGCTAACGAATCAATACTTTAATTTTATATATACACTGACTTAATATTTCGTCACATGAAAGGTTAGATTTATAAAGTTAAATTCAAAATGGCTGCCTGTGCCACACATCGAAAGTTGGGATGTTCCTTTGTATTGGGGTTTTTTGTGCTGCTTTTGTGTTTTTTGTTCTTGTTTTTTTTTTTTTTTTTTTCTTATATTTTTTTTTTTTTTTTTTTGGGTGGGGGGTACTCCGAGGATGCTCTGATTGATAGAGCGATGGCACTTTCATTCCGATCAAGCTAAGTACCTGTACCTCAAGGTTGCGATTTGCCAAAATTGTCCTTATTTCCGCTTCTCATCTATGAATTTCTTGCTACTGTTGTACTGCACGCATTTCTTTAGATGTTAAGTACACTCCATCCAGTAGGAAAATCCACCACATGAAAGATTTTTTTCTTCCCCTATGTGTTTCTATAATTCTTAATTACATTTTTCACTTTCGGTTGTTACCTAACTGTAGTTCACGCCGAATGGAAAACTGATCGAACTTGATTTATATATTACTAAGAAATGGTAAGAACAGTCCTACTACAGTTAAATATCAGCTGAGCATATATATATATATATATATATATATATATATATATATATATATATATATATATATATATATATATATATATAAGAGAGCTATAGTTCATTCTTTACTGAGAATCTAACCCGGGTCAACGAGTTACAGCACCCATCGCCTTACGTGCACGCAGCAACCCCTATATCATCTCGACTAGGTCCACATTCCCTCTCGCAGAAAAAGGAACTTAGTCGCAAATATAGGTATTCATGCGTGGCAGACACATTCACCCAGCGACGCAGCAATTAATTCTGCTCTAATGACACAGTCACTCTGGCTTCCTCTGACAGAAATCAAGATATATGGAAGTTATTATAACAGAGCGGAAAGTGCTATCTCTGGAGCCTGCAGGAGGATGCATGATAATATAAAATGAATTTTACATGGAGAAAGAATATTGTCATACATGTTAGAGAGTTATAATACGTTGCCTAATGGAAACCGAATAAAACAATTTATCGCTTCGCTCAAATGGGTATTACATTTGTCACTCAACTTTCCCGTCCCCTAGTCAACAATCCTGCATCATTTGCTATTTTACTTTGGGTAAGCGTTTTCTTTTTCGTTTGAAAGGCTGGTATAGAGGATGTTAGTTAATGTACTGATACATTAAAAGTCTTGAAATATAACACTTAGAGGAATGGTGAGCAATTTCCTTATGTAAATAAACCCACCACCACCACTTTCCCTCATCCACCCCTTTCCTATGATAGAGTTGAGTCTAAAGTAAGTCTTCTGAAAATAGTGTGAGTACAATGATTAGTCAACATGCATATCTTCTTCTGATGACCATAATATGATCTAAGTTTGACAACAATCCACTAAAAACTGATGAAGTAGTTGTATTCACCATATTTTGTCATATATTTCATCAATATTTAAGTCAGTAAGGGTAATAACTCTTACAAAACTCACAGTAGCACAAATATATGTAAATATATGCATCTTAGAGATCCATAAAAAAAAAACGGGAAGACAAGTTGCGGTCACAAGATTCTGTCCTACACTGCATTCAGCTGCAAGACAAAAAGAGCAATAAGAGTCTAACAAAAATTGCGAGAGCAAAATGATTTGTAGATATGTGCATCTACAGATGATGGTCATAAACTGCACATAGTTTCATGGCAATCCGTTGAAAACTGAAATTAATGACGTTCAAGAGATTCTGTCATCATCTGAAGATGTGCATATGAACCAATCATTGTACTCCTGCAATTTTTAAATATGGAGTTATTGCCCTTTTTAATTGCAGCTGAATGCAGTGTATGACAGAAACTTGTGAGCGCAACTAATCTCACAGATTTCATTTGGTCACCCTGGGAACTGTTATGATCAACATCTTTAGATGCGCATATCGACAAATCACTTTGCTCCCGCAATTTTTTTATTGTTATGACCCGTTTTTGACTTGGAACCTGATGTAGCGTTTGATAGAATCTCGTTCGTTTAAGCACATTTCAAATTAAATTTAAGAAAGTTAAGAAACTCTTCGAATAATTTCCATCATTTGCTCACCAATCTTCGCAAAAGATAAAAAAAAATATTAAATTCGTTTCATAAAATTAATTTTAATTGAACACTCATGTGCATCACCTGAAATAGCGATCGAGCGGGCACATACTAATCATTGGGCCCATTTCTAAAAGCATGAGCAATCATTATCAGAAGTATACATTAGTGTTGAAAGTGCGTGCATGTCTATATGTTTTGTGCATGCATGTATGCATTATTTATGTGTGTGTGTGCGTGTGTGTGTGTGTGTGTGTGTGTGTGTGTGTGTGTGAGAGAGAGAGAGAGAGAGAGAGAGAGAGAGAGAGAGAGAGAGAGAGAGAGAGAGAGAGAGAGAGAGAGAGAGAGAACTGCTGGGCTACACATTTCATGAATGCATGAATAATCATGCCGGTGGAATGAAACGGCTGGTCCTGACTTTTGACATATCCAGTTTAATGTACCATTTTCCTAGATCTATAAACTGAATTCCTCCGAAAACAACCCTGACTGTGCATAAATCCGTAGTCTTCTGTAGACTTAAATACCAGAATATGAAAATACATAATTGAAATGACAATGTCCTCGAAACCAAACTTACAATACTTCGAAATTCAGTTTCGATTCGTTTATTTTGTCATTTCAAAACAAATATGTCTACGATACATTACTACTATAACTATTTCCAGCTATGTAATAATTAAATACATTGATATTTGTTCTGTCGGAAAACAAATTATAGCATTTTCGTGTACTTGAGTGCTTGACAATATTTAATGATAAAAGAAACAACTAATCGATTGGATGTAGGGTTTAATTTGCCGTCGTAGTAGATAAAAAAAAAAAAAAAATGGCGTCATTTTGTTTTCCAAATTATTTTACCAATGATGCTTTGTGAATTTCCGATAAGGTCCATTCAGTGAAAGAAATGTACAATGAATTTTGAATTGTACATGTTGCATGGTGAAAAATTAACAGATGTTTCACCATCACTGAACCAGTCTGCCTCATAGTAAAAAGTTAACGACTCAAGGTGTCATTACTTGATGAGTTTCACAAATCTATGCTAAAGAATGGTTAGCGGTCCATTGAAATTTCGAACTAAACAACGACTGACTAACACCTGGTGGTAGATATGCGTATCTTGGCCTTCCATAAATTAGTATACCTTTCTGTCCCAGAAGTTCGGGGATTCTGATTTGGTATCTCTCAGGGGATCTGTTCAGGAAGTCAGACCACTGTTCTCTTGCTTTCCTGTTACGAATGACAGAACTCAGAACTTAAACCCAAAATATTATGACTTCGATTTCATCTTTGTTCACTAAATGACACTCTGAACTCTGACTTAATAATAATAATAATAATAATTAATAATAATAATAATAATAATAATAATAATTAATAACAAAGAACAACTCGTGGATTCATATTTTGGAATGTACATAGATTGTGTATATGTATTACTAAAGTATACTGCCCAGTTTGATGATATACAGGCCCCGGTTCCACAAAACATCTGATTTTTTTTTTCTACCTCAAATTGGCATTATATATATATATATATATATATATATATATATATATATATATATATATCTTACTGCTGCTGGATATGTAACAATAATTTTCTAACAATTCAGCAGTCATCAAGGATTACAACAGTCATAAAATCTAGAATATTCCATAAAGGTGTTATACCTTATCTCTGACGAATTTTTGAGGATTTCCTCAACTTTTTTTTCAAGAACTGAAAGGTTCATATGTGTTTAAATTTAAAAGTGAAAAGTGAATTTGCATCTTTTCTGCTATCTCTACCTCAGACAAATATGTTGATATTGTCTGAAGTATCATAAGCAAAATAATGTAAAATCTTAATTTGAGGAGACATTTTGAGAATGTTAGTGAAACCGTAGTCTGGATTGTATCAACCTGCAAAACAAACAAACAAAATAAGGTATTTAGAAATTGAGCCATTTTCTGCTTTTTAACAAAAATTGAAATGATTTCATCTTTTCTCGAGCCTTATATATCATGCTATGAACTGAACATACACTAGATGTTATTAGATTTAGAGCGACAGAATATTTGTTGTCGTTGAGGTATCTGTAAATCAGTTTCCCTACTATACCTGTTCTTTTTAACTACCTGACCAACTAAATTGTATGCAAGGGCACGATGGCTGCATTTTTACGTATAGTAAAATCTGTCTTGAAATTTAAGACAAAGCCATGAAAACTTCATATTTGTGATTTAGAAGATAATAGTTTTGTATTTGAATATTTGATGATGCTACTGTTGTTTTTCTATCGGAAACTAAGTTTTATCGTCGACGCCTCAATGGACCCGCTTTAACAGTTATGGCCTACAGCAGACCATTGGCGTCATCGATTCCTTTTCCAATTTTGCAATATTTTATACCGTTTTTTTTTTGGGGGGGGGGAGGGAGTTGGGGGGTGATGGTTGAGAACTCTTTGTGAATATAATTTTCCTTGGCACTACATCACATCAAAAGTCATGACGTCTAACTAACATTATATAGTGTATTTTACTGCTGTAAAAGTTGACAGTCAATCATTTGGAAAGCAAGTTACATTCACAGATAACTTAGATAAATACTTACTTGAGTTCTTCAGGTGTTGTATAATACCTGTGCAATTGTTTTCCAGTTTCAGTGATTGTCTGAAAAAAATTAAAACATAATTCAGATCAATGTATGGCCCTGATTCCATCGTGCGTCGTCCATAGTACGTTGTGCGCTGTGTATTTTCTGTCGTCTATAGTACGTTGTGCGCTGTGTATTTTCTGTCGTCCATAGTACGTTGTGCGCTGTGTATTTTCTGTCGTCCATAGTACGTTGTGCGCTGTGTATTTTCTGTCGTCCATAGTACGTTGTGCGCTGTGTATTTTCTGTCGTCCATAGTACGTTGTGCGCTGTATATTTTCTGTCGTCCATAGTACGTTGTGCGCTGTGTATTTTCTGTCGTCCATAGTACGTTGTGCGCTGTGTATTTTCTGTCGTCCATAGTACGTTGTGCGCTGTGTATTTTCTGTCGTCCATAGTACGTTGTGCGCTGTGTATTTTCTGTCGTCCATAGTACGTTGTGCGCTGTGTATTTTCTGTCGTCCGTCAGCATCTGCTATTTTTTAACTTCTACTAAACCCTTGACCAACTTCAACCAAATTTTACAAGGAACGTTCTACTAAACCCTTGACCAACTTCAACCAAATTTTACAAGGAACGTTCTACTAAACCCTTGACCAACTTCAACCAAATTTTACAAGGAACGTTGTACTAAACCCTTGACCAACTTCAACCAAATTTTACAAGGAACGTTCTACTAAACCCTTGACCAACTTCAACCAAATTTTACAAGGAACGTTCTACTAAACCCTTGACCAACTTCAACCAAATTTTACAAGGAACGTTCTTACATCAGGGCCTTTTATGTTTCTTCAAATGATGTGTATCCGTCATCAAATATATTCGTGGTAACAGAATCCGTTACACCAATTCCAAAAAAAAAGAACTCGAAACAAACAGGAATTTAGCCAGTTCAGTAGGCAGCATCCTGCTATTAGGGCATTTTACGTTCCTACATATGATTTTGATCTTACGTCAGTTACAACTGCCAAAGTCAATAATTAGAACAACATTAACACAATTACTCAAGAGCTTCTTGTTAGAATTAAAAAAAATTTGACAGAAAGTGGTCTTTCAAGTTTTACCAATGTTGTCGATCTGTCATCAAATATGCCCGCCACTACTAAAAATAGAAGAAAATTTAAATGGCTTGTATCAGATTTAACAGAAAACATTATAGCATTAAGGCCTTCAATTTTCGTACAAATTCTGCACATCTACCGTTTACTTTGGTCGCCATTGCTATTGGAAAAACCTTACCACATCTCAAAAAACGTGCAATATAATTTTTACTAGATACGCCAGAAAGTTTAATAAATACCATTTTAAGTTTGTTCAACTGATTTTGATTCATCATCAAATACCGCTGTTGTTAGTTAACCGAATTCGGACTATAGCTCTATAGAAGAAACTCAATTAATTCTTATACCAATGATATTGATCTGCGATTAAACATGGCAGTATTACAAAATAGAAAAATCTTTGAACTATTTCTTAACAAAAGTCCCATCAATTGGTACTTTGGCTTTTAAAATGTATAAAAAAAATTATGTCAACATATTACTGCCAGTAAAAAAATTTATTACAAAATTACACAGCTCCAACAAAAACACTTGACCACTTTTAACCAAATTTGAAAATGAGATCTTTCAACACCTGACCCGTTGCTATTATATTTGGATTTAAGCTGATATCAGTCAGTATTGAGACCTCAAGTCCACATAAGTCTCTCCCCCCCCCCCCGCCTCTCTCTCTCTCTCTCTCTCTCTCTCTCTCTCTCTCTCTCTCTCTCTCTCTCGCCCATAGCTAGAAAATGGGAAACTTACTAATTATTAACCTATTTTTAAGAGGTAAAACGAAGTTTGCAACTAGGAATTTTACAGAATTATGTGGTTTTCTTGTCCTGATATTTGAATACACACATTCTTCTAATGAAGCTTGTTGAGTTACGTATAATCCGATTGAGTTATAAGCACTTCAAATGAAATATAGAGAAATTTTTCAATATACACATCGATATATTTCTTTTTTACTTCAGAGGGTGCACGCCATTTTAATCAAACACAAAAATATTTCATATATATCACATTTGCACATTTTACATTCAACCAGAAATACAATTTAGACCTGAAGATTATTTGCTACACAATAATTGAATGAGATAAGCTGTGAGGGTACCAAATTTCAGTTATTTGTACATCTGACAGATATATACATGTACCCATACATTAACGCAATGTTATCAGCTTATGGTTATACCTGAGTTCAGTATAGTAAATACCCGTGAAAGTGGTTTGCTGGTTCAATATTATGTTTTAAAATGCCTGTAAATACGGTACTTAATCCGGACCACAATACCGTATACCTGTCATTTAAAATCAATCGTGTACCTGTGTAACAGGTTATTCTATTTAAGCTATGGAAGATAAATTGAGATAAGATTGTTAAGTTATTCTTTAAATCCAATTGCCTACCGTGGTCGACATCTATTGTACAAAGTGTGCACAGTTGGGTTCCAATTACTGACAACAATGTATGTATAATAACCTTTCCTGCACGGAACGTAAATTTACTAATGTCTGAACCATAGTAATTTATTGTTGTTTAAAGTAGCGACCGAAAAATAAACAGAGACTATCTCAAATTTCATCCAGTCAAAGATAAATAGAATTTCGATGAAAACGATCATTTGTTTGTTTGGCTTTCTTTTTATGAAAAACTACTCACCAAAGCAGGAACTCTTTTTGCTGGAGGTTCGAACAGTGTAGTTGTAGCTCTTTTGAAATCGTCTGAAGAAAAAAAAAAACATACATGGATAGATTCCAATGAACCCGCACGACATTTAGTACGAAAAAAGATGATAAGTGACAGATCAGAGAAGGAAAACATAAAATGCCACAGAACTATAATTGAGGTTACATCGTCGGTAAAATTTCAAAATTGATTTCTGCTCCTAGAAAGATTGATCCAGAGTTTCTCCTCTTGACCAGCAGACGTGCTCAATGCCAATCACTCTCAAATTATCTTTTGTACAGTTTGTACTAAACTGTTTAGGCACATGTTTTATTTGTCTTTGAATTTGTGTCTGAAAAATGTCTTTCTATTCTCAACCGTAAATTCTTTAGTTTCATCTTACATACTGCTTTTTGCAGTTCAACAACACACTACGTAGATCAAATTTTCTGTATCAGAGATTTGTACTATGTCTGAATTAATTAGTGAATCCCGCGATTTACAACTATCAAATTCACATTTAAACCAGCCCTGTATATACATTGTAATTTGGATTTCACTTGTAATCAAGGCGCATGTGCCAACATTTTCAGATTTTGTTTTGCTGGAAACACAAAACATTTTCTCTACCATATTTTGCTGCAGAGGTTGAACGTATATTGAAATGAGCGATGAACGGAACTATTTATTGTGCTTTGCTGTGGATATTACTATTTGTTAGTGCCTCAGATTTATTTTCCTAAGATCCCTTATTTTATAACCTCTTTCATGCAGTCTTGCAGAAAGCTAGGAATAAGCGTCGTTAAAGTCTTCTTTTTCATTATTGCAAATCCGGCGGAACCGCAGTATTTAGGATTGAAAAACACTGCTGAATATATGCCGTGGACAAAAAATATTTGTATGTAGCAATGGATGAATCTCAGTTTAACGGGGCGGATTTTTCTATACAGTTAGATAATTCAAATTATGCCCTGCTAACGCTTAAAATGCAAGAGCTTTGGTGGGCTTCACCCCTGCCCCCCCCCCCCCCCCCGGGTTCCATCCCACAGATCCAATGCGTACTGGTTTACGCTCCCGCACCCCACCGCCACAAACGATATTTTCCTGGATCCGCCCCTGGTGTCCTCCCTTTGCGAAGTTTACCTTGGTAGATTGTGACATCTAACAAGTTTACACTATCTTAACCACAGTGATTTGAGTTTTCATTTGTATCTATTGATGGGTGGTGGCTACTCATCAAATTAAGAAACTCTCTCAGTTCTTCTTTCAGATAGGTACAAAATAAGGAAAATATCCTCAATAAACCTAACATATAAAAATGTACCATCTGGACTCTATCAAGTACTTCCTTTCCTAATTCAGCAATAGCAATGTTTGCATAAGCTGTAGCAAACGTCTTCTCCATAACTCTACTGTTCTGTCAGAGATTTTTTTTTTTTTTTTTGTTTTGTTTTGTTTTTTTCATTATCATTTCCTGGATATTCCAACAGTGTAGATGTACATGTAGATCTTTTGAAATCCTCTGGATAGATAGATAGATAGATAGATAGATAGATAGATAGATAGATAGATAGATAGATAGATAGATAGATAGATAGATAGATAGATAGATAGATAGATAGATAGATAGATAGATAGATAGATAGATAGATAGATAGATAGATAGATAGATAGATAGATAGATAGATAGATAGATAGATAGATAGATAGATAGATAGATAGATAGATAGATAGATAGATAGATAGATAGATAGATAGATAGATAGATAGATAGATAGATAGATAGATAGATAGATAGATAGATAGATAGATAGATAGATAGATAGATAGATAGATAGATAGATAGATAGATAGATAGATAGATAGATAGATAGATAGATAGATAGATAGATAGATAGATAGATAGATAGATAGATAGATAGATAGATAGATAGATAGATAGATAGATAGATAGATAGATAGATAGATAGATAGATAGATAGATAGATAGATAGATAGATAGATAGATAGATAGATAGATAGATAGATAGATAGATAGATAGATAGATAGATAGATAGATAGATAGATAGATAGATAGATAGATAGATAGATAGATAGATAGATAGATAGATAGATAGATAGATAGATAGATAGATAGATAGATAGATAGATAGATAGATAGATAGATAGATAGATAGATAGATAGATAGATAGATAGATAGATAGATAGATAGATAGATAGATAGGTAGGTAGGTAGGTAGGAAGGTAGGTAGGTAGGTAGATAGATAGATAGATAGATAGATAGATAGATAGATAGATAGATAGATAGATAGATAGATAGATTAGCTAAAGCAATACAAACTCGTATAGATTCAAATATTTTTGTGTGCATAGATATAAATCTTTATAAAAATTTATTTTCTTTGTACCTTATTAATTTGTGAATGTTAACATGTTATTTAAGATTTTTTTGTGTGGATGGAAGTGCAAATGTGAACCTGAGGCTAAGAGATCGTTACAAACCCGAGAATTATTAATGACCTGAAGATGCAAGGTAAATTACAGGTAACTCTGAAGCGTGAGGATGAAAATATATTGTATAATTAAACACAATTTGTCAAAATAATTCCTTCAGTCATAAGATTAAAAGAATGTGTGTACATAGAAACTGGTATGCAGGATATTACTGATTACATACACAAGACAGGAAAATGCATCAATCACACACATACATACACACACACACACACACACACACACACATCAAGGGACGCAAACTGGTGTATGAGACGAAAGTTAAAGATCATAAGGGTGCTTTGAAAGGGCTAGATAAACTGAGAACTGTAGATAAGATCGTGTGTGTGCGTGCGTGCGTGAAGTATAAGCTATGGACACAATCAGTTCCAAAGTTAACTCAAAGTGTGTTCTAAAGATTGAAACTTAAAGTGAAAAGAAAGTCTGATAAAGATTTTTCCAAGATTTGGTCACAGGTGTTTATAAACTAAATGTAAGTCTGGTTTAACATTGAGCAAAGGTAAGACAGCATTTAACCGGTATAAACACGGAAATTTTTTAATTTAAACACCTGCCTTATCCACTTTTTATTATCAAGAACAAATTAAATAAGGCTGGTAATGTGACCTTAATTGGACAGACTTGAAGAGGATAATAATCCATGTGATTTGTAAAAAGAAGGTGGGATATTCACGTTGGTAATGTTGGCTCCATTAAACAAATATCAGTGCAAATCGATTCTCTTCCATTTAATTGAATTAAATGAAATATCAATGGACCCGAATCAGACGCGTCATTTTGTGCTGAACTTCTCATAAAGTCGTCAATTTACATGAACTCGCTGGAGTACTAAATCATGTTGATTCAACAAAAGGCTGAAAAGAAAGTTAACTTAAATAAATCACTGACGTCACGTTGCATTCATGGGTTGTTAGTGGGTTGGCTGTTCTTCAAGGTGATCAGATTTCTATGTTAGTAAAGCCAGGACAGTCGCAAGTTTGCGCTGGAAGAAAGGGCGCCGCGAGCGAGCGTCGCCTTTGCCGCCCCCCCCCCCCTCGGAAAAAAATACCGCAAGCTCCGCGAAATGGCGCCCCCCCCCCCAGGTTTGGCGCCCCGGGCGATCGCCCGTTTCGCCCGCCCCTTACGACGGCCCTGAGTATAGCATATTACTCTGGTTTCAGTAATCCTTAGTTCGTTTCTTCATCAAGAAGCGTATATTTGACTCCTCAGCATGTGGTCTCTCTGTGACATTAATTTTCAATCTAATGTATAAGCAAGTGACACCGAATATGTTTTTGTTTTTTTGTTTTTTTTTTTTTGGGGGGGGGGTATTATGTGCGCAACAAATTAGGTATCAGGGCGTCTCCGGTTGGTGGAGTACTCACTCATTGCGAGTTACGAGGCCCTGTACCAATACATCTGTACTTACGTTCTTTCTTGCAAGATCATGTTAGAACCCAAATGGTCACTAATTAAGTTAATATCCGCTAGATCTGCATTTGTAATGGAATAGTCTCTTATAGGAATGTACTAGTTTAAATCTTGTAGTTTAGGTCAGTTTTTTGTGACGTTATGCCCAAGTGTTCATTTTTCTCCTTGATGAAAGACCACAATATTTCATGCTGTGAAACACTAAGTCATGTATGTTGTGGTAATCACGATTTTGAACGAAAGAATCAAGTCCTTAATCTTCACAAACCAATACAGACACACCTGTCTATAAATGACACTCGATTATTCACCAAACTTTGTCCTTTACATAAAGGTGAAATATATAAGTAAATTTAGGAAAAGGGCCTTTATAAGTAATGTTCTTTATGAGCAGGTATTCTTTATATGGAAATGCCACTAAGACAGGTTTTATGTTAAATAATGTTGACATTTTTAACAGCGGTCCTTTTTGGAAGTGCGCATGTTTTGATGACGTCACGTGAAACAACGGATAGATCCTGTGCATAAGGATTGAGTTTTTAAAGGAAAAGGTGTACTTTTATTTATCCTCTATGCTTTCTAGAGTATGCTGCCATATAAATATAAGGTCAGAATCAACTCGAAACAGATCCTGTACGAAATGATCGACAACTAATTTCCAAAATACATTACCAGCAGACGCATTTTGATAAGCTTATCGCGGAATAAAAATCTTATTTTGCCATCTCGGATGCAGACTTGTAAAATGTGTCTGCAGCAAATAAATCTCGAAAATATATTTTGATTTTTAGCATTTTTTCAGGAATATTCTTCTCCTAGAGACTCTGCATTAAAAACTTGAAATAAAATAAAATTTCGCGCCAATTAACATTTATTTCTGAATGGAATCTTAAGGGAAATGTCATAGAGAGCTTACACATGGTTAATGGGTGTGCTTTAATGCCCATGGAGAGCTTATACAGTGTTAGTGGCTGTGCTTTAATAGCCACGGAGAGCTTATACACAGTTAATAGCTGTATCAGGATAACCACGGAGAAGTTATACAGGGCTATTAACTGTGCCTTGATACCCACAGAGAAGTTATACAGGGCTATTAGCTGTGCCTTGATACCCACAGAGAAGTTATACAGGGCTATTAGCTGTCCCTTGATACCCACAGAGAAGTTATACAGGGCTATTAGCTGTCCCTTGATACCCACAGAGAGGTTATACAGGGTTATTGGATGTGCCTTGATACACACAGAGAGGTTATACAGGGTTATTAGTTGTGCCTTGCTACCCACAGAGAGGTTATACAGGGTTATTAGTTGTGCCTTGCTACCCACAGAGGAGGCTATACAGGGTTATTAGTTGTGCCTTGCTACCCACAGAGAGGTTATACAGGGTTATTAGTTGTGCCTTGCTACCCACAGAGAGTTTATACAGGGTTATTAGCTGTGCCTTGCTACCCACAGAGAGGTTATACAGGACTATTAGCTGTGCCTTGATACCCACAGAGAGGTTATACGGGGCTATTAGCTGTGCCTTGATACCCACAGAGAGGTTATACAGGGCTGTTAGCTGTACCTTGATACCCACAGAGGTTATACAGGGTTATTAGCTGTCCCTTGATACCCACAGAGAGGTTATACAGGGTTATTAGTTGTGTCTTGATACCCACAGAGTATTAGATGTGTCATGTAGAAGATTTAGTCATTTGAAGATGCTATATTTCTGTTGCAAATATGAGTTGTATCATGTGGAATTTCTCCACCCCTTTAATCTATCATTATAAATGGTATACCTTCTACTTCAGTTGATATAAGGTGCATGTGTGCACTCGTATTTCATTATTACCGTTCGGTGATGTGTAGAAATAAGAAAGACCGTGCACAAGAATATCTGCATACAAGAAGAAACATGATTGCATAAGGAAACAGTAATTAAATAATCGCCACGAGCTGTGCAGAATTATTACAAACTTTTCGTACGTTGCTGGGTAGTTTGTGTTATAATATCGGCAATCAAAACTAATTAACCATGTCCAAGTAGTTCTCTGTATGCTTTGTGTACAATTCATTATATGCTCGCTGAGGGTAATGAATTAATAAACTGACATATCCTTTGAACTGAGTATTATATTTTATGAATGACCCTATTCTGTTGTACAACTACAGCTGTATCGATCCGTTTTCAGTGCATTACATTAGAACAGAGTATATAGCTAAGAACGTTTAGAAACATGAAATAATTAATCTTCTGTCCCGAAGTTTTAAGTCTCGAGTTGTACGAACATGCACAACACGCGTTAGAAAACTAGCATTTTGAGATTTAAAAAAAAAAAACATGGTCGTTATCTACGGCCTATCACATTTTTCTACAGCCGATTTTTCAGCAATGCATACCCCCCCCCCCCCCCCCCCCCTCCTTATTCGTTTTAATTGCGTTTGTTTGTTTTTTCAAGCGTCATAATTTCAAGTTATGAAAATTTGATTTCACTCTCTGACGAAACAATTAGCAAATAGATTTTCGGAATCTTTGCTCATTTGACATCACATTCATGAAACTTGTTGAATAATACAATATGGTACTCGCTGGAAGAAGCTTGTGGTATACAATGTTATTTAACTCTTGTAATAAGTTTCACATAAAGCGAACACTCGTGTAAGATCTATGTGGTGTACCTACTAGTAGAAACGTGTTCTTTAAGTTTCAAGAAACCGGATCGGAGTCAGAAGAAAACAAAATGTGTAAGTTGATTACAGATTTGGTACCGTCCCAAAAATTATCTTTTTCATCCACGCTTTTTTCAAAACTTTATTACAAGCAAATGAATTTACATTCAACCACATATTTACCGTAACTTGGTAACGTTATAAAAAATCTTTGTATATGGTGCTATCTGGAGATTTTTTAAAAAATTATCCATGTATAGGGATAAGCTATATAAAGGAAAGGAAAACATAAAACTTCCATCTTTTATCCAGTCTATCAGTCGTACAGCTGATGGACATGTTAAATCCCAGAAGAATGGGGACAATTTATGTCTTTGTAGTCTGTACTTGGTGAGCATTGCCTATCATGTTACGCGTGGCTTTTAAGTCACCATGGAAATTTAAATGTCTCTTAATAATTCATCAGTCTGTTTGTGCTTCTGAATGAAGGTCAAATTTAAATCTGATTAATATGAGAAACCCTTCATCAGCTGTACCTCACTACACTCCAACTAGTTCGAATGATTTGAATGAGACAAGAAGGAAAACCTTTAAAACAAAAAATGTACTGTCAGGTTAACCAATAACAATAAGTATACTACTACTACTACTACTACTAATAATAATAATAATAATAACAATAAATTTCAAACATTTTAATTTTTACCTGGGCCACATGTGGTAGTAGTTCTGCAGTGTTGGTCTGGAAGCTTGTGTCCGGCTGTGTCCATATCCATTCGCCGGAAGGTGGGTAGGTGGGGGTGAAATAGTCCCTCCTTGACCGATGCCAGCTGGACCCTACTAAAGGAGGGGTACTGGTAAGAATAGCTGGGGATCTTCATAGGATTCACCCGTTCCGTGGGTCCGGGATCCACTCCGACGGTGGTCATTTTTCTAGTTTTACAACAACTGCAGCAGCTAAAATTGCTAATAAAATTAAACTTCTAGCTAAATGGGTGATTTAACCCCACTAGACAGCAAGGTGTTTTCTAATCCCCGTAAAAGAGTTTGCTGCACGCAATAAAAAGACTTGATCAATACCTCCCCAGGTAGATATATGTACTTCAATGCCTTATCAACAGGTAGACAACGCTGTCCCACGAGACATAGTTCCTAGCAACGGTCAACAAGTGGGCAACGTCATGATATGAAACTGTAAGCATATACCATTTCATTCCAATTACGTAATACTTGTAGGTATCCGTTATGTCACCTGATTTGAATAATAATAATAATAATAATAATAATAATAATAATAATAATAATAATAATAATAATAATAATATTATTATTATTATTATTGCCGTTGTTGGTGTTGTATATGTTCTTGCTTCTGCTGCTACTGCTGCTGTCGTCATAGTCTAATAAGTAAATTGGGGGGGGGGGTCAAAGGACGATAAACGGGGCAAAGTAAGAGAATCTATTTTGTTGCCAACAAAAATCGCTCATTGGAACATTTTAAAAAAAGTTAATTTTTACTCGCTTGTAAAACTTTAGTCAACGGCCAAGGTCCAAGAAAATGGTTACCGCATGAAAATGTTACTGTTTTATTCAACAACTTTGATGAAAATTAAAGCGTGCCTTACTCTTGATTTACCCCCCCCCCCCCAAAAAAAAAAAAAAGAAAATTGCTTTTTCTGTCAAAAAGTGAAACGTCAACGTCACGAAGACCTCTGAAAGCGATTATTGTCAGCATGGTCATTTGCATTGTGTATTTCGCATTTTTCACTAAATGTTTGTTGTTTTTTTTTTTTTTTTTTCAGGGCAAAGATGGACCCAATTATTTTAGGACTTGTTCTTATAAATTATATTTCATTGAATATTGTAAGGCTTGACACACAACAGTTAAATTCACTTTTTTTTCCCTTTACCTTCTAATAAACAGTGGGAAAACTGAACACCCAATCCACGACAAAGGGTTTACAAACTATTCCCAGAACCATAGTTGGCTTGGTTGTTGATTTTATTTGCACGATATAATGTTTGTCTCGACTTCAAAGGATAGAGAATCGCTTTTGATGGCGACAAAATCCACAAAGTCACGATTTTGCCTTAAGAGTTTCTGTTCAGCAGCAGAGCAGCGATAAACAGATTTACATGTAATTATTATTAATTATCCAAATACCACATAAGTTAATGAAGATGCAATCATTAGCACATAATTTACCGAAAGAAACTCTTCGCCTTTGCCGGTTACATCTGTGACATAAATATAATTACTGGTATTCTTTGTAGAGTATTTATTACAAGCACACGAGAAGTAACTAATTTTTGACCATATATATATTAAATGCTTTAAGTTAGCAATCAGTTTATGAATGATCATCTGGTATTGTATTAACATGTACAACTTTAGTTGCCTCGATATTCAGCATGAGGCTTTATGCAGGACACAGTCTTGCCTAGATGTGTGCTCTTCAGCACGAGGCTCTATTGCAGTACACATTCATGACTCGATGTGTTCTTCAAAACGAGGCTCTATAGATGATTCACGATAAGGTCACTAGCAGACGATATTCTGCCAATTTTACCTGGAAGATGGGCAACCCGGCAGTTTCTCCTTCATGCGACCACCCAAACTGGCCATTTTTAACAAGGCACACGTAGGCAAAAAAAACTTATCAATTACAAGTATAGATACTGACAGAAAACCATGTTTACGTTCTTTTTATTTATGTATGTTTTGTAACAGTTTCTTGAGATTCAAATTTATTTCAACTTCCAAACACCATATAAAATCAATAGTATAGGGGGCGCTCTACAGATGTTACGTGCTTCTAAGAGCGTGACATGTGTAAGATGAAGTTGTTTGCATTTGCAACATGCACAATGGAAAGAATGTTTGCATACCTCTATGCTACTTTCATGTACTGTGGCTGAAATTTCTTTACATATTGTACTTGTGGAAATTGGACATGATCGAAGCACACAGCAGACAGCAATGGCCGCTCTAAGGTACCCGAAAAATCAGCCTGAATTAGTCAAAAGTATACTATTTTCAGCAGTTATTAAAATAGGGAAACTAATTTTGCCAGACTAGGCAATACCAGCCTCTGAAAGTACAATGAATGAATTACAAAATATATGAAAAATAAAAAAAGTTATCAGCACTTTTTTTAAATTTACCTTTGAAGTCCAGGAAGTGAAAATGACCAAGCAGAACTAGCAGTTTTTTGAGAGGTGCACATCTTAAGTAAGACCAAGCTGTATACTCTATAACCCAAATTGCACCCATCAATCATACACCAAAATAAAGGGAATTCAAAGTTCTTTTAACAATACCTAATATATACAAGGTCTTTTTAAATAACCAGGACAACCAGTGAGGAAAACCTGGGTAATTCTTTTTCTTTCAAAATCTAACCCATGCAAAATACAAAACTGTAGAGTGCCACCAAATTTGTCAGCATACCACAAATATGGCTGCCAATGATGTCATTCGGGATCTATCTATTGCAGTACACATTTCAAGGAGTCTACTGATATTTAATGGATGTCTTGATCGAATGTGGCATAATGTGTATCTGTCATTGGTCGAATTTTATACACCAGATATTGTCTCAATCAAATGCTATTATATCGCTGTTACAGTCTTGAACTAATGCAAACAATGGCAAATTGATATTCAATTTTGTGTTCAGTGCATTGCGTACATTACTTCTTACAGCATATCAAAAGGTCTACAACTTACACTTAGTTTATCCCCCTGATTAACATTATTATTATCCTATCTCATCTCTTTCTAATAAATTGTCTGCTGATGTAATAATATAATAACTATGATCCATTCCATTCTTTCTGAAAAATCGCTGAATCAGTTTGGTTCAACATGCAAAATAGATGTGAGACTTTTACACAGAAGTCAGTGCTCCTTACTTTCATATCAAGGTTTCTATGCATAGTGTGATTGTTTAAAATGTTGTCAACCTCATTCTTAATATATACAGTAGCAATAAATTAGATTTTGCATGGTACTTAGTAAGAACCGGTAAATGAGAAGAAAGGTACTTAGAAATGTTCCTTCAAAATTCTTTTTGCCTGTTTTGATAAGTGAATTGATTCTTGGAGAGCAGAAGAAATAACCCTTGATTAACTTAAAAATGGAGCACCAAAATGCCATGTTCAGGTAATTTTTAAATTCTAAACAAATTTCGTTTCTTACAGATTTCATCAAGATTAATATTAAAGAACAATTAATCTTGGAATTATCGATGGACCAATAAACACCAGTCAAATTGAGAATGGAAAGTTAAGACAATGTACTGGTGACAAAATTATGGTTACCCCATAAAAGTTACATTGTTTTCTTTCGGATTTCTTGTTTTCTAAACCTCAAAGACCACACTATGCCAACATTTTAGCCATCAAAAATATTTTATAGAAGTTGTAAGAACTTGTTATCATCTATACTAACTTATAAGTCGGGTCCAATCTCAAACAACATAGACCATGAGCTGTCATCGCATAATGTGCTGGCAGGTCAAGGTGTATGTTGTTTGTTCTACTGATTACTCCTAACAAACTGCATAGACCCAGATCTGCTGGCACATTATGGTTTGACTTGTATGCGAGTATAAATGGTATACACCATACTAAATCTGTATTTTTGAAACACGGATGCTTTCACTACAGACAAATAAGTCCAGCAAGTCACAAAATCTGAGAGCTCACAAAAATTATTTAAATGGAAGAAAAATCTAATGAGATCATCTTCATATGCATATAAACAAGCTATCCAAGCAGCATTTGTCTATATATTTAGCACTTTCTGCGTAATAATGCATGCAAAATGTAATCAAATAAGAGAAGTTCAAAAGTCGAGATAACTTAGTAAAAAGATTTTTTTTTTAAATATTCAAATAGCACAAAAATTGTATAATGTGATGTATATCTATACAATTTCTTTTGCCTATGTCAGTTGGATTTGCATTATCGTGCAAGACAGGTTTGCACTGAAAAAATCTCGGTCCAAAAACCTATAACATATCAAAACATAATTCAGATATAAATATCTAATGAAATTGTCATCATATGGATAACAACAAGTCTAACAAGTTTCATTTGTCAATGTCAGGTGTCATGCTCTTACCCACATACTAGCCATCTCTTTAGTTCAGGTTGCATCTATCTTCTTAAACACCCATCTCCACATCACAAAGACCATATCTGAATTCACTTTACTATGGCCATTTATACAGTGTATAATTGATTTTCAGCATAAAATTGAAAAAGGTAGAGATAGTAGGGCCATTTGAAAAAAGTAGGGAAAAAGTAGGAAAGTGGGAACAACTAGGACATCTGGAAAGACTGTGGACAGCCAGACAGAAGGATGCATGGACAGAAAAATGGAGGGACCAAATAAAGATGAACCTGCTTGTAAACAGTGCAGGAATAATAATGTATGTGTGAAACAACATGAAGAATTTAATCCTCCAGTGCAAAGGTATTTGCAGGGCTGGTAAAGAATGTTTGTCACAGCACTTCAGCAAGAGTGAACAGCACATGGTATGCCCACCCCATGTTTACTAGTCCTATATGTACATAACTGAAAATTTTTGGTAGAAAAAACTTTTCTTCTTTCAGTCAGTGACCTTTGACCTTTTGACCCCAAAATTGAAAGACTTCTTCCTTACCCCATGTGCAAGTCATCTGCAAAGGTTGGTAACAGTAGATTCTGTAGAATTCAAGTTATTGTGCAGAAACCATGTTTCTTCTTTCAGTCAGTGACCTTGACCTTTGATCCCCAAATCAAAAGGGTTACCTTACCCAGATTGCAAGTCATCCACAAAGTTTATGAACTGTAGATAGTAGAGAACTCTAGTTATTGTGCAGAAACCATGTTTCTTCTTTCAGTCAGTGACCTTGACCTTTGATCCCCAAATCAAAAGGGTTACCTTACCCAGATTGCAAGTCATCCACAAAGTTTATTAACTGTAGATAGTAGAGAACTCGAGTTATTGTGCATAAACCATTTTCTTCTTTCAGTCACAGTGATTTTGATCTCTAATTTTTTAACCCCGATATCAATAGGTTTTATCTATATATTTGGATATAAATATTCTTACCCCTAGTACAATCCACCCACAAAGTTTGGCAACTTCAGGTGGTGGATGACACTAGTTATTGTGCAGAAACCATATTTCTTCTTCCAGTCACAGTGCCTTGACCTTTGAGCTTTTGAGCCGAATTATTAGGATTCTTCCTTAACCAAAGTGCAAGTCACTCACAAGATTTGCAACCTGTGGATGGTGGACAACTCAAGTTAATGGGCAGAAACAAAATTCACAACAGACAAATGGATGGACAGATGGATCAAAAACATCACAACATATTATGCTCAGATTTATGGCAGGTATATCAAAATTAACAGATGTATTGATGTACATGGTTCCTCAAGCTGTGTGGAGAAGCCTATATAAATGTATGTATGTGTGTCTGCATGTAGGGCTCCCCAGTGAATGTGTACCTAAGGGTCTCTAAAGTAACATTTGTGTATTGTTCATCTCAATATTCAGTGTCAATCATTGAAGGCATGGGTACCACAGTGGAAAAATACTTGCCTTAAATCTCTGCTGAGCCAAGTTTGAATACTTGAGGTCACATATACAAGGGTTAGTGGTCACTCAACTGAGGTTAGTGGTTCTCTTCATTTTCTTTTTTCCCCACCCACCCCATCTTATGTCACCACAAGCTGAAATGGGACTCTCAAGACTACTTATTGATAAAACTTGTGTAACCAGTGCCAAAATAATTATTAATGGTAAACATTTTAAATAGGTGTGTACAACCATCAATCAATTGGCTATGTATATACATAGGACTGAATACTCATTATAGCCTAGGTAAAGATTGGCAGTAACCTCAATTAAGTTTAGTTAAATGATGGGACTATCTAAAACAAATTCTCTTTGATGTAACTTTTTCAAAATGAATGGTCAATTTCATTTAAGTTGGGTGCATTGACTTATACAAAATGGCTTTATTAACTTTAATATGGCCCATTCTATACCATGTTCTTTTTCAACTTGCCATATTACATGTTAGCTTTTCAAGAGTGCCTGAATGACAATGACTATAAATGGCAATATTATGAGCAATGTGACTATTCAGAATTTTGACATTATGATTACCTTGTGATTCTGAGTTTGAATTTCAGGTGATTTAACTGGTTTTGATGTTGTTCACTTGCAAACTAACTAAACTTTGCATAGTTTACATTTTGATTGTTTCTTTCTTTCACAAAATGCTGCCAAACTCACTAGGTAAACAAGTAAATATTTGAATACTGATTTTCTGTTTTAATATTTGCTAAAAAATATTCAGATTTTAATATTTGGCTATATTTTCAGCTCTAATACATAACATTCCACTGGTATTACCAGTATGTACAGTTATTTTTATTATGGCAGTGTGTAAGTAAATAAGCTTATGCAAGAGATGGTATCATTGGCCCCTACAAAGTTTTAGAGATGGTATCATTGGCCCCTACACATTTTTAGAGGGACAGATTAACTTATCCTTGAAAAACCAATATTTCCCATCTTCAAATTATTGTGAGAAAATCTTAGTAAACATGTCTGACAATTTTTGTACATTGAGATATTACTGTAAATATTTATGGCAAGAAAAATGAGATACAAAATTTTGTAAATAATTCTTTTAATCTTAACAAGACATAATTTGATACAGCTATACAATTCCCATACAAAACATTACCACCCAAATATTTATACATGAATCAAACAAAACATTACCACCCAAAATATTTATACATGAATCAAACAAAACAAGAGCTTTTGCATCAAATGTAGGTTATATAACATGATTAATTCACAACTCACATATGCACACAGCTTCCATCTTTTTTGTTGTAGTAACCCTATTAAGACTCTATGAGCCCCAAACATATGCTTGTAGACACTTACTATTTACTAACAGGACACACCATCCATGGAAATGCAATCAACTTATTGTCAAAACTCTCTCTCTCTCTCACACACACACGCACACACACACACTTACATACAAACAAGCTCACTGATACTTGTTTTGCAAAATACATTTCTGATGATGACAAATGAATGTAATATGGTAACTTTTGTTAAAATAACAAATGGGGCTAAAAATCTTGATCATATTCACATTTTCTTGCATAAAATAACTTTCATATGGATGAGGTTACAAAAATATCAAATGAGACAACACTTCAAACTTCAGTGAAAACATCTGCTATTTGCTTTAAAATGCAAAATTAATAGTAAGCTGACAGCTATGAAGATGAAGCTTGGTGGCAAAATAATATTACAAACTGCATTTAAAACATAAAAAGCAAAAAGCAAACACTACAGTAGAAATTCTAATCTATTACATAATTTTATGGGCAATGCCACAATGCGGTAGCTATAGATCAATAGAATATCATGTAATTTAGACGCCGACCATATGATGTATGACAGGGTGGGGTGGGGGTAAGGGGTCCTCTGATATTTTTGTCTGCAAACAAATTTGGGTCCCCACCTTACTGTTAAAAAATAATAATTACTTTTACTCTGATTTGCTCCCCCCGTTTGTCCTTATATTCCATATTACCAAATGACACAAATTATAATTCCTTAATAGGATATAACCTAAATATTCAAACTACCATCTATACTCACTTATAAGTCTAGTCTAACTGCAAACTGCACAAACCCAGATCTGCCATCGCATAATGCACCAGCAGATCAAAGACTATGTTGTTTGCAGTTGGACTTGACTTATAAGCATGTACATATGGTATCCTTCTTCAATTCAATGGTATGTGTCATAACAAACTTTTACATCAAGTTTCAATATAATATATACTTTATAAAAATTATAAAGTTTTGTATCAAAAGCATGTCATAATATGGGATTTATTACATTTGAATATATGAGTTAGGTGTGAGAATACTTAGAAACTAAAGAAAACATTTCAACTATGATTCACTAGCATAAAAATAGACAAGAAGTCAATTGTCAGTTGAAATATGATGTTGATGGGGCTAATATAGATACATTTTTAAAACAATGAAATTTCATTAATTTAGATTAAGTATTTTTTAAAATTACACATGGAGATAATTGCGTCGGTAACACATCTGGGTTTTAACTATTATATTAGACTGTCTCTGCATCTATTTTTGTTGACTTACCAGTGTTTCAGCCAGGTCTGAGAAAAAAAAGGCCAATTGGCCCACTTTCATTTAAAAAAGTGGGACATTGGTGTGATCACAATGGGCCATCCTAGGAAAAAAAAATGTACATGGCTTATTGTAACTGCTATTCACATGAAAAATGAAATTAAGTTCTTTACGATTCTCCTATCTGATGCCTCCAACTATACTGTAACAGAGCAAGAGAAATCCAAGTATTTAAATGTATCTTTCCAATATTATAGTCATCAGTCTCTGCAAAGTTTCAGCTTTCATGCAATTTCTTGAGGTATGTGAATGTTTTTCCTTGTTCCTTCCATTTTTTTGGAATCAAATTCCAGATGGTAAGTTTCACTTTCTGCTTGCCTTCTGTCTTGACTTTTGTGGGTTTTACCAATTTGTTCACAAGAGTGATCATCTCTGCAGTCATTTTTATTTATTTCACAGTCGAAGTGCAATACAGGGTAAAGAAATCAGTTATCCATTTTTTTATATCTCTTAGTCAAAACATTGCTGCCTTTGCAAATGCAAATGGCACTATCTCTGGATCATATCATGTGAGAGGCAAGAATATAAATATTTATTTTAGTCAACAATTTTTTTATTAAAACAGGGGTGGAAGTTATCTCAATTCATTACTGAATCTGTTCCATATTTTCATTGAGGTTATTACAATTTGGCAGCATGCCAAGCTTATTCTCAACAAGAAATATTGAGATATACCAAATACACGATTATTTCTGGATGATCCCGAGTCTCACCATGTATGGGATTAGGAGAAATAAGGAGAAAAAAACAGACAGGCCAAGCAGTGCAACCAGTGCAATTGGAAACAAGAGTCCCTAGATGGGACTGATGCTCTACTGGGCAAAAAGAGTTTTTAGGAAATTAAGATAAGACCATTTCTTCCTTTTGACTATGTCTACCATTCTGAATGATGAAAACACATGGTTTCAAATCATTTCATTCATGCTGCAAGATGGTGGTCATGTAAACAATTGCTTAGGAGTACTTTGTAAAAAATCAATGAATATCTTATGATTATTCATTCATCTAGGATTTATTCATCATGGATATTGTTCATGTAAGTACTTAAATGCTTTTGGTAAATCCTCATTGTGACTGATGCTGTTAAAAATTGTAATATTGTGTTAAAATACTTACAAAAGTTCTGCATACAAATAAAATGGTTGTAAATCTAGCAATGTCAATACTGTACAAAATTTTTAATGGATCCAGTCTATTTGAATTCTCTGGACTCACCGAAGAGGATAATCATGATGTGGAAGTAAATTCATACAGAAAGGTAATCCCAGCTTTTATCCACATCAAAGAAAATCATGTATCCCTATCCATGTTAGGAACAACTCATCACTGAAGCAGATGAATGAACCTAGGACTAAATTCCAACTCTACAAATACTCGTAGCAACATGGGTATGTGTCCAAATTCACTACTTCACATGAAAATAAAGTTACATGTACTGTATTCCCATCAACAAATACCATTTTATTTCTGGGCAGTGGATTCTTGGCTTGGACTTATAATGGATTTCTCTGACTGTTTTAAGACATAAACAATACATCTAGCCCTGTGTCACCACAGTCATCTCAGCTTGGCCCATAACCTACACTTCTATTAGTGCCTACTAAGCAAAGCCATAATTACAAACTCACTTGCTCAAGTAGACACAAGCTACACAAGACCTAATTACTTAACAACTCCCTCTCCCCTAGCCCTGGTAGACCCACATACACTCCATCAAATTGTAGAAGGCAATGCCACTAATCAAGATAATGGAAATCTAAGTACTTGTAATGCTAGCCAAACAAGACCCCACTTCTTTACACCTTCAACTGCACAGGCAGGTACAAGATATATAGTTCCTAAATATATAACACCTCTAACACTATCCTCTCTCCAAGCCCCGGTAGACCCAGATATATATATATCATCAAAGTGTAGAAGACAATGACACTAATCATGATGAAACTTCTTTCCAACACAATGCAAGTCACAGTTCACAGTGCCATGGTAAATTATGTTCCAAGTGACTTGATAGTTACAGGAATCTTAATCTATATGTGCAGTTTCAAGGCAATCCTGAAAGTAGTTTAGGAGGAGTAACGATAACAGACTTGTGCTAACAGACAGACATTGGATGACGGACAACAAATCAGCACCATTTTCATTTAGGACCAATTAGACATCGTAATGAATCTTTTAGTGAAAACCCACTGCTGATATGCCCATCCATTCTGGAGGAGTAGAAATAACAAGATTTTCAAGATGTCTGCCATGGTGGCCATATATTGGCATCAGATCTGCCCCATTTTCATTTAGGACCAACTAGACATCATAAGTCTTTCAGTGAAAACCCCACGTCAATATAACTTTCTATTCAGGAGGAGTAGCGATAACAAGATTTTCAAGATGGCGACCATATTGTACTTCACATTGGCACCATTTTCATTTCGGACCAAGTAGACATCATAAGATGTCTTTTAGTGATAATCCCCATACTGATATGACTATCTATTCAGGAGTAGTAGCAATAACAAGATTTTCAAGATGGATGCCATGACGACCATACTGAATGTCAGATCGGCATCATTTTCATTTAGGACCAACTAGATATCATAAGAGGTCTTTTAGTGAAAACCCCATGTTCATATGACCATCCATTCAGGAGAAGCAGTGATAACAAGATTTCCAAGATGGCTGTGGTGGCCATATTGGATGTCTGAGCATCACCATTTTCATCTAGGACCAACTAGACCATGGAATGAATGTGTGTGAAGTCTCATGGCAACCCTCCAAGCAGTTTAGGAGTAGCAATAACAAACTTGTGCTACAGATGTATAGAATGACAAACAACAGATCATCCCATACGCTCTTCTGGTCTATGACCAGTAAAGCTGAAAATCACTTGATGGATTTTGGTCATTCAGTAAATGAGGCATTTAATGATCGGTTAGTGCATCTGTATCAGACTAAAGGTAAAAACATGGCATGTTCATTTTTATTGCACCACTTTCATGCATTCAATCTCGTTGTTTGCAGGACTTGGCTTCTATTTTGCACATATCCTGCAATGGTGCATCCTGGCTGAAACACTGACTTACTAAACTTGCACAGATCTGCAAATTTGGAAATCATGGGTAATGCAGAAAATATACATCTATGGTTTATCACATGAGAATCATATTCTCAGTTTTTGTGACTGGGTCTCTTCATTTCATCAAAATAGTTTCTGTTGTAGGGTCTCCTCATTCAATCAACAGTATCTTCATGGCTTAAACTACCTAAAAACTGTTGACAATATTTCATAATGACTTTTGGAAGCACAGTGGAATGCTTTTTATCCTCAGGTTGGGTATTTAACCTGAAAATGGAGAAATAGAACTGTTAAAACTAGTCCATTTATTGATATAATTTATGAAAGGGTAATCAATATTATAGAATTATAATTCTCTATGTCCCACCTACCCACCCCATTGGCTCAGAAATGTTGAATAGACCTGATGCGCTCTGCATGTCATAAGAGACAACTAATGAAAGCAGGAAATGTGGTGCTTCAGTGGTTAGTGTGCTGAACACACAACCAAAAGAGTGCAGGTTCGAATCCTACCATCAGATCAGCCCAGGTTGGCTACCATGGAGTGTTCTTGAGCAAGCCACATCAATTGTCTCGGTACAAAATAACCCACATGTGTTGCTGTGCTGTATTAAACTAAACCAAACCAAACCAAAACCATTCTCTGTGTCCTAACAGTGAATAAATAAAGTAATTTATATGCTTTTTGATAATGAACATTTATCACTGTCAAACAAATACTGTATACTTGTTTGCAATAGTGTACATATGGGTCTACAAGAGCTGACCACACATAGGTGTTCTATAAAAAAATACTATTTATGCCAAACAAAATATTTATGTCAACAATGCATGTTATCATCCAGTAAAAGGGTGGACAGCTCTCCTGCACATTTCACAAATACCAAATTTGCACTGCCTAAGGCATGTTATCATCCAGTAAAAGGATGGACAGCTCTCATACACATTTCACAAAATCCAAATTTACACTGCCTAATGGGATGTAGACATGCACCTTAGGACTGCATTCAGTAATGATGGCCATCATACACTGTTCATGCAGAAGACAATTGCCTCAGATATATCTGTAACATGGTGGACAATGCTTGCATCAAGTTGCCACATCATTGATTTTTCCGATTTTTAAACAATGCTCTTTATACAATATTAAATAAACATAACTTGCCTTTAGAAAATGTATATTTAGTCAGTATCACTGAATAAATTGGTCTAAATATCCATCAAGCAAATGACATTCAGGTTCTCTGTTGACAAGTCTCAGTTGGCAAGCTCTTCTGTGAATTAAACTAAATTTGCATGCACTGTTTCCACTATCAGCCAATCAGAAAAGAGCTTTCAAAAGTAACATCATTTCTGATTGGTCAAAACAAAATCTTATGTTCAAACTAAAGCTCAAGAGTTTATGATTTCCATGCCTGGGTCTTTGTTGTTCACTGTTGGGCAAGTGCTACACAAGGATAAATACAGGCTGGGGGATTGAAAGGGGAGACTACTATCTTCTATTTTCTCTCCTAAATCATGCCCATATCAAATGTTATTTTCTATTATGAAATTTCAGTTATATACCTTTCGAGTCAATCTCAATGTCAGTGGAACAGATCCATTGCTGAAGGTAGGGGTTTGAGTCCTTCAGTGACATCGGGAAGCAAGGTTAGATCTGGAAGGTTCTGGATATGGGATTTCAATTCCTGTCGTACTGTTGCTACTTTAGCCAGCTTTGCTTGATACTCCTATATAAGAAATAACAAGAAGATGCATATGGTGGAATGTATTTTACAATGTATTTTAATGTATAGGATTACTCAGACTGTCTAATATAATGGTAACACATTTGCTCCATGCCTCTGTGGTCCAAGATTTGATCTCTGACATGGATACATACTAGAATTAACAGTAATCCAGTCAAGAGCAGTTGTTTTCCATGTTCTTAAGTTTTATCTGCTTAGAGACAAAAGATACACCTTAACTTTCAAGAGTACTTTGGTTAAGTTATCTGAACCTGCTGTACCACTGATGTTTTTAAAGAAATGAAAGCAAGAAATAAATTGGCAAGTTATGAATCCACAAACCAGCAGTTGAGAATATCCACATTCTTTCTGCAAACAACATAGATCCAGAACATGCAAATCTATAACTCTTATAATATAATACAATGTTCAGACATTTTGCTCCGATCTTGCTCTATACAAAAATACTTGTATTTTCTTCATAAACATGTTGACTCCTTGCTATCTATTGTTTATTTTTGCCAACAGTTTTCATAATAAGAGGAATTATTGGGGTCCTATCGCATTATCTCACAGCAATGGCTACTGAAGCCCTGGGGATAAATTTTAATATATCCCAAAGTGAAAGCATTACATGTAAAAAATTGTTTAGAATTATGAAAAATGCTGGGAATCTAGTTACATGTATACATCAGAGAATTATGCTGAGGGCATTAGATTTGCAAAATTTAAAAAGAAAAGATTTTATAATTCCTATAATATGCAGTCTATGAAAATTTTTTTTAGCGAGAATGAGAAAGGGATACATAACAAGTCTCTCAAAGGGACTGACACTCTACTATCCGAAAAGAATTTCCAGGAATTCAAGATAAAAATATTTCTTCTTTTTTACTGCTTAGTGCTGAAATCATCTGACTATTCTTTATTTTCAAATTAACCACTATGGTGGCCACACTGGATGTAAGATTGGCAACATTTTCATTTAGAATAAAACTAGACACCATAAGAAAACTTTTGGTGAAAACCCATGTTGATATGACCATCCATTTAAGAGAATTAGAGACAAGATTTCCAATATGTTCATTATGGTAGCCATATTTTAAGTCAGATCAGCACCATTTTCATTCAGGACCAACTAGATATCATAATTAGTCCTCTGGTGAAAATGCCATCTTCATATGACTTTCCATTTAGGAAATGTTGCAATAATATGATTTTCAAGATGGCTGCCATGGTGGCCATAATGGATGTCAAATTGCTATTGTGGTGGCCATATAGGATGTCAGATTGGCACCATTTTCATTTAGTACCAACTGGACATCATAAGAAGTCTTGTAGTGAAAACCACATGCTGATATGACCATCCATTCAGGTGGAGAAGCGAAAGCTGTATTTTCAAGATGGCCACTGTGGTGGTCATATTGGATGTCCAGGTGGCATCATTTTCACTTAGGACCAACTAGACATCTTTAAAAAAACTTCTGGTGAAACCCAATGTCGATATGACTTTTCATTCAGGAAAAGTAGCGATAACAAGATTTTCAAGATGGCTGCCATGGCAGCCATATTAGGTGTCAGTTCAACGCCATTTTTATTTAGGACCAAGTAGACATCATAGAAAATCTTTTACTGAAAACCCCATGCTAATATGACCATCTGTTTAGAAGAAGTAGCGATAACAATATTTTCCAGATGTGGTAGCCAGTCTGGACATCCATGCGGAACCATTTTCATTTGGTTTGGTTTGGTTTGGTTTGGTTTTATGGGTTTAACACCATTTTTCAGCACATGACAGCCAGTATATCTGGTGGAAGAAGAACCCGGGAAAATCCAGGGAAGAACAACCAACCCATGGGAAGCTACTGGCAAGCTTTCTCACATAACAACCTTGGCTGAGCCCATGACTCAAACCCATGCGGACAGAGATAAAATGGCAGTGATCGGTAAAGGTGAGCAGCCCTTTTTCATTTGGAACCAACTATATATCATAAGAAGTCTTCTGGTGATAACCCTATGTTGATATCACTTTCCATTCACAAGAAGCAGCCATAACAAGATTTTCAAGATGACTGCTGTGGTGGCCATATGGGACATCAGATCAGCACCATTTTCATTTAGAACCATCTAGATATTATAAGAAGTTTTTCTAGTGAAAACCCCATGTTGACATGACCATCCATTCAAGAGGAGTAGCAATAACATGATTTTTAAGATGGCTGCTGTGATGGCCATACTGGATGTCCGAGCAGCATCATTTTCATTTAGGACCAACTTGACCTTGGGATGAATGTATGTGTTCAAAGTTTCATGGAAATCTTCCAAGTAGTTTAAGAGGAGTAGCAATAAACTTGCATTAACAGACAGAAGAATGTCTGACAATGGATAACAGGCCATCCCATAAGTTCTTCTGGTCTATGACCAGTAGAGCTAAAAATCATTCTTAATCAAAATTCAAACATGCACATTTAATTCAGAAAACCAAGGATAAACTCAAAAGTGAAGAATTATGGCATTAGTCCTATTTTAATCATAATTGTGTGTGTGTGTGTATATATATATATATATATATATATATATATATATATATATATATATATATATATATATATATATATATATATATACACACACACACAGCCAAACCTGTCTTAATGTTCACCTTTACTCAGCGGTCACCTGTTCACAATGGTCATTCTAATTTCCCGCCATCAAATTTACAATATAAATGTCCTGTATGTAATAGTCACCAGCCTTCTGCAGTCAGCGGCCAGGTGTTTCTTAACCAACAATGGTTTCTCACTGCCTTAAGCGGTCACTGGTGCACATCTACAGTGACCACTCAGTCTATGCAAACAAAATTTTTGCTTTGTAAGGAAGGCATTGTTTAGATAAAGGACTAACATGTGATTCATGTGCAAATATTTCTTATCTCACTTTTACTTGTACTCTAGTCACATTAACAATGTAACTCAAAGGCGTCAATAAGTAAATTCTAAAGCGAGGCAGCTTTCATCATTAGGGTAGAGCATAAAAGCAATTCTTTTCCTAGATGTTATCGCAGCAGAAATGGAAGTTGCCTTTTCTGACAGTGTGACATGTATAGTTCAATATCTTTGTATGTTTGCCTGTGAAAATAAAAGCTATCTTTGAAGAAAAAAGTTCATCTTTGAGAAGAGGTACGAGTTACATTCCTTTTCATTAGGGTCAGGGGTCATTCAATATTTAAAACATGTTTGTAAAAGCAGGCGAAGTTTTGGTTCATGGGTCACAATGAATAGCCATATACAGCTTCTTTTAATTTCCTATTGATCACAGGCTTCTCACATAAGCCGACTATTTTTTCATCTTGGTGTGTTGAGCAACTGGCTTATCCAGATATTATTTTTAAAGCATGAATAGCTGTTTCCAAGTGAAACTTATACATTCTTACTGACCAAAGAGTCAGTCCTCTGTTTTACAGTCATATGTAAGCTATCAATCAGTATTGACATTATTGTTTTGTCATGGTGCACAAAACAAACTAAGATTGGTGATTATTTTAAGACAGTGATCGATTTAATTTATGGAACAGACTAAAGTGAGCAGTATACAGTAAACTTGTGTGGAACATAAATTTGGGAGAGAACATATAAATGTATTTTATGATTTTGATGAATAGTGCACATAAAACAATCTTGATACGGTAATAATAATAACGATAATGATATTCAGTGCATGGTATTTGTTCAAAAACCAATTTTAAAAAGGGAACCTGTGTTCAGAGGTCATCTGTGTACAAAGGCCAGTTTTGCATTTTCCCATATGGGTGACCACTGTTGACAGGTTTGACTGTACACACACACACACACACACACACACCCCACACATATATTACATTTTCATTCCATACCATTAATTTCTTCTCTGAATTCTGCAATTGTTCTTTCTGTGATATAATAAACTGGCGTAACATCCTGGCCACTCGTTTTCTCTCTTCTAGTTCCTCAGTGAGACGGTTGTTGTAATTTGTAAGCAGCGTACAAGCATCATCAACTTTGGCTGACAGTTTCTCTGCATCTTCCTTGTCTAGAATAAAATGTATACAATAACTTTAAATACAATAAAGTGTTTATTATAGCTTGACAGATTTGTAGCAGATAGTTCCATTATATTTTAGGGGAAGAATGTTCCATTATCTTTTAGGGGAAGAAGGTTTATGCAAGCAATCTAATATCGTAAACAATAGGCCTAATTGTGTCTGCTTTGCTCATGTTGCTGGTGTACGCTTTCAAAGCAAAAGTTTAAATATATTTTTTTGAAATTGCTAGGAATAAAACTATATGTAAACTATCTTGTCTGGAAATCTTGTCAATAGTAGGCTGATAATAGCAAGTCTGATCAAACATTCTTCATGAATAGCACTCTAAGGATATGGTCACAAATCTCTCTCATGCATAGTGTGCAGTTGTGCTGATAGAACTGTGAGGAACTTTTCAGACCAATAATGAGAGGGATCATGAATGCAGACAGAATGGTAAAGATGTCTTATAAAAACAGATTTTTCTCTTTTTATGAATCAAGTTTAAAAAATCTAATAATGTGATTCGATCCATTTATCCCTTTTTCTCTTTCTCTGAGAAGCTAACCAAATGTGAAAATTTTGTGCTGCTATTTCTTATGAAGCAAAGTTATATCTGACGGAATATGCACGAGTTGTAGTGTTATACATACATCTGACAACTCCCATGTAGTGTTATATATACATCTGATGACTCCCCTGTAGTGTCATATATAAATCGGACAACTCACATGTAGTGTTATATATACATCTGACGACTCCCATGTAGTGTTATATATACATCTGACGACTCCCCTGTAGTGTCATATATACATCGGACAACTCACATGTAATGTTATATATACATCTGACGACTCCCATGTAGTGTTATATATATATCTGACGACTCCCCAGTAGTGTTATATACACATTGGACAACTGCCATGTAGTGGTATATGTACATCTGATGATTCAAATGTACTGTTATATATACATCTGATGACTCCCATGTATATACATCTGACAACTCCCATATAGTGTTATATATACATCTGATGACTCCCATGTAGTGTTATATATACATCTGACGACTCCCATGTAGTTTTATATATACATCTGATGACTCTCATGTAGTCTCATATATACATCTGACAACTCCTGTGTAGTTTTATATATACATCTGATGACTCTCATGTAGTCTCATATATACATCTGACAACTCCTGTGTAGTTTTATATATACATCTGATGACTCCCATGTAGTCTTATATATACATCTGACAACTCCCATGTAGTCTTATACATACATCTGATGACTCCCATACATATTCTATCAGATGTCCTTTATTTTAACAAATTTACTCAGATAAAATCTAGGTAACAGCTTGCTGATGGAAGTTCAATGATAAAGTTTCATAAACTCTTTTCAGAGATAGTTTTGAAAATGTGTAACAATCAGCAAACAAAATGCTAAATCATCTAATTAATGAACACACACCACTTATTATGAAAGAACATTGAGATCTTATAGTTAAAAAGCCTACATATCAAAATTCATTAACATAGGCAAATCTTACATTTGATATTTTTTACATGACAATATTTGTGGTTGTTTTGTTCCATAAATATCTAAAACTACATCTGGAAGTATGAGATGAATTACATTTGGATGTCTCAGCCATTATACTTATGCATGATATCTTCTGTGATATCTTTACATGATAGACTGGTTTGGTTTTCTATAGCACAGCAATACAAGTATGTTATTTAGTGCCAATATGATTTGGTTTGGTTTGGTGTTTCTAACACATGCATCATAAGTCTAATTTCAGAAATGTGACATCTATTTATGAAACATCATATAAATGATGTCATGTGATACAAAAAGGAAATATTGACTGGCATGAAGCTGACATATCATGAAATTAATGTATCATATAAGAAAAAATAATTTAATGCTACAGTAATACCAACCATGAACTTTTAGGACAGAGGAGATGTCTGAAACTTCCGATGGCAGTGCTGCTATCTTTTCTCTCACAGCTGCATCACTGGATGCTGAATTTTCCAGTTCTGCCAACTTTTTCACTAAATCTTCTGCCTGTTGAAAAACTTACAGAATTAAATCAATGAAAGTAAAGAAATATGGATTTTAATCAGTGAGTACATTAATATGGGTGTGGCAAGGAGACTGCTGACAAGAAAAGGAAAGATAATTGGTTTAAAAAACAAGAGGAAAAGGAATTGACCAAAGGAAAGTAGTAGTCAGTGCTGTACCTGAAGTTCTGGATTGTGAGATTTCTGTAATTTTTGGCCCGATGTCACCAAAATCTTGCCACTAGTGTGTCCATCATGTTGTATCTTATTGACAATGTATGTATTACTACATTGTAAGCTACCTTGCAGCCTCTGTGGAAATGATGAAAATACAGAAGACAAAGTCAACATGGATAAAAGAGCAAGAAAAAAGAAACAAAGTAAACAAAAGGAAAGCAATTTACTTTGTCCCTCTAAAACTCTGTGTAGCCGACAGATTTTGAGTAAATGGAGACACAGTGTCTCTTGCTCATAGTATCCAAGATACAGCACGGATTATATGACTCAAGTTAACTGGTAAAAGAGAAATATTAAAACATAAAAAAATGTGATATGCTGCTTTCGAGTACAAGAAATCAACAACACATTCAAATCAAACAGAGAAGTTGCATTCTATCTTGATAACGTTTTTTTAACACTAAAATTAATGTAAATTCTGTGTACTTTATTTTAATTATTCCTACACTTCACCTAACCCCTTAACCCCACCCCAATGTGGTAACCATACCCTTTCAGTCAATTTGCACATTTGTGCACATTTTGACAATATTCTGAAGTCTCTCTCATGGTGTAATGGTGTAAATGCAATTATGTTATTAACACAACTGCACTCAAGGACTACTACAGTAAAAACTGATTTGAGCAACCTCTGCTAAGGGCAACCACCTGTCATTTATGAACACAATCATCATAAATGGATCAATTTTAGTAAACAAATGTACTGTCATGACCGACCACCTGCTGAACGTGACCAGTGGCCTTGATTTTTAGGCAAAATAAGCGTCTGGACACTGCTACGAATGACCACATTGCAAAAGCATATAAACACCAATGGCCTCTATTTAATCCTTTGTAACCATAATTGCTGAGTATAGTCTGCATGCAGAGGGCAGATTGTTCTGTACCAAGATGCATACAAAAATGAGCAAAACAGTTTAGTCTGGTTACCAGTTTTGTTACATTTATAAGGTAAAGTTGTATGCCAAATACTTTAAACCAGACTTATGTAGTTGTCACAAACTCCAATTGCAGTGCCAGTCATCAAAATCCCTATTATGATTAACCATTCTGTTTAAAGGATTAGCAATCATGGATGCACATCAGTTCAAATGTTCTTATTGTTTGTTATCTTTATCTATTGTGAAAACCCGCACAATGCCAATAAAATCACAATGAGATATTCTCACCTTGCTTTCCCTGTTTCACAATGGGCACTGCCTAAAGTTGTTTTCCTGTGAGTTACAATATGTAATGAACAGGATGAATAAAGTATGTCTTTTTTCTCTTAAGATTTTTGTTTTTTCCAGATCCGTTAATTATATATTTATTGTAAAGGTTTTTATTCTTTGTTTCTTTATCAATGTTACTGTTAATGTTAAAACTCACACACAAGGTCAAACGTGCCACGGTATGAGATCTCAACATCTGTTCACCTTAGTGCACCTGTCACATCCTTTTGTTTATTAAGCCGATTCATTTATACTTTATGTCATGGATGACTTAGGTTTTGGCTTTTAGCTGTAAATAAATTTATTGAGTAAGTGTTATGATAGCTAACTTTACAATTGATGGACATGATAAGTAAGTGTTATCTTATAGTTAACTTTGCAATTCATATGCAATAATGCCTATAGACTACATGTAAACTTCAAATAAAAATTATAACAATAAATATCAATGTATTTTTATGATTTATATATAATATTTTGTATGCATACAATATTTTAACAACACTATGAAAGAACAAAATATATGTATAGTAATTATGGGTATTTCGGATTCTGGAATTTCAATCTTGAAAACTGGCCCTTGTATAAAAACCTGTTATGAGCAACCACTTGTCGTGAGTGACCACTTATTTTGGCAGAAGGGGTGATCTCTCAAGACAGGTTTTTACTGTATCATATTTAATATTTCAAGTAGAATGTAACTAGTTTTATAGTAAGTATACTTGCAATGACTCAAATGTAAATATAAGGTGGAAACTGTGATTTTAAAACAACAAGCAAACTCAGTGAGTTTTTGTCCCCTGCCTACCATGGTGAGCTATCTCATTAAAGTTCACAATCATGAAATCTGACTACGACCTTTAAGACAGAGCTGTAAATTTACTGGGCAGACATTGAATAATCAAGTTTCATGGCTCTATCTTAAAGAATATTTGCAGAAATGTGCAGAAAAGGGGTAAAACATTGATCACTGACCTTGACCTTGAGATAAAACCCTGACTGTGATACACAAGATGCCATAAAATTTAGAAGCATAAGTGCACCATGGTTAATCCCTGTACCTCAAACAGTTTTTATGATGTAAGGCAGAAACAAGATAAATCTTAAAATATTAAGCTGTGACCTTGACCTTGATGATACAGCCTCAAACATGTAATGCAAGCTTCATTCATTTATCTTAAACAGCTGTTAAGTTAGAAAGCAGAAGGGCAAATGATTGAAACCTAAACTATTGACCTGTGACCTTGACCTTCAAGAAAAGACCTCCCATACACTGTGGTACACAATGCACCTTTTAGTGTTGATATATAGTTATATCAAGTTTCATCCCTTCATCACAAAATGGCTCTAAAATTATAAAGTGGAAAGGAAAGTGTAACAGAAAATTAGCACCATGACACTGACCCTGAAGATAAGACCCCCAATGAGGAACACAATACACCTGCTAATGATGACATATATGTATACCAAATTGCATTGCTTAATCTCAAACAGATCTAAAGTTATAAAGTGGAAAAGAAAGCGATATGGAAAACACAAAATACTGAGCTGGGACCTTGACCTTGAAGATGGGACCCACAATGTAGCATACAACACACCTTCTAGTGATGCTGTAAATGTAAACCAAGTTACATCCCTTAACCTTAAACATCTTTGAAGTTATAGAGCAGATGGGTTATGGAAACATAAAATATTGAGTCATGACCTTGACCTTGAAGATAATCTCAAATGGTTTAAAAACAAACTTTCTGGTGCAAAACTTGTTTCTTTGATAATACTTACCCTGATCATATTATTATTAGGGTGTAAAACAACTACTTTGCAAATCCAGTTCTGTCAAACTTGTTTTTAGAAACAAAAGTGCTAAAAGTTGCCTGCCCACCTATGCGGAAGTCAGACAAGAGTGATCTCCCTTGGATAGCGGGCTTGGTGCCAAATCTTGGTTATACTACAGTCACTGTTACAGCAGGTATGCACATTCTGTTGGGTTTTTTAAATGTAACTACAGGTAGACTGGGAGAGTGTGTCCATATTTTAATCAGGAAAGTATTATCAAAGAAACCTATTTTACTCCAAAAATTGGTTTCTTCTTCAAATACATTACCTGATCATAATACATCAGGAGAATAGGTATGAGGCAAAGGAGTTACATCCCCTTACCCCCGAAAAGGCCAAATCTCTGGTCCCCTAATGTAAATGAAGCAGCTTCAAATATCATGAGAGATACAGGCTAGAGCATATAGATATGCCTGGATGTTGCTTGTAGAGAAATGATTCCACTTGCAAATCCAGCAGAAGTCAAGTGGCTGCATCACTATGAAGCTGCTGAACAACCAAGTAAAGTTGCTAGTTGTGCTGCTGCTATAGGTCCCAACAGGTTAAACTCAGCCCTTGGTATGAAAAGATTTCTGAGGTAAAAGTTAGAGAAAGTTATCTCTGACCTCCATCCCACAGCTTGGATAATATAAGTTAGGGAACAGTTACACTGAAATGCTATATTAATGGTGACTGCCCTGACTTCATGAGCCAATATGCACAAGAAACTCATTTGGTCTTGTGTTAGTGATTTATATGCAGAGTGAATAACCCATCATACTCAGGACAAATTAGCTTGATCTATCATCCTTTCCTTCATACAGTGATAGAAAACAATGAGATCTCCCTCTTCTCACTGGCTTGGCTCACTTCAGGTACAACTTCAAAGCCCTTATGGCATCTGGCAGATGCCCTTTAGGCAAAGGGTCGAATGAGGAAAGAGATATATATTTGAAAGGTACGTCATGTCAGAACCCTTGGTAGATTCCATTTCGAAAACAGGGCCCTAGCCTTCAGTTGAAACAAATTAAAAGTTTGCCAGAAGATCAGAAAGGTCTTTGTTTTTTTACCTATATCTTCCCTTCCACAATGACAAAATGTGTCTGCAATCATGGAATGGTATCCTTTATAGTGATGGGGGTTAACCTCTTCACTTCAATGAGCCAAAGGAGAAAGGTAGCTGTTTGTAGCATCAAGGCTTTTAATGGAATAATGTGTTTATGCTCGCACCACTGGAAGAAAACTATCCACTTAGCTATTATGCTTTAAAAGTGGTGGGCCTTCTTTCCTGAGTGATTCTGTCAACCACTTGTTCTGAGAAGTGTTTTCTCCTGATGTTTTTTTTAAATATGAACCAGGCATGCAGGTTAAACAATTCTGAGTTTAGATGAAACACCTGCATTTGTTTAAGTAGGTGAGGAAAGATCAAGATTTCCTGGGAATTTCCACTGTTAAGTTTAATAGTTCATTTATCCATGGTTTCTCGCACATGAGGAGAGTAATCAGGACCAGATAGTAATCTGATACCCTCACTTTCTGCAAGACTTGGGAATCAGAGGCATTAGAAGGTAGGTGTATGCATCTAGACCATTTGAGTTCATGGAATGAGTGTTGACTGCCTAGGCTTTTTGGATCTGGGACTGGTACCAAGCTTTGCATCCTACTGTGTTGCAAACAGATCCATGAGTGGTCAGCCCATGTGGGCACAGATTTATCTGAATATTTAGCACTGAAAAGACCTTTTTTTTAACAAGCTGATTCCATTGTGCAGTGAATCCACTAGGACAGTGAGTCTGACCAACATGTGACAAACTTGGATATGGATTTGCTGATGATCTGTGAAAATCCCAAACCATAAGGGTGAGGTCTGGGGATTTGATCCTCCCCTTGCCTTATGATGTAAATGTGGAAAAGGATGAGAATGCCATTTCCAAATAGCATATTCTGCCATGATTGAAATGCACTTACTATGGCCTTCCTCTCCAGAAGAGGCTGATGTGTAATGAACACTCCTGAAGGGGTAACACCCCACTAACTCACTGTAACAAGGGCAGGAGGAAGGCACTCAAGCCTGCTGTGCTGGCATCCTGGCAGATGGTAATTCCTAAAGGCTGAATCTTAAAGGGAATACCTGCCATAAGCCTCATGAGGTTCTTCCCTCTGCTGAGATAGGACCTTAAGTATCCAGAAACTGGAATCACTTGATCCTGTGGGAAAAGCTTCAGTCACCACTGAGACAAGACAATCATCTGCATTTGTCTCATAAACAGGTGGCCCAAGATGATGAGATCTGCTGCCACATTGAGACCCAATTGGTGAAGAAATTCCCAGGCTGAGATGTCATTTGTAGGAGAATAGGAAACACCATGTAGATGATTTTCAATGCAAGTTCTTGAGGGAAACTCTGTTCACATTCGTTTTGAACTCCATACCCAAGTGGATAAAATGTTGGGATGGGATGATATTGGATTTGTCCTTATTGACAAGGAATCCAAAGAATTTCATGGCCTGATCTAGAATATAACTGACTCGGTGCTTTTTGCAGAATGTTGTACAGGTAGTTGGAAGTCATGGATGTGAAGGTGGCTTTGAAGTGCGACATGAATCTGTCCATAACTCTCACAAAGACCCTGAGACTAGTGTACAGACCAAAAAGGGAGTGCCCTGAATTGGTAAACTATATCTCTCAATGTGAACATTTCCTTCCTTAACAGTGTTGTGAACCAGTCTCAGTGTTTCCATTCAAAACCATGGTGCCTGAATAAAAATGTTACGAGAGTATAGATCTATGCATAGCTGAAGCTTGGCCTTTAGCATCAATAACAATCTGGAGTAAACTCCCAGTGTGTTTAAATTTTGACAATATCTACTGCCCTTTTTGTAAAGAGACTGTCTATCTGTGGCTGCAGAATGTTAGCTCCAATGGGTCTCTTGAGATGTCTGTTGCAAAGGGAGTCCTTGAAAATGGAGGAAGAGTACTGAACATAATCTGGAGGCTCTCCAAGACAATTTGTAAAACCCATTGATCGCTGGAGCAAAGTGTTTCATATTCTTTGGCAAAGTATTTGAGTCTTCCCCCAGCAGGATGTGTAAAATGGGTAGTTTGAGCACGGCATCATTTATGCAGTATGTAGGCTGATGGGAGAGAAACTAGGACTGATGCGATTCTTATCTCCCTGTCTATTGTCATCAATGGCACCGGAAAACTGTTGACCTGTCTGAGAAAAGGGCTTGTAGGACTGTTTCTCTATTTGGTGTGCCCTAAGATGGGGTACTTCCTGTTTTTCTGTTCCAAACTTTGTCTATATGGCCATTGAAGAGCAGGTTGGATGACAATGGCTGTGACCTAAGAGTGGTTTTATGGTGTTCCTTAAGGAAAGTGAATGTGGTAAATAAAGCATCTCTTTCCCGATGCTGTTATGGAATTTGCAAGCCTGTGTTGTGCTCTGTTCAGAACATGCATCATCTGCAAGCCTGACTCCCAAACATGATCAGTGGAGTTAATGACGGGCGAGGCTAGACTCTGTTCAGATTGCTTTACTATAACCATGACTACCAAGTCAACCATGGTCTTACTGCAACAGCATTTCGAACCAAATGTATGTCAAGAAATGACTTGAAGTCCATATGAACTGATGCAGGTTTTGACATTCCCAGGCATGCAACATCTCTGTCAACTGTTGGGATCCCAATTTGAAAAACAGACATTTGGATCTTATTGGATCTTATAGAAAGTCTTGTTAACATTTGTTGGGAGTGGTTGCAACAAAAAGGAAGGTCTGCTGATTCTTGGTTTTGAAGCTGTCTCTCTAAACAATGTAATAAATCAGTGACTCGACCAGACTGTGGTAGCTGTTTGAATGCTGACTGATCATTCTTGGCCAATAGATTGATGAAGGCAAGTTGCCAATGATGGTGTAAGAGGTGGGCAAAACTCAGATGGCAGAAGTCAGAAAACTTCTTTGATCGATGCAGAGGCAGCTGAAGCCTCTCTGGACACCTCTGGATCAATTATCGAAGATGGTGCATGTTAGCACGAGTCCTTAAACACTGAAGAATGGGTGACATGGACTCCTCCTGCAATGCCTGTGATGAAACTGGTGAAACAGGCAAAGAAGGACAGTGAACTAGACTTGGGATCCAGCAAAGCTGTTACAATGTTATCCCCACATGTTTCCTAAGCAAATCTTTGATGGTCCAGTTATAGTACTGGGCATCCAGGACTAAAGCACTGTTATAGCCAGTGCTTGATTGTGACAGAACCAGGGTTGGTGCTGGAACTGTTTGGTGTTGGCCTGCAATGCCACAAGGAGGCTGATGTTGGATAGAGGCCATTCATTCTTCAATGTCAGTGATGGGAATACCAGAAGTCTGAGTTACAGCCAGTGCTAGGTCTGGTAATTATGGATGTTGGAAGCTATCTCTTCACAAAGCCAGGACTGGGTTTACTGGGAAAACTGATCACTATACCCAAGTCCCAGAACTCCATGCATAGGTTGAGGCTCTATTGGAGCTGGCATTGACCATAACCGATTCATATCTGATAACCAAAGTCTGATGCTGGTTATCCCAGGACAGATCACTATAACAAGTAACAGAATGTGTTGGTATATTCATCACTAGTCCAGATGGGCCACTGTACCAAGCTGGTACTAGCACTACATGTACTGCTAAGAAGACTTATTCTGGTCATAGAGGTGAGGGCAGGCTGTCAACTGAGGTGGCATCAGCAGTAATACTGATGGCATCTGCATCTTTGTTAGTTCATTTCTTTCACTCTTTTGTGTACATATGTCGCAGGTATGACCCGAGTTGCTCCCCATACAACTGAGACAGGTAACATGGTTATCTTCTGCTAGCTTAAAAAGCTTGCACCCCATGCATTAGTCCTGCCCACTGTGTTGAAACCTATAATTATACAGAGAACAAAACAATGGCATATGCAGCTGAAACCAGTCAAGCATCACATAAACTTATTGTGAGGATAATGCTAAAGACAAACACAAGTGTCTAAAATAATTACATAAATGACCTTACGGTATGTAATACTAGACAATTACTTGAGAGAATTCATAAAACAGGTTGAAAACTGAGATTTTAAATTGACATACTATAGACAAGTAATGAAAATGGTGCTGACATGCATATCTTAAGACGAAGTTATACCAACAAAGTGTGAATTCTTTGTCTCTGATAGAATAGAGCAAGAAATACAGAAATATAGCTGGAGTATACTTCTCTGTGTGAAAAACTCCTTAGAATCACTCCAATCATTCAAAGGCACCAGTGGAAATCAGTTTTGTGTGGTCTCTAAAACAAGCATGATTTCTAGCATGAGTAGAAGTAGTAACTGAAGTATGGGTGGGATTTGGCACCAATCCCTCTATCCAATGGGAGATCACTCTTGTCTGACTTCCACCTAGGTTAGCTGATGACTTTTAGCACTTTGTTGCTAAAAACAAGCTTGGGAGGGCTGGATTTGGAAGGTAGTGGCAGCACTCCCTAATGTATAATGATCAAGTAACATATCTTAAGAAGAATTATACAGCAGAAGAAAAAGTCCAATGAAAATGTAAAGTACTGAGCAGTGACCTTGACCTTGAGGATAGGACTCCCCAATGGACTATGTGAATGGCTTTAAAGTTGTACAGCAGAAGAGAAAGTGTGATAAAAAAACATAAAATACTAAGCTGTGGTTCTGACCATAAAGACAGCAACCCCAATCTGGTATGCAGCACACCTTCTAATGATGATGTGTGAGATACCAAGTGTTATCCCTTAAAATCGAACGGATTTAAAGTTACAGAGTGGAAGGGAAAGTGAAAACGTAAAATATTGAGCCATGACCCTGATGTTGACGATAGGTCCCACAATGTGATACATGACAAACCTTCTGGTGATGATGTATAAGTATACCAAGTTTCATCCCTTAATCTAAAACAGTTTTAAAGTTATAGAGCAGAAAGAAAAAGTGTAATGGAAAACAATATACTGACCCATGACCTTGACGATAGCAACCCCAATGTGGTGTGCAACACATCTTCTAGTTATCATGTACAAGTATACCAAGTTTCATTCCTTTAAGTTATAGGGTGGAAGGGAAAGTGTGATGGAAACGTAAAATATTCAACTGTGACCTTGACCTTGAAGACAGGACCCCCAATGTGGTATGCGACACACCTTCTAGCGAAGGTATATAAATATACCAAGTTTCATCCCTTAATCTCAAATGGCTTTAAAGTTATAAAACAGAAGGGAAAGTGTGACAGACAGATATTTGGATGGACAAACATACAGATACTATACCTCCTGATTTTTCTTCGACAAGGCTGGGGACAAAAACGCCCACAAAGAGAACCCAGGAAAACCACAAATCTTGGATAGGCCACTACTGATTCTTGCATTGCTTAAACCAGGACTGAAACCTGGATTCTATTACTACTAGAACTGTAATGATGCAGCAATCAATATTGGGAATACATATATATATATATATACAATTTCTGTAATGATCCAATTATAGGGACTCTCCATGGGGGTAACTAGGGTGAAAAAGTCACTTTCTGGTGCCAAACTTTGCTCTTAGTTACTAGGAAAGTTATATTCATGTTGCCCTGTATTGCTGGCTATGGCGTCAAAATTCATGTTGCCCTGTATTGCTGGCTATGAGGTCAAAACTCATGTTGCCCTGTATTGCTGGCAATGAGATCAAAGTATTTGAGAATGTACTCAGTCATTGAGTTTAGGAAGCTACAGTGCTTTCACAACTTGAATATGCCAGTACAAAAGTCCAATCAAACACTGCTTATCACACCTGGTCATCAGTAATTATCTAATTAGGGTCTTAAGTGGTTATGAACAGTACCCTACTCCTGGTAAATCCAAGTCTCAGGACCAAGGTGAATCTACAATAGAGTGCTGAATTAAATATCTGAAGGCCATTATAAATTAGAAACATGTTCAAAAATTAAAATCAACAACAAATACAGCTACAATAGAGTGTTGAATTAAACATCTGAAGGCCATTATAAATTAGAAACATGTTCAAAAATTAAAATCAACAACAAATACAGATTATTTTTCGTAAATCAACATCAACATGATCAAAAAGATCAAGTGCCACTCCTACTATGATGGACTGCTTATACTGCAAAGGAGTAAAATCAGGTTACACGAAATGCCACTTCCAGCTATACCAAAGGTGGCTCAATATCCTGTATCAAGTTATCTATGTGGAAGAAGTCTGGTTTGGTTTGGTTTGGTGTTATATGGCACAGCAACACAACTAGGTCATTTAGTGCCAAGGCAACTAGAGTCAAGTGCCTTTTCCATACCAGTGTAGCTAACCAGGGCTGATCCACTGGTAGGATTTGAATCAAACCCTTTTGGTCACAAGTCCGCCCTGGTAACCACTGACCTACTTCAGCTCTTTGTGGAAGGGGACAAAGATATATTATTTCCAGTAATAAACTGTATTTTTAGTCATTAAATTTGCAGGAATAACATTAATACCCTAATAACATTGATACTCTAATAACATTGATACTCTATGTTGCTTAGTAAGCAAACAAAAACAATTTTACACCAGCAGCAGCAGCTACAATAACAACAACAACTGCTACTACTACTGTTATTATTAGAAACTACAATATGTTGCTTTGGTATTATGATCACAATTTATCAAATCTCTTTACAGGTCTTACACATCTCCCAGTTCTACCCAGAGGGATGTGACTTTCCTGTTATGGAAACCCTGGATGGTCTCTGCAATTAGGTTCAAATTCTGACACTTGCAAATAGAGAAAGTTTCGGATTTGCAGACTATTACATTTTTTCATATTGTTTCCTGTTTTTAATTGTCATACTAGGGCTATTTTTGACAATGAAATTCACTGTGTGTGTCTATCACTGTGCGTGTCTGTATATATATATATATATATATATATATATATATATATATATATATATATATATATATATATGTCTGAATGGTTGAGTAATAAGTGCTGTAAAAGTGAAAACTTTTCATGAGAATTTAAATTTCATCATAAGTTGTTCCTATCTAAATTAACCCCAGGTATTTACCATGATACTATAGTATTTATTATGATGTTATTTTTTATTTATAATGATACTATTGTAATTATGATATTATTGTATTTATCATGACACAAATGTATTATCATTGAATTTATTATGATACTAATGTATTTATCATTGTATTACTGTATTTATTATGTAACTATTGTACTTTAATGATACTACTGTATTTATTATTGTATTTATCATCATACTACTGTATTTATTAAGAAACTATTGTATTTATTATGAGACTCATATTTATCATGATACTATTGCATTTATCATGTATATATTATAATAGTATTGTATTTATTACAAGAGAATATTGTATTTATTATGAGAATATTTTATTTTTATGATAATGTTGTATTTATCATTATACTACTGTATTATGATACTATTATATTTTTCTTGATACTATTGTATATATTAAGACATTATTATATTTATCATATATTGATACTATTGTACTTTTTATGATACTATTGTATTTATCATGATACTATTGTATATATTATGACACTATTGTATTTATCATAATACTATTGTATTTATCATGATACTATTGTATATATTATGACACTATTGTATTTATCATGATACTATTGTATTTTTATGACACTATTGTATTTATTATGATACTATTGTAGTTATTATCATACTATTGTATTTGTTATGTAACCATTGTATTTTATCATAACACTATTGTATTTATCATTATACTAGTGTATTGTGACTTCTGTGTCATTATATGTATCATATTGGTTCATTAAAGACAATTCACAGCTCAAGTTTCCACATGGCTATCTAGGTCCAGAGGTAAATCACAATTGTTCAACCATTTTATACATATACATACACATGGTTCACACAACCATTTTATACATACACATACACATGGTTCACAACCATTTTATACATATACATACACATGGTTCACAACCATTTTATACATATACATACACATGGTTCACAACACAACCATTTTATATATACACATGTTCACACAACCATTTTATACATATACATACACATGGTTCACACAGCCCTTGAGAATTGTTTTCAAGGACTTTTGAAGGGCCTCCAAAAGTTTTCAAGGAGTATATTTGTCTTACGAAAACTGAACTTTCTCCATATGGCGCTTTTGTTAACAACTGATGTTGTGTGTCATTTGATCCACCAAATTTTATCCCATTTTCTTTATTTATTCATTATAATGACAAATATGTAAATAACAACAATTCTTAATAGAAAAAAGTGATGTATCAGATCAATTCACGCTCTAGGAAAAATTGAAGGAGTTTGTCAACAAATTTAAGTTTTCAAGGCAACCTCGCAAAATTCAAGGATTTTTCCAAGTTGTAGAAACCCTGATACATGTTATGAATGTTTTTTTAAGGATGAAGTCCCTATATCTAACAATGTATACCTAAATAATTCACATGAGAATGGATGGGACAGTTATAAATTCTTATTCCAAACAAAAATAGGGTAAATCAAAGGAAATCCCCCATCCCAGCATTTCTTTGCAAACAGTCTCTCAGCTTACATCAAAAGCCTTGGACAAATCAGGAGCAAAACTGCTCTCCAGCTCCTCTAGCAGGCTCAACTGTTTCCCTTCCTCCTCCTTTTTCTTCCTTTTCTTGGCAGGTGGCTCTGATACAGGGGTACTCACTAAAAAACCACAAAAAATAACATACATGGGGCTACTTCAAGGGCAGAATGCTGGAAAATTCACTCAAGAAATGCTATAAATAAGTCCAAAAAAATGCTGGAGAATTAATCGCAAGTAAATTTCATGGAATATTGTCTTTAATATGCACCATATATATCTGTGTAAAACATACTGTATATACTCGCATATAAGTCAGATCCAACTACAACCTCCATAGACTCAGATCTGTGTAAAACATACTGTATATACTCGCATATAAGTCAGATCCAACTACAACCTCCATAGACTCAGATCTGTGTAAAACATACTGTCTATACTCACATATAAGTCAGATCCAACTGCAACCTCCATAGACTCAGATCTGTGTAAAACATACTGTATATACTCGCATATAAGTCAGATCCAACTGCAACCTCCATAGACTCAGATCTGTGTAAAATATACTGTATATACTCACATATAAGTCAGATCCAACTGCAACCTCCATGACTCAGATCTGTGTAAAACATACTGTATATACTCGCATATAAGTCAGATCCAACTGCAACCTCCATAGACTCAAATCTGTGTAAAACATACTGCATATACTCACATATAAGTCAGATCCAACTGCAACCTCCATAGACTCAGATCTGTGTAAAACATACTGTATATACTCGCATATAAGTCAGATCCAACTGCAACCTCCATAGACTCAGATCTGTGTAAAACATACTGTCTATACTCACATATAAGTCAGATCCAACTGCAACCTCCATAGACTCAGATCTGTGTAAAACATACTGTATATACTCGCATATAAGTCAGATCCAACTGCAAACTCCACAGACTCAGATCTGTGTAAAACATACTGTATATACTCACATATAAGTCAGATCCAACTGCAAACTCCACAGATTCAGATCTGGGTCTATGCATACTGTATATACTCACATATAAGTCAGATCCAACTGCAAACTCCACAGACTCAGATCTGGGTCTATGCAGTTTTGTTAAGATATCAACAGAACAAACAACATAGACCCTGATCTGCCAAGGGCATTATGTGATGGCAGATCAGTGTGTCTATGTTGTTTGTTCTGTTGATATCTTAACAACCAACATATGACTGGGTATATACGGTACCCAACTGCAAACAGTGTAGGCATAGAGCTGCTGTCACATAATGCATGGGTAGATCAGGGTCTTTTAACTTGAACTCTTATGTACGATGAATAGCACAGATCCCAATCTGCCTATGCATTATGAGATGGAAAATATGGGACTAAGCTGCAGAGTTGCATCTGGGAATTTGTAATGAGGGGGATATCACCCACCCTCTTCCAAAAAAGAGGGAGCAGTACAAATTTAAGGGTGATGCTCCAACTCGTCGGTAAAACTAGTGTTGCTATATTCACTGCATTCTGTGGCATCTGTTTGCAAGTGTATAGTGTCACTTACAAACGCTTGTTCAATTTTAACGACTGTAGCAATCTTAGCTTTTAGCAAAGAAGTCAGTAATCTGCCTAATGCCTATTCATGAAAATACACTGACACCATATGAATGATAGCTACTCAAGCAGACCATGCTAAGATTGCAACTGTAAAACCCTCCAAGCAAATGCTATAGCATACATGTGCAAAGCTGCCACATTATTACTTTAACTTTTCACAAAATGAAATTATCATCGCTGAATTCATAAATTATTCTACGTTCATATTTTTAAGGATCTGCACTGACATAATTAAAAGGTGTGGGAGCATTGCTATTTCTGCACTATTTCTCCTTCCATTCATGTATTTTTTGCAGGAGCAAGTTACAGAAATGTGTAAGTTGCACAATCTTGTGGCCTGGACACAACACTAACTAGAGGCTGTTCACAGGAGGCATTATCCACAAGTATACAAGGCATATACTATCAGACAAAACATATACGTATTACATACCAATGGGAATAGTTTCACATCCTAAAAATGTGAAGCTCATGTCCAAAAATCAACAAATTTCCAACTTTAACAAGAGTATCATGAACAGCACATTATACACCTGTCCCATGGTTAATAGTCCTCCATGTAGATAACAGAATTTTTTGTGTTGAAACCACTTTTCTTCTTTTTGTCACAATGACCTAAACCTATGACCTTTTGACCCAAAAATCAATAGGGTTCTTCCTCACCCCATGACTTTTCAAAGACTTTTTAATGACCAGTTTTCAGTTTTCAATGACTACTCTCAGTATCAAGTGTTCTACTTCCAGTTACTAATTTAAAAACAAGAAACAAAAATAAACACAAGATATAAATAAATGTAATTAAATATGAAATGCAAATGATAATAAAGTCATTGTAACTGCACCCAAACATTATACACTGCTCTTTAGCTGCTGTACTTTCTCCTTCAGCTGTAACTCCAGTACTTCCACTTGCTCTTCTTCTTCTTTTCCTTTTCTTCAGAGTCCATTGGACTGAGACATTAGTGTGATTGTCCCTTTCTCTTCTGCTTCATCTGCTAGTTTGTCTACTGCCTGTAAAAGGCTGCTGACATCCATTATATTTCAGCCTTCAGCACATCACTGCTAAGCTATGATGTCGTAGCCTCGACATAGTCGAGGCTACAAAATGAACCTATATTTTGCAGTGGGAGCAAATAAAACTATTGTCAAAGACAAAAAGATGACATGAGTAAAAATCTATTACCTAAGTAGAGTTATGTTTTTCAGGAAGTTTGACTTATGATAAAGTTATTAAGCCTATAATAGGTAAAATATATTGGTATGTTTACACTAGCCATACTTTGACCACCATGACAGGTAACATGAGACATGAGATTCTCATGGTAATTTGCTTTCCAAATAAGACCTGCTTCACCATATTTGGATATTCTGCGATACATTATTGAATGCACACCATATTTACTACAATCTGTTTACATTTCCAAAGAAGGATGCAATGTCCTTCTATGGCACACTGAAACACTAGGCTGAAAATGGAAGTAGTTATTATATGAACTAATATGTCGGACGATCCAACAGAAAATTTTGTATGAAGAATATAAATGCTATTTTACTCGTGTTTCTACAGTGAAATTTGGCAATACTGGTATTAAATAAGAAGACTACTTGATTTGTTTAAGGATGTGTATGGAATATCTTCAAACTTTCTTACAGTATGCTGAAAAAGCGCTGGGTGTGAATCACTTCTGGCTGTTCCATTGATACATACAGAAACGTTTAAGTACCCCATCTATGAAGTAGGGGTACTAATATTAGTACTAATCACTGCTTTGCATGAAACCCGTCAACAAAATGGCACCCCCCATTGTCAGTCATTGAATTTGTAGAACCTGCTGACAAAGTTGAAACCGGCTTTTATGATGCAGACGACAGCAATGACAAAGAATTAAATGATGCTGTTTGCGCTAACTTTATGAATGCTGACATTGGAACAGCAGGCTTGTGTGTTTTCATTAGTTCCAACTTCGGACAGCAATGCCCATTCCTGCAATATCAATGTTTTTCTTGCACATTACACAAAACACTATGTATTTTAAAGTCTTTGTCTTGCAGCCAACTATTGCTGAATGTGCACTTTCCAGACATGACTCTGTTGCTAATGAACCATCCTTGCTTAGCGGAAACACATGGTGAAGTGAAAAGAGTGTGCATGTGTTAACTACATCATGTAAAGGGGATGCAATGCACAATATCTGATTACTTCCCGTGGATTCTGATAATGGCAGAATGGCTAGCAGATAACGGAAAAATCAAACTGTACTTCCAATCCTCACACAACTTTAAATAAATGACTTGAAAGCAAAATATTCCATCATATTTTATTTTTAAGCAAAATCTCTCAAATTCAAGGACTTTCAATGACCTAGGTGTAAAATCAAGGACTTTCAAGGCCTTGCTATGATGTGTTTATTTCTCAATGACTTTCAATGACTGTACAAACCCTGTAACATAACACACTCCATGTTATAGCAAAAAATTGTCATCAAACATTCATGCTCTTTTCCAGTACAATATTTCTGAGCTCCATGGTTGATATGCTGAAGAAGAGATCATGTCTCTCTCACATTAGTTTACTCCACTTATGCAAGGTTAAACTTTCGGGAAAAGTGCAAAAATTAAACTACATGAAACTTTTCATTCATAACCTATCTTTCATTATGCATTGGCAAGCACATGTTCAAAGCCTATAATAATGTAACTGATATCTCAATAAATATATGGTTCCCACCTTTTCTAGTTGTTGGACAATATTATCACACTTTCTGCAACCAACACATATTGTATTTGTTTAATGTTATCATGTTTTGTCTTGACTAACAATTTATTTTCACTTGCTTCAACAATAGCATGTTACTATGTCTGCCATTATCACTTTATCTCAGTTAAGTTCATACCTCACTCAATAGTATACTGCTATCCTGTATTACCTCAATCTTTGCTGTATGCAAGTGTATGCAAGTGCTTAAAGTTGGGATAAAATCATTGAAGTGAAATTGTTAATTTGGACCATTAAAACTGTATCCTCTTTAGAACTGACCATAATAAGTAATTTTGTAGATATTTTATTCAAATGATTTAGTATGGATATTTAGTTGTAATATTATTATAAACATAAATTTCTTAACAAGTTTCAGGGATTGATCAATGAATTGGGGGTGGGGTGAGGCTCTGTTCTTTTGTGTACAATTTATCCTGAACATACAAGTATTGTTTAATCTTCATATATTCTAGATTAATTACCTGGTGATTGTATGTTTTCACAGCAGTCTCATCCATTCAAGATGAACTTTTGTGAAATGAGTAATCAGCTGATGTTGTGAGGTAAAACTCACTGTCCTCTCATTATTGTCACGAGGCCATTTTCGAATACTTTGGCCTGTGGTGTAGCGAGTGTTCTGATTGGTTACTACACCCTGATGCTAGGATGGTAAGTATAAAAGCTGTGCACAATAGTTCCTGACTAGAGCCTATATTCATAGTCAATGCACATTACGGTGTAATAGGTACTGAGTGTCATTACACTTATGTCAGGGTTGTGCACCTTCTAGGTAGCACCTTCACCCATTTAGTCTAGTACTTGCACCTTCTAGGTAGCACCTTCACCCATTTAGTCTAGTACTTGCACCCATTTAGTCTAGTACTTGCACCTTCGGAGATTTGTAATGAGTGCACTTTATACTATTGTAAGAACATTAGTATAGTTATCTGAGCCTTTGTTGTGTAGTATCATGCATCTTTAGCACCTTCTATCTTTAGCCACAATATACAGTGTACTTTCGCGTGCCAAGCTTTCAGTGCATCTTCACTTGTTTGCACCTTCTGCCACAGTATTCGCCAGTGTTTAAGCGGTGCACCTTCTATAATAGATTATAAGCACATAGCCCATTCTCTGGAGAAAACACCTTCTATTCAAAGACACGTAATAATATAATGTCATCTACATCGGCCTTAAAATGTTAGCGTTCAATCTATCTACTTAACAACTTATAGAATGAATCCTTTGTAATTTTCTTTACATCTACAGTCTGTTATTTTGAGTTGTGCACCTTAATTAAGTTTTTTTTAGTTTACAGTTTCTGTTTTGTTGTCTCCTGTCTTGTGACTAGCAGTAGGGGACCCACAAACATGTAACCGCCATCTGAGTCTGCTCGAAGTGGACCTCGAGTGTCGTTTACAATATTGTAGTAACAATTGTGTTTTAGTCTACTGCTTAGCAGCTTTAAGTGAACTTTCACCTAAAACTGTCAGCATCAGTTGTGAGTATAAAAACTCCCTACGTTTGTCAGCTGATCAACATCAGGTCAAGCTATTATCTGGGTCAGAAAGAGTATTTGTTGTGAAAGTTCACAGTAAAGGGATAAATTCAAATAGAGCTTATATAGTAAGTGACAGAAAATAGTGTTTAAGGAATTTTATGCATAAATGCAGAAAATGTTTGGTACAAGTAGATGGATTCACAAGAAGAAAATTAAGATTTACAAAGGAAAAGAACTAGATATATAACAAACTTTATTGAATATTGTCGAGATAATTTGAGAAAGAAAATAGACAAATTTCTATGTATCTGAAACAATTATTAAAATTTGATTACTGATTAGGAAATTCATTCAATATATATAATAAGAACAGATGAGTAAGCCCTACATATTTAGGGTAATGTACAGAGAATAAGCTCTGCTTCATCAATGAAAACTATCTGAATCCTGTCTTGCTCTTTTGTCAAACTTTGCTGGAGTGCTGAGTAAATTAAACCAGTAATGGAAGCTGTCTCCTCTGGTGATTTAACTGGTTGATAACACTGGTCTACAGCCAAAATGCTCCCACAATAAATGTTGTCAAACTTTACTAATTCTGGGTCACTGAGAACGAAAATAATGCTTAAAATTGTTGATTGGCTCTAGTTTTAAAGATATTATACTGGGTCAGTATATACGATCCTTGACTTGGGAATGGCGGAGGATAAGTGAGTTATAAAAGGAAGGGATCTCAATTTAAACCAGAAATGACTAAAATACATCTTTGACTGGATCTATGAATAAATCTATGACTGGGTTTGGACAATACTTGCTTTTCAGGCAAAACAATGAATGATGCAATATGAAGCTGGTATTGCATCATACATGATATGAATTGCATCATGTTATTCCTAGAAGTCATGGATGATGCAATCACAACTAAGCTTACATCACTCTGCTGAAGAAATTGCCCTATATCAGCTCTACAAATCATACAGTGTTGTGCTCTCTTATTTGTCAGAGTTTGATTTTGCAAAGGGACACATTTCTGTTTAGCCAAAGTGAGCAGAGATGCCTCGTACTTGTGTGAACAATGCAGATAACTTCTGCTATGTTTGTGGTGAAGTGACTTTTGCATCACAAAAGCGCAGTATAACCACTATGGCTAAGAAAGCCTATCACCTTTATTTTGGCTGCAAAATTGGAGATCAGGACAAGATGTTGGCCCCACACATATGCTGCAACACTTGTGCAACAAATCTTCGCCAGTGGTTGAACAGGAAAAGGAAATCTATGCCTTTTGTAGTGCCAATGATTTGGAGAGAGCCAACATATGATATCAGCAATTGTTACTTCTGCATGGTGCCTCCAGTTGGGAAAGGTGTGTCAAAGAAGAAAAAGTGGACTGTGCATTATCCAAACATTTCATCAGCTATACGTCCAGTACCTCACAGAGAAGGACTGCCAGTTCCTGATGCACCAGAATCATTCTCACTTGAGCCAGACGAGGAAGAGGAAGAGGACGAAACTTCTAGTCCTGGACCATCAATGTCACATGACCCATATTTTCTTCCATCCTCCTCCTCTGAACCACACCTCATAACACAAGGTGAACTGAATGACCTTGTCATGGATTTGGAACTACCCTAGAGTAAGCCAGAGCTGTTGGGCTCCAGACCACAGCAGTGGAATCTCCTGGCAGGTGATGTTATGGTTTCCATGTTCTGTGACTATCAAAAGGATCTTGTCCCATTCTTCTTCATGGAAGATGATCTTGTAGCCTGCAACAACACTGATGGTGTGATGGCAGCCCTCAACATCATTCATGATCCAGATGAGTGGAGACTGTTCATTGATTCATCGAAGACAAGTCTTAAAGCTGTTTTTCTGCATAATGGCAGTGTTTTGACATCAATTCCAGTTGGTCATGCAGTCCATATGAAGGAAACCTATGAAAACATGAAACAACTTTTGAGGTGCATAAACTATGACCAACATCAGTGGCAGCTTTGTGGCGATTTCAAGGTTCTTGCTATCTTGCTTGGTCTGCAGACTGGATACACAAAGTACTGCTGTTTTCTCTGCAAATGGGATAGGTGTGCGAGAGATTCCAACTACATCAAGAGAGATATGCCACTCCGACAGTCATTGGAGCCTGGGATGAAAAGTGTTCAGCATTGACCACTTGTTGAATCAAGCAAGATTTTGTTACCACCCTTGCACATCAAGCTGGGTCTGATGAAGAACTTTGTCAAGGCCATGGACAAAACACAAGCAGCTTTCAAGTACCTCCGTGGAAAATTTCCAAGGTTAAGTGAAGCTAAGATAAAGGAAGGTGTCTTTGTTGGTCCTCAGATTCGTGAACTTCTTCGTGATGATGCATTTCACCGTGTACTGTGTGGCAAGGAAAAGACAGAATGGAAAGCCTTCCAGTTTGTGGCAACAAATATTTTCAGAAACAACAAGGCAGACAACTACATGGAGTTGGTGGAAAACCTCCTCAAGGCATACAAAAACCTTGGTTGCAACAAGTCACTAAAGATACATTTTTTGCACTCTCATCTAGATTTTTTCCCACCGAACTGCGGAGCAGTGAGCGACAAGCATGGTGAGCGATTTCACCAGGACATTGCAACAATGGAGAAACGCTATCAGGGCAAATGGAGCCCATCAATGCTTGCAGACTATTGCTGGACAGTGACAAGAGATGCTCCATTTAATGAATACGAGACAAGCCAAGAAGCGCCGAGTAGACACCGAATAAGAACTAATATATGAACTTATATATACATAATAGTTTTTTTTACTTTTGTTTCAATATATTTTTTATTTATATAACCTTTTTGCTGTTTTTTAAAGTGTTACATAAACAGGACAGGTGAAATATTATCATGTAAAGCAACCATAAACACATGAAAAGACCTAGGTGTACAATTTATGATTAAAAGTCTACTATGTACACAATATACATAGACATAAAATGTAAAAACTTAAATATCTTGGAAACAGTAGCCAATCAGTTGTTTTAATTGTCATATTCAAATTCAGCACATCAAAATCCCAAATAAATAGCACATTTTATCTCTGAAGCAGACGACTTAGAAAAAATTGTAGACCAGTGTAATTTTATAAGTATAATCTAATACATGACTTCAACTGTTATTTTACTTAAGTATTACTTGTTTGATGGAGTTGTTGCATACTTTAAGGCATTTTTGTCCTTGCTGACTGCAGCCCTAGTTATTTACTGTAGACATGTAATATTATTCCCTTGTAACAGTTAACAGCCCCCATGTCTATCCATCCAGCCATTTATCCTTCCTTTCTTCCATCCATACTGATCTGACACAAATTGAATGGTAGTTTGTTGCAATATACAGTAAAACTCAAAATCAAAACCTAAATAAAATGGAATTCCCTAAATACTGATATGGTTTTGGAGTCCCAAATTTTCCTTCTTTAATATCATAATTTTTTTCCCAGTAAACTGAAACCCCTCAACTCCAAATACTGAAACAAATTTTGATTCAAAATTTCAATCTTATGCTAAAAAAAAAACATACAACCAAAACTAACCTGTAAATGTATTTTAGCTGCTAAATTCCTGACACATGCTGGAACAGATTAAGTATGGTTAGCAAGTACTGTAGCAGGCTTATCTGTGAGACAAAGGCCCATAAAATGTCCCAATGGAATGCGAGGTTAAAACAATACTTCACACACGTGCCGACACAGAGTAGGGCTGACAATAGGCTAATCTGAAGTCATAGCACCATAAAAAGAGCTAACTTTCTAAGGCGAATTATTAATAGCTAAATAGGTAAGCCATTTAAGAAAGATTATGTTTAGCTGTTTATTATCTAATTGTGATTGATGCTATTCATTTTTATACATGATCATTAGAACATTTTTTGTTTGTTTTTTAATTAAATATCAGGGCTTTAACAACCGGGCAGGTGGCCTCACTTTTTATACTTTGCCAACGGAGACCAACAAAACTGCATTCTAAAAGCTTGATTTACTCAACTGATTTCCAATGGAGAAAATCATTACATACATGTATTTAGCCATGACTGTCATTTGTCTTCATACACATGTCAAGATGTCAGAACGACCAGCTAAGTATCATAGGTGTGAACTATCCTTATAGGATAAAATTAGTCTGATCAATGAGTGTGCATCTGTGCCAAAACTTACATTGAAGAAACTAGGGAGAAAATTTGGCATAGGAACATCTACTGTTTAAGATATCTAAAGAAAATGGAATTCTACAAGAATAAATTTGAAAACAACAGTGATGCAAACAAGCATTGTTTCAACAATGCCTGCAAATCTGACAAAATGAATGATCATGCATTGGATTAACCAAACCATGAACCAAAACATTCTAATCTCAGACCCTCTCTCTCTCTCTCTCTCTCTCTCTCTCGTCAGATAAGCGCTTAGAAACAGACATTTTCACATCTGCAAAAACCTCAGTAAACCGAAAACCTCTCAGAACTGAAACTTTTTTGGGGTCCCAAGGGTTTTTGGTTTTGAAGGGTTTCAATGTATATGGTATTCCTATTTCTATAGGTAATTAGATTTACCTCTGCCTTGTTTGATCTGTTTTATGAAATCCTTGCTGTACACCCCTCTCTCCTCCCAAATGTTCAGGATCCTATCTACAGCTCCCTTCATCTTATCATCAGCATCCCTAAAAATCATAAGTTCTGAACTGTAATTTCAGCCTCAACTGAAATGTAAAATCACCAAGGTAAACAGAAGAAATAGGTATTTTCACACATATGGTGTTACAAAATGACACTGTCTCTACATACATATTAGTGCCATGGTAACAAAACAATGGTGTACATGAGTATAAACTGTTTTACTTACAACTAAACATGACCAACCTCTAACTGGACAAGGTTTAACTTAGATTTAAAGAGTCAAAAAGATGAAAGAGCAGAGATTCTGGCTTTTTTTTTTATCACAAAAGAAGCAACCTAACATAATATCGAAAAAACCTAAGACAACTGGAGATAACTAAGAATACCACATATACAATCCCACTCTTTAAATTTTATCAAAATGTCCTGCATATGATTGTTTTTAATAGCCGACTCAGGATGTTATCATAAATTCAATCTGGAAGTCAAGTTTTTCAGATGATTGCCAAAAGCCTATGTGTAGGTAAACTGGTTCCTCATCCATACGCAGTATCACACTAAATATTGTCTGCCAGTGCATACATACACAGGATTGAAATAAATTTTATACAAAACAAATTAAAAGAATAATAAATTGTGTTCTCACTGTTAAATAATATGAACTAATTTATTATTCTTTTAATTTGTTTTGTATAAAATTTATTTCAATCCTCAGGATCTGAGTAGTTTGTTCTGCTGATTACTTCTAACAAAATGCTTAGACCCAGATCTGCCAGTGCATAATGCGGTGGCAGATCTGTGTCTAAGCATTTTGTTAGAAGTAATCAGCAGAACAAACTACTCAGACCCTGATCTGCTGGTGCATTATGTGATGGCAGATCAGGGTTTATGTCATTTGCAGTTGGACTTGACTTATTTGCAAGCACATACAGTACTTCTTTGATGTTTAAAATCAAACTGACATGTTATAATGGCTAAATGCTATTCCATCTAGTCCAACACTTTTAGTGTTAAACCCTTGCTTCACAATTAAAATATTGAAAATTATAATACATGGTAATTAAATAACAAGATGTCCAGGGCTTTCATGTCAAGCCTATGATCAAAAAACATTGTTGTAAAATATGTGACCAAGGTAAAAAGATTGAGCAAGCATGTCACAGTATAAATTGTCTTAGTTTCATAATGCAATTAACCCAAACCTTAACAAACTGTTGATGACAACGCTACCACTGTTGCCAAAAAAGTTCATGCTATGTCTCACTTTCCCACTAACAAGGGCTTGACAAAAGAGTTGAGTTGGTCTTCTTTTTATTAAGAAATTCTCTACAGTGTCCCAAAATCTTATGAAACTATCTGTCAAATTTACACACTAGGGACCAATTGCCCCCATCTGTTTTTTCTAAAATTATTACTGACTGCCTCTTGCAGGCAAAGTCGAATATTCACCTATCAATATCTGTCTTCAAATCATAATAGCCATAACATTGCCAACACTTTTACTTTCAGTAATATTCTTTCTTCACATATTTAGGATGGCCACTACAGACCCATGCTAACTCTGCAGATTACACAGTAATCAAATTTTATTCCAATAAATTCACATTTGTTATTTCAGTGATAAGTCAAATTTGTTTCACTAAAAGTTAAAACATTGTATTTCTTACTGGATATGAGACTGTACCTTTTATTTTATGATGATTGTTTTACTATAAAATAAAATCACTTCGGAGTGTTTGCACATTATTTTCTTATAAAAGGAAAGAATAGACAAATTACCAATGTCTTTCTTTGGCAGTCAGAAAACTGCAATTGAATTTCAATGGACCAGTGACCCTATTGTGATGGTGACAAGAATCATTACATGACTGCAACTGGAACAAAGGTTTGTTATGCTTCAACAGGAAGGAGGCAGACTGGACCAGTGACCCTACCATAACAGTAACAAAAAGTAATACATGACTGCATTTGGCTCAAAAAGGCTGGTTACCTTTCAACAGGAAGGAAGTAGACTTGACCAGTGACTTTACAACAATGGTGACAAGCATCAATACATTGCTGCATATGGATCAAAAGGTTTGTTAAGCCTCAAGACTAAGGAGGCAGACACTGACTTTCTTTTTACTATATAATATAAATAAAAATAAAAAAGTAAAAAACAGAGTTTTAATACCCATATTTTTCAATTAATTTTCTTAGAGATTAAGTATGGCTTTAAAATATTGCGAAATAACATAATGGGCCCGGATAGTAAAGCAGTAATGCACTCACTTTGCACCTATGTAGTATGAAGGTTCAATCACCTGCTTTTGCACATCATGCAAGAGCACATATATCTATGGCTGTTCATGCATGTTTGGTGGTTTCTCTAAGGTTCTCATACATGTGATATCTCACACTGTGATAAAAAATCTCACATAATTCAGGATCATCACAGTCTCACTCCCTAAGTTTCATTTCCCACAGAATAATAGATATTTTTATTTGTAAGATGAGATCGTGTGTTAGTGTTGTCATAATAAACTGCATGTTTCGGTAAACCTGATGATGAAATGAAACAAGGATAACTTTAGTCATGATTTATGTGCATGTTCCACACAATCTGCAACTTTTTACCATACTGTACAAGTAAACCTAAATGACAGTGTTTGCATTTTGCATCAATGCAAATGGATGACCAGTGGAAACAAAATCAAATCTCACAGAATTTACTAAAATCCCAAAGAATATTTAGTCAAATCTCATAGTCTAGTACTCTGAGAGTAATCATTGGTATGGGTTCTCCAATGTCCCTCACCTTAAAGATTATCTCATATTAACATCTGGGTCAAAGAGATTTTCAAAAAGAGAAACTCTGGTTAAAAAAAACAGTGGCAATAAAGAGCATTAATTATTCTGTCAATCATTAGGTTTGATGAATTATAAAAGTGGGGAGTATTTGTTAACAGCACAGCATCACTCTGAAGATTAAATCTTGTCAAGGCAGGTGAAGTGACTTGCCCCAGGATACAGCAAGATAACTGATCTGGGTTGATCCAACAGTGGGAATCCAACCCACAGCCTACTGGTCGTAAGTCCAATGCCTAAACTACCAAGCCATCTCACTCTTGAATCATTATTCAAAAATGAACAGGCAGTAAAACTTTGAATTACTTCACTGAAGCCAGAAAACCTTCCATGAGAACAGATCCAAAATCCTTTGTAAACTCTGGTCCTTTCTTTTTACTGTTCTGGATGACATCATTGGCCAAGTACATAAATGTCAGTCTCTTTCCAGGTTTAGCTGCAAAAGAAATGTAACTTTCATTACTCTTGATCTCTGAGCTACACACTTTGAGAGCTTAGTCTCCCATAATAGGAACTCACATCACTAGTGACATAGCAAATGATCAATCAATAGACCAGAAGTATACTGCAAAACAGCATTATCCTCAAACATGTCTCCATTATCACTCGCACACACCTCCCCAATTCCCAATTATCCATAGGTGTCCCCACCACCAAATCTCTGCCTCCCAGAGGGTGTATGGATCAGAATCCACAAACTGTTGCACATATTTACAGACATGTAAAATTTCTACAAAATTTACATAGAATTATAAGCATAAGTGTCCCCAAGCTCCACCCCTCAGGGATGGATCGAAATTATGAGACCAATTTGCACATCTCCAGACCTCTCCCAGTCAAATCCCAAAGTTTAAAGTCTCTATCTTGAACATTGTAAGAGGAGCTGCATGACATTATGCATGCAACACTCACAGATGGACAGTATCATATTATACCCTCTTTTTATTCCAAAAACCTGAGGAGAAAATGAGTCTGATAGACAAACAGATGGATGGACCATGGGATAAATCAATGGATAAATAGTTTGATACATTAGTGCATGACACACTGACAAAAGACATTTTATCACCTGTGACATTTTCTTAAATCTGACAATCCACAAAATGCTCATTTGTCATATTTATTCAAAAATAACTTGTCACTTTTCCATGTTCTAAACTGGAGGAGTTGAGAATCTAACAAAATTCCCCCCTCCCCGAGTTATAAAATTGATAAAAAGTATGTGGACGAGATGCCATAGTACCACCTTAAATATAGTGTTTCTAAATTGTATATCCATGCATAAAGCTTTATTTCTAATACAGGGACTGAAGCAGTTATAGAGGGTCTGAACCAGTTGCTGCACAGACCCAGTTACCACACAATTGGTACTTATCTTTGATTCTGTGCAGTTACCACTCAATTGGTACTTATCTTTGATTCTGTGCAGTTACCACACAATTGGTACTTATCTTTGATTCTGTGCAGTTACCACACAATTGGTACTTATCTTTGATTCTGTGCAGTTACCACACAATTGGTACTTATCTTTGATTCTGTGCAGTTACCACACAATTGGTACTTATCTTTGATTCTGTGCAGTTACCACACAATTGGTACTTATCTTTGATTCTGTGCAGTTACCACACAATTGGTACTTATCTTTGATTCTGTGCAGTTACCACACAATTGGTACTTATCTTTGATTCTGTGCAGTTACCACACAATTGGTACTTATCTTTGATTCTGTGCAGTTACCACACAATTGGTACTTATCTTTGATTCTGTGCAGTTACCACACAATTGGTACTTATCTTTGATTCTGTGCAGTTACCACACAATTGGTACTTATCTTTGATTCTGTGCAGTATTTTTGTTAGTTGTGAAGACAAAATGTACCTTACAGTATGTGTTAATATCTTTTTCTGCTAATTAAAAATACATTGCAAAGAGTCAATAGTAAGTACAGACTGTGAGATAACCAGTTCCATCAAGCAACTGACCTTCTACTATGTTAGCTATTGTCAGAGATATTTCAATCAAAATGACAGGAAGTACCAACCAGTGATTACTGTGTTCCACTTGATGTCATGAGTGTAACTATGGAATATCTAGACTGGTTCTACATTTCAGAAGGCTTTGTTCAGGAACAAGACTAATGAAATTAGAAACAAAAAGTTCTACTGACCATTTTGACATTACAAAATCATGCTTTCAAAAGCCGTGTTACATCATGAGACTTTGTAGGTTAATGGGATACAGCTATGTTCCCAATACTGCAGTGTATTGCATAAGAAACTAATATCAACTATTTTCTGTAAATGATAATAGCTATAAGCTATACACCACTCTGACTTATTTTATTGTTGAAAAAATTTGATTTTTCATTTTATTCATTTATAGAATATCTTTCCTATTTTGTGCTTCCTTTCTTTATATAGAGCCTGAAATGCAGTATGTTGAGCGTGCGCAAACATAACATGCAAATGAAGCAAAACATCAAACAATTTTTTCTGTACATTCTTTCTTTTTTAATTTTGGTTGGATTTTTAAAGAAATAATATGCATAAAATTGCAGTTGTTAGTTTGTTTTAAGTGATTTTCCTTTCTGTATAACACACACTGGTAAATGTTTACTTTGGCTACATCTTTATATTAGGATCAAATAATACACTTAGATTCATGCCAATAAACGAAAATTATTATAATCATTTGAACAGTAAATGTGATAAAGTTGAAAGAAAAATGTTGTGTTAGATACACATCATTACCCTGAATTTGGTGTTAATATTTAAATAAAGGACCCATGATCATCAATAACACAGTGAAAGGTAATAATCATTTTATGATTTAAATAAAGGACCCATGATCATAAATAACCCAGTGAAAGGTAATAATCATTTTTATGATTTAAATAAAGAACCCATGATCATAAATAACCCAGTGAAAGGTAATAATCATTTTTATGATTTAAATAAAGGACCCATGATCATCAATAACACAGTGAAAGGTAATAATCATTTTTATGATTTAAATAAAGGACCCATGATCATAAATAACCCACTGAAAGGTAATAATTATTTTTATAATTTAAATAAAGGACCCATGATCATAAATAACCCAGTGAAAGGTAATAATTATTTTTATGATTTAAATAAAGGACCCATGATCATCAAGAACCCAGTGAAAGATAATAATCATTTTTATGATTTAAATAAAGGACCCATGATCATCAAGAACCCACTGAAAGATAATAATCATTTTTATGAGATGATCCACCAAAGCTAAAAATAAAATTTGTAAGAATGGTCACAACAATATTTACCTATTTCAGGGTCTATTCTAGGACATGCATTGTGAAATTCACACTAATCTTTTCTCAAAAATTGCACTGAAAAGCTACCTGAATGTTTTCCAATCATGCATCATATTTGCATGCCGTACATTGATGTATTTATTAAATCCCTCCTTTATTTAGAAAAATCCCCCCTCTTTTTTTCAAATGGTAGAGGCAATTTCTCCTCCAAAATATTCAATCTAGATCCTGCTATTTACTTTTCTTGAACTTCGCAGTCAGAGGAAATTATATTTCAGTAACAAGATACACGATAATACACGATTTCAGGTAATATATTTCAAAAGAAAATTAAAATATGGTGTGGGATACTTTCACAAAAATTCTAGCATAAAAGAAAATATTGTTGACAATGATACTTAGAAAGAAAAGATTACTGATTACCTATTCCCATCATTTTCCCACCAAAATTATATTGATTTTCAATTCAAAATATCAGAAATATTCTGCTGTTAAGAAACACAGAATTAAATTTCAAAGACCACCCAAACTTCAGTCATATTGGTACAATAAAACACAATGATGAACAGATTTACTGCTAAAAAGCATTGTTATTGAAAACTTGAGGTATATTAGAGTATTAGAATATTTATTAAAAATCAAAAATAAAATATATAACACTGGAGGGGTATGTCATTAGACTAAATTCTCTTTCAAACAGCATCACGAATGTTACTTGCTGCTGCATCTAAAAATGTATTTATGCAAATCGGTTTATATACGGACATTTTTTTTTACACTGGCTTCAATAAACTTTTATAATAATGTTATCAGACAAAGACTGACATTTTCAAAGTGATTTAAAGTGAGGTTCATTTCTATCCAATCTCTTCCTATACACATTTCATGCATTAGTATCATGCATAACACCTTGTATTCATTTTTACAATGGTGTAAGAGCATATTCACTTGAAAATTAGACAATTTGTAAGGAAGTGTAGCATTGCAAGGGAGCTAATTTGCATATAAAATAAATTGTCTCCTTGCATAATGTTGCAATATACAACTTGTGGCATGTTTTACTCAGTCTACACCTAAATGTGTTGTGTTTAAAATGGGTTTTACAAAGTTAGTTGACAACTATACAATGGCACTAAAACATCACCATTCCTTTTGAGTTTTCATTGGTTTTATTCTGTCTCACAATACTAAAAATATCATTTGTTTTATTCTGTCTCACAATACTAAAAATATCATTGGTTTTATTCTGTCTCACAATACTAAAAATATCATTTGTTTTATTCTGTCTCACAATACTAAAAATATCATTTGTTTTATTCTGTCTCACAATACTAAAAATATCATTGGTTTTATTCTGTCTCACAATACTAAAAATATCATTGGTTTTATTCTGTCTCACAATACTAAAAATATCATTGGTTTTATTCTGTCTCACAATACTAAAACTATCATTTGTTTTATTCTGTCTGACAATACTAAAACTATCATTTTCTAAAATTGTAGAGTCTTGTTTAAGTCAGTCATTGCTGTCACTGACAGTGTCAGTGTAAGCATCACACCAGTTGGCACCACAGGAGTTTGGGTCATGGAGGTATGTTCATTTTGTGTATTTATAGTGGGTCCATGTACAGTAGGACCCCGCTATAGCACGCTCGTGGCATGGTTCCCAAAATTTCACCTTTTTTTTTCGTACATGAAAAAAAAAATTTTTTTTTTAAAGTACGAAAAATAATGTGTAAAAAATTAATGATCATTTTGGGGAAGAGGTCATGTATGATTTCGGATATAATACGATCGTGGCGTGGCTACCGAAATTTTGTGAATGTTCATTTAAAATGTGTCAGTAGTCAATCACTGCACTTTGATCTTAGTTTATTTTTGAAAGATGTCAGCTCATTTTAAAGCTGATAAATGTTAATCTTATTATTACTGATACATGAACAATAAAGTCATTAAGTCTTCTTTGTGTTTGTCTTCAATACATTCTGTGCACAATCGTTGTTCAAACAATAGCTGACATATTTTTGCTCATTCAACTGCATACACAGCCAAGCCCCAAAGAATGCGGTGGTTGATAAAAGATTCGCACCTGAAGTTATAAATCAATTAATTTAAGTCATTGATAATCATCAAAGTCAATCTCAAAACTAAAGGTTGTTCAAACCATGTGGCAATGATTTATAAAGCATAAAAAAAAAACGAAAGCCGCCAACGCGCACAAGTGGCTTGGCAGTGTTGTTAGACAATCGCCACGCAATCGGTTGACCAGTGAATAATATTGTACATTCCCTATAAAAATGACCCCATTGTTGATTAACAATTATTCTTGCTGTAGTAGTTCAAACAAACAGGTGTCAGAGTTTTAATTAGTAGTTATTTACATTGGATACCAGTACACGGAAACGTAAAGCTTTTACTGTTAAAGAGAAGCTTGAAGCCATGGACAGGATTAAGTCCGGTGTTTCCAGAAGTCAGATTTAATTCCCAAGTTATATTTCCCAAGTTATCTGCCAGTGCACGTGGGCCGATAAGCCTTTGGCTTGTAAAAGCACTCACTTTGTTTTCAAGTTGACAATCCTTTTGATCGAGCCGCGATTCTAATACTTGCTCAGTGCCAAGTAGAGTTCTACAACTTCCTGTACATATAATTTGACCTTAATCCCTTACCTTGTAAAGGCACCACACTCTTTGTTTCCCGACGTGACAACCATTTGATCAAGCCGCGAGTTTGATACTTGTTCAGTGCCAAGTAACAGAGGGTGGTTATTTGAACTCCCTGTGATCTTGCCGCACAATTGACACATGTCCAGTTGCATCCTTTAATCGATTTCTGACTTTATGATAAAAGTATTACTTGCAAGAGTCCAAGCTCATTCTCTGCATAAGCACCCACATATGACAGTAAAGCTGAGGAATCAGAGTCAGACGTGATTTACGATAACTAGACGACGACGATTTACAATGACTAGACGACAATGTAGGATTTCAGAACTTTATCAGACAATGATATTATACTTCTGTGTGCATATTTTTGATGGAATTATTATGGACTCACTCCTACGCATGCCATGAGATCGGTTGGTGAGTACACATGTTGATCCTTTAACTATTCGTGCTATACAACAGACATGTACATATAAATGTACCAATGCATGGTTCTCTGAAAAAAGTAAAATAATATATGTGCAATCTCTGTTTTCACTGCATGTGTATATCTCGTTTAATATGCATTGATTTAAGATGGTAACTGTGCTAATGAAGCACGTTGTTTTGAGCCCACAATTTAACCCCCCCCCCCTTTTTTTGGTGCAAGCATCATTTTCTTCAGCTAAATGACATGGTTTTGTCTAGGTTGGTTATAGCACGGTTCGGGACATAGCATGATCTCGTTTTGTGGACCCCAACCATCGTGCTATAGCGGGGTCCTACTGTATATCAATACCTATGTGTATTTATAGTGGGTCTATGTACTGTATATCAATATCTATGTGTATTTATAGTGGGTCTATGTATATCAATATCTATGTGTATTTATAGTGGGTCCATGTATATTAATACCTGTGCTATAAACACAAAAATAAACATACCTCCATGACCCAAGCACCTGTGGCTAGGACTGAATTGAATTATGCAACACAGTATGGTAATCCATGGACTTACAGTTCATCTACAAGTCCCTGGGGAAACAAATACTCTTTATAAAAAAGGGTATTAAATGCTTCAAAGAAAAAACTGGACGATGTCACTCTTTTTTGTCGCACGCACTTACCCCCTTGTGACCTAAAAACCCCTTCCCAACACTGTCTGTGAATATGGCAGGTATGAGACATTCATGTTTAAATGTATGGTACAAGGAGTCTACTAGCTCAAGTACTGTCTGTATATTACATTTGAAGCTGCTTCCTTTGAAGTAAGACTTAGGCAAAATATAGAAAGTGTCAACATAATGACTGACAGGTCATTCATGTTCAAAGACCTGTGACAATCTTTAAGTTGTGTATACTGTAAACACCGTTCCCATCATGTACTAGTTAAATTTAGCATGTTACATGTATCAGATGTGCATAACTTTTCATCCTCGCCTTTATTTTTACCAAAATTAGGCATATCATTACTTGAAAATTTGGAACTAAATAAACATCTGAATTGGAATAGTGCATATTGGTCTATTATCTCTTCTTCAGGGTCATGATAGGAGATGATTCAGGCGAAATAGTTGCTCCCGAGGCTGTCCTCTCTTGCCTGAACATGCCCAAAAAGCAAAGTTCACTTTGTCATGCCTTGATTTCACACCATTCCCCCCCCCCCCTCCCTCGCACCCAATTTTGGTTGAATACGGTGCATTATTAATCAAAATCAAATGCTGACTTTTGCATAAGTTTTCCCTTCAATGAGGAAGGATGAAAGTAAGCATAAGTTTTATCCTCTGTAGTCAGTTTGGGTGCTAATTTCATGATCATAAATGCCAGAAATTACATTGTTATCAACAAATTCCCATAAAAAAATTCACACATGGTCCTTGAAAAAAATGAAACAAATTTAATTTGTTTAAAGTCAATTGGAAGCTAATTGTGTCTTGTGACTGTATCCAGGTCCATTACTAATTAAAATTAATCATCTTATCTTAATATTTCAGTCTATAAACATTTGAAAAGATGACTTCCACTATGGAAATAGTTGCCAATTTTCAACTGTAACCCATTTTTTGAGGTTGCCATTTTACACAATAACTGTGTTACACAACAATTGTGGTGAAACAAAATAAGAAAAGTTTTAATATTTTGATAGTTTTAATAGTATTTCATCAGCAGTTTAATCACCTTACATGAAAAAACACATTTACTATTTTGAACAGTATAAATACTGAACTTCTACACCCACTTCTCCCAATTCTGCATTATTCTTGCTGGACATTTGGTTTGGTTTGGTTTGGTGTTTTATGGCACAGCAATACAAGAAGGTTATTTAGTGCCCAGAGAATTGGAGTAAAGTGCCTTGCCCAAGGATACACTATGGTAGCCAACCCAGGCTGATCTGATGGTAGGATTCAAACTCGCATCCTGTCAGTTGTGAGGCCGGCATGCTAACCATAGAGCCAATACGGCTCCTTCTTGCTGGAAGGGTAATGTCATTTTACTCAAATGTCAGAGTCTAGCATGGACCCTGTTCATAGATTAAAATAACTAGCTTAAGGATTAAAAGCATCTGGATGTATCTAAACACTGTCATCTCAAACAAATGGGATATTTAAAAAGCCTTTGTTTGTCAAAATTGATGTTATGGAATGGTTGTGCTTTGCAACTTTTATGTTTTCAAACTGGGAAAATAATTATTTTTCACTAGTCATGATTGTACTAAAGATGTTAATCCCTGGAACAACCAATGAGATATGGAAAGTTTTAAAAGTTGCATATGGGTTTTTAGGACAAATTTGGATTAAACTACGAATATTTAGGCTTTGATACAATATTTACCAAGATGTCTAAACATGTACACAGCATTCAATAACCAAAACAATGCCATTTAATCAAACCAAATTGAAGTTCAACCTTTCCTATCTGCACATTAGGCCTACAGCTATTTACATGTAAGCCATTAACAACGTGCATGCCACACCTCACTTAACTTGTGATAGTTTCATTTGCAGAACAGCTTTTACATGTAAGCCATTAACAACGTGCATCCCACACCTCACTTAACTTGTGATAGTTTCATGTGCTGTACAGCTTTTACATGTAAGCCATTAACAACGTGCATGCCACACCTCACTTAACTTGTGATAGTTTCATGTGCTGTACAGCTTTTACAAAATACACATTACCAGTACTAGCAGCATTTTTTCTAATATTTGTAACTAGCAAAAATCAGGCTATTTTAAATGTCCACTAGCATATTTCATATCTTGAAATAAAAATGTACAAAATATCACTAGCAAGAAACTTCTTCATTTTTTTCACCCAGCAATTTCATAATTGTAACCAGCAAAATGCTAGCTTGCTAACATCAATTTCAAGCCCTGCTTTTACCACTTATTATCACATTTGTTAAATAGACAGTTCCCGACAATTTAGGTAAAACATCCTTAGGATCGTTGTGATTCTGTTTCCTGCTGCTACATATCTGTACCAATGAAAAAGCTGATCATGCAACTGGACATACTACTTTGACATGTGCATCTGCCATCACCAGATGTACCACACGCACGTCTATTTACATGGTTACCAATTTTGTAATTGTTTACAGCCAGTAAACTACTAAACTACTGGTAAGATATTTACATGTGTAAACACTGCAGCCTTATCAGGCAGCAGAGAATATGTCAACAACTACAGACACCAATATATCTTACCAACTCTGTCCAAACCAAAAACCATGTTCATGATAATCATATGATGTATTCATCAACCTGCCTTTGAGCAAGGAAAATTAGCTGGATTCATACTAGCTGATCTTAGAAAAGATTTTGACTTTGCTGATCATGATATTTTTATCAATAAAGTTAACATATATCAATGTGATGAATCCAAGTTTGATTGGTTTACATCCTATCCAACAAAGAGAACACAATGTGTCCAAAATAATTGGCAGTTTTTCTAAAGAAGAACCAATTATATGTGGAGTACCACAGAGATCAATCTTGGGTTCACTATTTCTCCTTATGATAAATGATCTGCCTCTGGAAATAGTCAGGAATGAACTGTTTATGCCAACTGACAATGGAATATAATCTGTACCCTTGTACATAAGAAAGATCACAACCATGATAAAACTGAATAATGATTATAATCACTATGTAACCTCTCCATTATCAACATAACACACCAGAACAGCTAAAAATAATAACACTCTGAATACACACAATCTTATACAGACCCAATATGATTGTTTCATCCATTTCTTTCTCACACACACACATGTACACACACTTATCACAAAAGAAGTCTTTCTAATTTCTTTTAATTTATCTAGTTTGGGGTCAACATTTCCATGACTGCATTTCATGTACCATGCATGAAAAGGTTGGGTTTAAAGGTATGCTTCTGAAATAAAAATTGTTTTCAATATGACTCATATATTCTCAATATGTTATGATAGTCAAACTAAAGAAATGTGAAACTTTCCAAAAATAACATTTGCTCAAAAAAAAAAGTCAGCTGGATTTTTTAAGGGTCAGTCGGGTCACGTGAATTTGTTCACTTTGCCTCATCATCATCATCTATTCATTCCAAGTTATCAGTTATTATTATTATAATATAAACATATAAATTAAATTACCTGTACTATCAAAATTGGATTATGACATATTTAATAAAGAACTTTTTATGTTAAATACATTGCAAACTTGTACAGGGCTGAGCAAATCCCATAGCTCGACGTCCCCGACTATTCATTTTTGAAGTCAGGCAAGTAAAACTTTCCAAGTGGCTAGTCCGGGTCAAGTGCTTTTTAAAAAAGTCGGGCAATTCCTTATTTTCGTGCTTCAATCACTATATCTACCTTCATTTGGCCAATCATGCCCTCTAGGTGTACTGAATACTTGATTCTACCCCTCTTCGTGTATACATTTACATCCTGTTACCACTTGACTGCATATTGGGCTAAGCGACCAAATTATCGGCAAATCAAAACACGTCAAACAAAAGAAAGCCAGTATGACCAATTAGCAGTGTTTTATGCGGCTTTGTTGCATTGTGTTTACTCAAGCCAGATCATCACAAGCGGCTCACTATGATTTTAATCCAGGGAGTCAGTGTAATTAAATTAATGAAAGGTACTTTACCGACATCAGTGTTGGTTTCCTTTATGAACTGATGACAGTAATGATTCTTTAATTTATAATTTCCTTTATGATAGTAATGATTCTTTAATTTATAATTGATATTGCGTTTGAAGTGCAACAATTAAGCTAATTAATGAGTTATCTCTGTTCGTATTTAAAAGAGAAAATGTTTGTTATGATCACTTTAGAAGTAGTTGTCAAGCAAGCTACTCTGTGGATAAAATGAGTTTGCTAAATTATTTTCGCAAGGAAGGTAATAAGAGCGATTCGGAGAAGGAAAAATTGTTTGAAAGTGGAGGGATAAAATGTAAGACTGCTACTCAGTGTGCGGTAGCTATTTTTCCAAAGAGACATAAGCAAGAATCCGTGGTTGTCAAAAAATGTCAAATATGACACTACTAAAGACAGAAATTTTCAGCCGCATTGGGTTGATTGCTATCCCTGGCTTGAATGTATTGACTCGGAAGGAAAGATGTTTTGCAGTTATTTCAAACAATATCCAAAACTGGCACAGGTTGGAAATTCACCCAGTGTATTTGTCAGTGGAACTGACAAATTCAGGATTGAACCAATCAAGTCTCATGACATGTCTGGACCCCACAAGGCCTGTGTAGCACAAAATTTGCATGACACTAGCCAGCATGTGCAGAAAATCAGTGAAGTCAGATTTTGCTGACCCATCAATAATAACAACCAATGTTTTGAAAAATTAAATTCTTTTAAGAAATAATTATATTGTATATAATTTTGTTTGTTTTTTATTTGGATTAAGTACATACATCTCATCAAATCTCGGCAAGTGATTACCATTTTGGGACCAGTGAAAAGTATGGTGGGACTAGTGACGAGTAAGGTGGGACTAGTAAAGAGTAAGGTGGGACAAGTGAATTTTCTGAAACCACTTGTCCTGGACTAGTGGTTTTAAAAAAAAATTGCTCAGCCCTGTTGTATGAAAATGATACTCTTATAAGTAGCTTTATTATTAAAGAATAAAACCATCTATAAGTTTATTTAACTCTACAATTAAAGTTCCAGTTGTAGGGACTGTAATATTATTCAAAATTATACTTAAACCATTAAAGTATACATCGATGCTTGGCTCGAAATACAAAAAAATTTCACTAACCTGCAGGATCACCATAATAAATTGTTTACTGATCCTGCCTTAATTTCACTGATCCTGCTAAAATGAAACAGAAGCCAATTCAGTTTTTAATTCAATATTTATTATTGATTACCATCAACTCAAAACAATAACAACTGTATTTCACCAACAAGACTCACAAAAATACAAAAAGTTGAAAGTTCATGTTCAAGCTTCTTCAAGACGCTCTTGTTCAAAGATGCCACAATTTGCTCTGCTTCTAAGGAATCAACTTTCTGTTTAGATTTCACATATTCCTCTGCCATTATGTGTAGGGAACTTGCATTGTGTGATTCCAGGGATGATTTATGAAAGTTTTTATGCCCATCAACGAATGATGTTACCCAGTGCACTTTTGTATTTCTCCGAATACTCAGTGCAGAAAGTGCACAACATCACAGCCTCTCCTGGGCTATACTTAAGCAATTTGTATTCATTTGCCCAGCATTTCTGGTAGTTTCATAGTCTCTTCTCTTGATTATATTTGCAATCGCGCTCTCTCTTATCATTTAATTTCTGCAATTCTGATGGCAGATGCACACCTTGCAAATACTTCCATGTTTACAATTGACACTGCACAATGTATTGAACGTTTATTAAACACACTGTTTAGTATAATTCCGGATTATTCATTGAGTTGGCAAACGTGACCTTTTCCAATCAGTCAATACTAGCCCGAGTCCCTATACATTTTATTATCATCAGAAATGAGATAAGTGCTTGGGGGCCGTACACCAGGCTAGTTCAGTACACCAGGCTAGTTCCATGTACCAAAGACTGTTTTGACAATAATCACACTAATTTACTTGATGACTGGATGAGTGGTTTAAAACCTGTCCATTTGCACCGCGAGTATTATTGTACCTTGTCAGTTGCAGAATGTTGTTAGGTACTCAATTAACACAATCAGTGTTCAAAGAAAAAAAAATTCAGACACAGGCCCAGGGCTGGTGCCTTGAAAAAATTCACAAGCCCCGACTCAAAATCCACAAGCCCTGATTCAAATACCATGTGCCTAAAAGGGCCCTATTTTTAAGTATTATTTTTCAGACGACGTTGCACGTTGCAATTGTTGTTATTTAAACAACCCTAACATTTTAAATGTTCCTTAATTATGAATGTTACAAAAATATTATAAAGCCATTTTTATTCAGACTGCATTATTTTGAAATGTGTGGCATATAATTAAGAACAAAATGATAAAGTCTATATTCTACTTACATAAAATTTGTATGATTTAGAAATTTTTTTTCACTGTAGTTTCATAGCCTTCATTTTAATTTTACTGATTATAGCGGATGGTATTATGCACGTTTTTAAACAGTATAAATGTACCGACTTTTATTTTTACCTGTGGGAGGATCTGCGTCGCAAACATGCACCTTAGGACGTGTATTAGGCTGTGCTTGTACTATAAATAGCATTTCTTTAACATTGCTCTCACCGGTAACATATTTATTTTTCCAAATTAAAAAAGTTTGCGAAGATGGAACAAGGCTTGATTTGAAATTTTGTAAGGTATAAAGGGATTAAATAATCCTCAGTTAGACAGTAACTGGCCCAGGTAAATACTTTCGAAGACCGAAGGTGGTGTACGATTCAGAATGGAATGGGCCCATACTGTAGTAGAAGCGTGAGCAAGGGGCAGCTCAATTATTATTCCTTGAAGCCAACTGAACACTAATTATAGGTACATGTAACCCCGGGCAATCTGTTTCCCATTCATAGGTCACATGCCTCGCATTGTACACAGTTTACAGCTTTCTATAGAATTACAGTCAGTAGGCAAACTTCAAATGACTAAGGGGCCCACATGGGGATAAATATTTATAATGTATACTGGTTTTACAACAACGTTAAAATAAAAGTCTGCATTTAGTTAGCGAGATTGAAGTTTTCTAAGGCAAATTTAGATTTTTTTTTCGACAAGCCCGACGGGCTTTTCACTTAAAATATAGGAGGAGCCCGATCTAAAATTAGAGGGGCCCCGGGCGTTGGGCTATCGGATTTTTTGAACACTGACAATAAACAGATCCAATAACCATTAATGGGAATGCCAATTTATGGCCACTTCGTAAGTTCTTAACTGTTATGATAGGTGACCAGCATTAATTTTCACTGCCTAAACAGATTATTGACTGCTGGGTTTCACTGATCTGCCCGCAAAATTACTAATCGTGGGATAGTGGATTAATGTTAATTTCGAACCCTGCAATGTAGACATACATGCACCTTTACTGAACTTAAATAAAATATCAGGTTTTGTTCTCAACTTTAATGCTAAAGTAGTTTTACCAAACTCTGTTCATTCCTGATTGCTGCGCAATCTGCACCTTTGCTGTCATATGTTTCAGTTGCAATGGACTTTTATAATGGCAACTGGCCCTAAATTGAGTCTAAAAAAGTAGATGTCATGTCTAATCATTCAAAGTGCGGGGGGGGGGGGGGGGGGGGGGGGGGGGGCGGGAGGGGGCAGATAGTTCAAATTTGTCCTAATATGTGGTGCTTTCTTTGTGAATCATAGCATGACATTCAATCCAGTTTTCACTGGCTCACAACTACTGGTAGGCCTTGCACTTAAAATGTCACCATACTTTACCATTGATTTTGCCATGTTTTTCTCAGGGCATTTATATAATGATCTTCCAAGGAATATTAATCGACGTGGAGCAAAAGAATGTTAATAATCACCATTTAAAGGTATGTGTAATCAAACTCTAAAAAAAATTCACTTTATAGCTAAAATAATCAGTACCGAACGCCTACATGATCTGTATGACTTGTACTTTACTAAAGTTTTTAATGAGGGTACCCATATTTCAGCCTTTAAACCAGCTACTTTTAAGGCATGGCCAACATCTTATGTGCATTTAAAACAGGAAGAATGTGAAAAAAAAAACATTAAAACTTTTCTGCATTTGAACCACATTAATGTAAAACACTGGAACACGTTTTCGCACAAATGCCACGTTTTATTTACACATTAATTTTTTTTATTCCACGACATATCCGCGTCAGATTTACAGTTTCGCAGTCAATAGAAGTATATCTATCATTTAATGCCAAGAAATATGTAATTTTCAGACACGACAAAAATTATTTGCCATTGCTACCTTACTTAGAACCAACATTGTGCAGTATACTGTAATGTTACCATATGGCTCTGGGCATGCAATAGATTCACCTTTTTGAAGTTCCCTTAACCAGACTTGGACGATGGTTTTGGAGTGTTTTCTGTGATGGATGAGCCAAAGTGACAGGGTCTGAATACTTTGCTGTGTGTTGTTTAACTCTGTTAATTTCTTTGTGAAGCTACTCTCTGAAAACGACATCTTGGTAGAAGGAAATAATGATTTCTCCCGGAAATGTCTCACTTACTTTGCTTCACGACTCATATTTGAATCCGTACTCGTATACTGGTAAAGAATTCTTCCGATCGACCAAATATAAAGAAATAAATAAGAAAATTGGTAATTCTGAATGAATATTGTTGAATCGTGAAGGAAAATATGGCACCGAATTGTATTCTCTATTCCAGTGTGCAATACTTCTCAGAAAAAAGTACGAGTTTTTGAACATTTTTAAAAACGTTAATTTTATCAAAACGTTCAACTGATGAGTAATTACAATTTACAATACTTTTACACTTTTGTTTTATCTGATATTAGTTCAAGATTTTAACTGGTGGAAGTCCTTTATCTTTTGTCATCAAATTTTGCAGTCACTAGTTCAATGTATGTATGTATGTATGTATGTATGTATGTATGTATGTATGTATGTATGTATGTATGTATGTATGTATGTATGTATGTATGTATGTATGTATGTATGTATGTATGTATGTATGTATGTATGTATGTATGTATGTATGTATGTATGTATGTATGTATATATGTATGTATGTACGTCGGCGTATGTATGTATGTATGTGTGTATGTATGTATGTATGTATGTATGTATGTATGTATGTATGTATGTATGTATGTATGTATGTATGTATGTATGTATGTATGTATGTATGTATGTATGTATGTATGTATGTATGTATGTATGTATGTATGTATGTATGTACGTCGGCGCAATCCTAGATGTATAGTGCTGATTAAAAATTTCATCCAAAAATATAAAAGGGAAAAATTGCAACAACAACAAAAATTTAGGAAGATAAGTCCTTCCAAATAAATGTACATATGTAGTAATTCATGACAAAAGGAAAAGATATCTTAAAGGCTGTAAAAATATCAAGGTTACAAATTTATAAAATCTCAAGGAAAATAAACAAAATATTTTGTTTCTCCTACAAAACAAAAATGAAAAAAAGGTAAAAGATGCCAAAGTTCTTTATACGTATATAAAAGAAAACAAAAGGGCTGTAAACTCCTTAAAACAAGGATGGAAAAAAAATAATAAGTCGGCTGCAATCATGTTTGATCAAATAGCAACATTTTTCATCACAATAAAGCGATGTGGTGATGTGGCGATGTCGCGATGATGCACTGAAGTGATACAGATTTACATACTTCTTCGTAGTAAACCATCCTCCATCCCACATCTCCACATCTGCTTCTCCTATTTTTTTTTTTTTTTTTTGTAAGTAGGCAGGAGGAACAAAAGCTGCGAACATTCTTGATAATATTCCTCGGCAATTACAGTTTTCGCTTAGCAACGTAATACAGTCACGGTCTAATGCATGTATGTCACTAATATATGCAACGATGTCAATCCTTTATATTGAGCGAGGACCTAAGCAAGTTAATAAAACTTGTGGTCCGACTCCTTTACTATATTTAAAAACAAATGCACTTATGAAGAAAATAAAATCTTGAAACTCATTTCAATCACAGACAATATAATTGTAAACCTTTTTTTAGTTGCTATAAGACATCAGTGAGAATGTAGTTCTAAATGGTCTAAAAAAAACTTGAGAATTAGAAAATATACATGAATCTTTGATAAATTGTCTGAAGTTGACTGCTGTAACTAGAAACTTTTTCTCCGTAAGCGGCGGATTTCTAACACATACAGTTTGCGGGTTTGCGGTGTAATCAGACACTTTTCGGATTTTTCGCATCTTGTAACTTTTGGAATTTCCTTACAAATTTTTTCTACATGTTCTTTTTTTCTGTCAAAAATAGGATTTTATTTTTTTATTTTTGAACAAGTTAGAATGTTTAACTTTACGCTAATGATAAAGTACTTAATTAGATTCATGCTAAGTTCCTGTTGCAAAAATGTAAAGCAACTAGGAAGTGTACAGCTACCTATGTTTGATTTGAATTACATATAGATTGTGATGTTAAATTACATCTAGATCATGTTAAGTCGCGTCTAATGCGCAACGTGTTATAAAAAAAAATGGAATGTGCGCGCATTAAAGTTAAAGACATCGTAGACTGTTGACTTTGGTAGATTTGGGGTTTAACGTTTTTTACTTTTTGACAATTTGCGGATTATAAATACCAACAAATTTTTTTTCACGACTAACTTCCTCGAATAAAGAAAACTCGCAAAAAAATTATGGTTTAATTGGTGATCGGGGTAGCAAAGGTTTAGGCTGAGCTCTAAGTTTTTATTTTCATTACTCATATCTCGTCTCGTATACATTATTGATGATTCATTAATTAATACATACGGTCAAAAAATGTATTGGTTACATTATATTCAACCCCCGTGCCGGTATTTTTGTGTACGATTCTTTTACATACAGAACAATTTTATTGTCATCCTCAAAGCGCAGTCATCCGCCAACGTTTTGCGAATATGTGAATTGGTCTTTGCGTGCATTTCGCGCATGCATACGTTACTGTGTGCTGTGCTTGTGTATATAAATAGTCATGTAATAAGTATGTATAGTTTTGTGTTCTTGACATTAGCAATTGTAGCTGGTTTATAATTTAATAGTAATAAGCTGTTTTAGCGAAAGCATCAAAAGAGATAAGGTGTATTCTCTAATTGTTTTTCTTTCCATAGATAACATTATTATTATTATTATTATTATTATTATTATTATTATTATTATTATTATTATTATTCCTCTCTTCGACATCATCTTCATGGTACTGCTAGTTCAACCATGTCACTCAACCTTACTTAGAACCTCCTGGTCTCTTTACATATGACCTATGCAAGGGCTGCCAGCTATTGCACGGCCTAAGTGATTGCACAGTATTACATAATATAGATAAACATGTAAGAGCAAAAACTGGCAAGGTTCCACAAAGTGGATTAAAATGTACAAAACATATAGTAATTTTGAGCTTCCATAATTCCAAAAGTATTTGTGGGATTTAGCTCAAAAATTTAGAAATTTAGCTTAGTTTCAATATAACAAAATAAATGTGCAAATTTGTACCATTCTTTTACGATTAGTAACGATTTTACTATGCAAATCTGAGTGGGCAGGGCTAAGGGAAAATACCGGAAATATTAAATTGACGTATCGCCAGAGCAATGATAACCACACCTACTCATTAGCCTAACACATCACATAAAATCAAAGTATTTTATTTTGATACTTACTCCACGTGAATTATTGTTCTTTTTTTTTTAGAGTATACTAAAACTTTATTGAAAAATGTTGAAGTTATGAAGATCGGAATTACTGTATGATATATGGTGGCACTGTAGTTATGAAGATCTGAATTTCTGTATGATATATGGTGTTTGATATTTCTGTATGATATATGGTGTTTGATATTTCTGTATGATATATGGTGTTTGATATTTCTGTATGATATATGGTGGCATTGTAGTTACGAAGATCTGAATTTCTGTATGATATATGGTGTTTGATATTTCTGTATGATATATGGTGTTTGATATTTCTGTATGATATATGGTGTTTGATATTTCTGTATGATATATGTGTTTGATATTTCTGTATGATATATGGTGGCATTGTACATCAGTACTATTTAAGAGATCTGCGTTTTCCAGAACTTTCAACATTCGTTCCCCAGGTTACAGTACTTTGTCATTTTCTATTGTTCTTTGCGGGCGACGTGGGGTTCCTCTGGTCTTGTTACGTCTATGATGTAGGTCAGGTTTCTTTTTCCTTGTGCTGCCAATACTATGTCTGGCCTTATGTCATTTATCATGTGGTCAGCCACAATGTTTGAATCTCACACGATTTTTGTCTTGCTGATTTCAACCACTTTCTAGGCCTTGTGACAATGCCTGGACCTGTTCTGCAATTACCAATCATTCTGTTTCTTTCTGTAGCTTTCTCAGGCAGAGCCATTATTAATTAATTAATTTATTTATTTATTTTTAAATTTATTTATTACCTAGTTTCTCTCTTAACGAAACATAATTTCGGAACATGGTTTGAGTTCTGATTCGGCCTACAGGAAATAAAACGGAATATTCCATTATGAAGTTTCAGGTTAGGCAGATTTTGCATTTGATAAACGAGAAATATGAAGGAGCATGTTATTAAAGACGAATATATGTTTGATGTAAATATAATTAGATTGAAATTAATATATATGAAATTAACAACATGGTTTAGAATGATGTAGCAAAAATCTCAACGATTTAGATTTGTGAACCTTAGACCTTTCAAACGAAAATAGTTGCTCCCTTAAGACTGTGGAAGATTGAATCACACGTTGAAAGCCCAGTGTGAAATATTGTGATCAAAATGCCGTATGCGAATCAGCCGACTGTTCAAATTACTCAGATAACAGATGAAAATATAAAGTTCATTTTAGAGGATACAGATCTTAGGTTATTCATTATCCTAACCTCTAATAATTGAATCGTACCCGGCTCACCTAATGCTCATCTGCGCCGTTGGTCGTGTACTGAATATTATTGGAACCGAAGCGCATGTAGACGACAGAAGGCTCATTATACGATGGGTAGTTTGGACACAAAAAAAACAAGAACAATGATAACATCAACAAAACAAATAAGATTTTATTTCTGTGAAAGACCAGCACGAAAATGGTGTTTGATGAGGCCACATAATGTTATCATCGAATACTCAAATTATTTACATCCAGAAATTGTTCATGTTGATATAATTCGAAGATTAGGTCGTAGCAAGTACGTCAGAATACGTCCATAACATACTCGGCCCATTCTGTAGTCGGTCCATAACAAAGTCGGCCCATTACAGATTCGGTCCATACAAATTTAATTAAGAAATCATTACTGTCACGGTCAGCTGGTACTATTAAACAATGTCGGGTTGGCCCAAAATTTTTAGTTTTTTGTAATCCTTACCTTTGATAATGTACAGCTTTATAACTTGTTAGCAGGTTACTGAACAATAAATATTCATTATAACATGTTATTTACTAATTAGTTAATTGTTAATGATTGTCCAAGCTTTACAATTTTGATTAAACATAATAAGTAAACAAACAATACAGACGAAAATTAATAATTGCTATGGACTTTTAATATGTTTACCAGATACTAAACTGGTCAAGAAATGAGGATGTCCGGTCTGTCATAACAAATAACAGGGTAGTAGAATTTTTTTCTTCTTCAAAACATGTGCAGCTCACATTGTGACATTACAGAGTGCGACATTTAATCCTGTTTTTATTGGATCACACCTTTTGGTTGCCCTCTTCCAAAAATGTAATTTAACATAGATTTTTGCCAAATATATTTCTCGGGACATGTATATAACGACCTTCCAAGGAATATGGATGTATGAGGATCGAAATAAAAGTGAATAATTGTCATTTAAAGGTATGTGTAATCAAATTCTAGAAAATTACACCCATTACTGAAATAGTTGGTACTGAACACCTACATGATCTGTATGACTTGTACTTTAACTGGATAATATGTTGTTGTTGTGGGTTTAGTGCCATTTTTCAGTACATGATAGGCTATACATGGTGAATAGTATATATGGTGGAGGAAGAATCCGGGAAGAACCACCGACCCACGGGAAGCTACTGGAAAGCTTTTTCACATACCCACATTGGCTGACCCCAAGACTCGAACCCACGCAGACATAGGTGAGATGTTAGTGATCTGTAATGGCGAGTGCCTTAGACCACTTGGCCACCTGTAGCCCCTTTAACTGGATACTAAAACAACTACACAGATGCACTGAACATAAAGAGACCTATAAAGATATAAAAAAAATATGAAATAACCGTTGACAAAGGACATTATATCCACATTACTACTATATAAATCGTGGACCGACATAGCGATAGGCTGAGTTCATAATGGGCCGATTTGGGTTGTCCGATTTCATTATGAGCTGAGTACATTAGTGGACCAATGTTGCTATTGGCAGAGCAGTCCCGGAACCAAATCACAGTAATATGATCCACATGAATGGATTTTACATGATTTAATGGAATTTTGCCTATGAAAACATTTTATCTATTTATTACATCTTGATTTTTTAACTACTTTATAGTCAATTATATCAGGTTTTGAAAAACAAAATAAAATTAATTGGTCACCTTGCTTGAAAGAAATGTCTAGCCATTTTTAATGCAAAATGTAAAAATTATATAGAATAGTAACAAAGGTGCCAAGATGCAAGTTGCAATGTTTTCTTAATGTCACCAGGTACATATAACCGAATAAGTCATTTAATTTTCAAAATATATACTGTATATAGGATAAGTAAACTAATGTATAACTTGGCCTAAGTTGATTGAATGAAGGCAACTTTTCATGTCAAAATGACATGCAGGGCTCTCAGGGACACGAGGCTCTGAATGCGAATAAGCGTGAAAATTTAATAGGACATTCAGTTCTTACATGTGCATCCCCGTGCCTCATTTTCCCCTGACACACTATTTTTTGATAATCTGCATTTGCAAATAAAGTCTAGTTCCAGGCTGGCATTAAAAAAAAAGGCTGCCAGTGTGACTCGTTCCCTACATAAATGAACTGGTTGTCATCTGGCTTCATTGATCATTTGACTGTCCCAAGGGCAGTATGGCAGGGCTAACAACATTTTTAAAAAAATTAAAGAATCATTACTGTCATTTAATCAATTCATAAAGGAAGCTGATACTAAAATCGGTAATTCAGGAGGTTCAGAAGGCATGAATGACCAGAGAAAGGTAGATACAATTATTAAAGCATGAAAATTAGCCATTGCCTGGCTTATTATAAAGTAGGAAAAAAAGTACTTGTCCCAGGCTAGCACTTTGGAAAATTGTACTTGTTTGACTTTGAAAATGAATAGTCTAGGACGACAGTTTATGGGATTTGATCAAACCAATGTATGGGGTTATTGTCATTTGAAAAACTTTGTGAGAGCATATACAAGATGGAACATCCTTTGCATTACATATTTATATCAAGTACATGTTAACAGAATGAGAGAATTTATGTACAATACTTTAATGACCTCGGTAATTTGTCACTACTTTTCCACATCTTAAGTGTTTGTGATGAATTTTTGTATGCAACTAGATTTAAAATGCACTTCCGAGTTATAACATTGTAACCTAATCATTTACCTGTATAAACTTTGATTGTAGATCTAATTTGTCCAAGCACTCGTCTCTGGGATGAGTGAGTTGCAACAGTTACTTGTCCCGGTCATTATTCTACTCAAAGCAGTTCTGTTATATACTTGCTACTTATGCTCTTACAAAAAATTACAGGTACCCAACACAAGTTTTGTGATTTTTTTTTATGTCAAAATTTTGTGATTTTTCCTCAGGTCAGACTTTCTATTGCCCCAGGTCATTGGCATTTTCAAGTCTGTGTAGTATTATTGATGCATTGTCATGCCAAAGCGAAGGCACCCGCAGATATGTCAATGAGTGTGTAATTACTTTTCACAAGGAAAATGTAGTTAATTTACATTTGAAAACAAAGAATTTGAAGTGTTTCCACAATTTCCTCCAACTTTTGTATTAAGTAAACAATTTTAGTCAACCCTCCAATTCCAGACTCCCGGGTGCATATCAAAAAGAAGATGCTAATTGGTCAAAAGAATTGGCAGGTATTATGCCATGACTCCAATTAAATTAGGACCAGTCAGCTGTTTTCTTGACATAATGAGCTTTATAAATATATTTCAATGGAATTCATGTTGTAAAAGTTGGTTAGAATCAGCAGAGATACTTAAAATATGTTTTTTTCTGATGTAAGTTAGCAGCATTTTTCTTGTGAAAAGTAATTACATATCTTACTGATCTTTCAACCCTGTATAGTTACAGCCTATTTTTAATATTTTCAGTGTTGCAAATGGATTGAGGAGAGTGTGCATCGCAGAAGTTCCAACAATAGGTAACTGTCTTGTGCTATACAGTGGCTGTGGAGATTTGGTACTACTAGCCTATTTTAAATATGTATTTAGAATCAGTATTTAAAAAACTTCATTTATGTACTTACTACTAATATAAATTTAGAAAGTGTCTCATAGTCTGTTTATAGTTTTTGTCAGTAGTTTGTCTTGTACTGTAACATCAAGGTCTTTTGTAAGGACAAGATGATATAGAAAATCATACACATGAACTTGTGTCACAGAATGGTAGGAATAATTCAAATAAATTATGTGGATTAATACAGCATTATATGATCAAATTACTTGTCAATTTCAGCGCTCCAAGTTGCGAGTAAAATGGTTGCATTTTAATTTGTGACTAAAAATTTACATTCTTTGTGTGAAAATTGGTAACTGGTCGCCCTGTGGCAACCATAAGAATCATAATGCGGCAGATAGAAAATTATATCAACACTTTCTAGTTACAAGTTACATTTTACACTACAGATGGTTGACACATGCAGTTTAATTCACAGTACAACTTTTTAATTGTGAGACTGTTGGTTCTTACATTAAGTTGCCATCTTTACATGTGACTAGTCTGACTCAAAGCCTACAAGTAATTAGTCAAATACATGACCTATGCAGTCAACCTTAGTTAATGGTATGGATCCGGAAAAATGCAGACATGGAAACAGAGAATTTAGTCAGCACTAAAAGAACTGTAAGTTGAACTACCAATAATGCAGACATAGCTAATAATTTATTAATATGAGCTAGTTGAACTACCAATAATGCAGACATAGCTAATAATTTATTAATATGAGCTAGTTGAACTACCAATAATGCAGACATAGCTAATAATTTATTAATATGAGCTAGTTGAACTACCAATAATGCAGACATAGCTAATAATTTATTAATATGAGCTAGTTGAACTACCAATAATGCAGACATAGCTAATAATTTATTAATATCAGCTGTTATAAAGATAAAGGCCTTTTATCAGTGAATTTGAGACGGGCAGTATGTAGAGAGATGGTTTTGAGGTCTCTAAATAGTGAATTTGAGACGGGCAGTATGTAGAGAGATGGTTTTGAGGTCTCTAAATAGTGAATTTGAGACGGGCAGTATGTAGAGAGATGGTTTTGAGGTCTCTAAATAGTGAATTTGAGACGGGCAGTATGTAGAGAGATGGTTTTGAGGTCTCTAAATAGTGAATTTGAGACGGGCAGTATGTAGAGAGATGGTTTTGAGGTCTCTAAATAGTGAATTTGAGACGGGCAGTATGTAGAGAGATGGTTTTGAGGTCTCTAAATAGTGAATTTGAGACGGGCAGTATGTAGAGAGATGGTTTTGAGGTCTCTAAATAGTGAATTTGAGACGGGCAGTATGTAGAGAGATGGTTTTGAGGTCTCTAAATAGTGAATTTGAGACGGGCAGTATGTAGAGAGATGGTTTTGAGGTCTCTAAATAGTGAATTTGAGACGGGCAGTATGTAGAGAGATGGTTTTGAGGTCTCTAAATAGTGAATTTGAGACGGGCAGTATGTAGAGAGATGGTTTTGAGGTCTCTAAATAGTGAATTTGAGACGGGCAGTATGTAGAGAGATGGTTTTGAGGTCTCTAAATAGTGAATTTGAGACGGGCAGTATGTAGAGAGATGGTTTTGAGGTCTCTAAATAGTGAATTTTCCTGGCTGGCTTGAGGTTGTGGAAGATGATGACTGTTGACACTTCTGTCAGATAGATCTAGATATAAAATTTAAAATAACTCTTTCTTTTGTAATTATTGTTTAATTTTCCTTTACTAAAACCTTCACTTTTTAGGTTGCCTGTACAAAGTAGTGGAGAGCAATTGTACTACCCCAGGTGTCGGTGTTGACATCTGCACATGATATAAAAGCATATCATTATGTATAGCCTCACTACAACTCATCCAGTCAGGTAGCAGTTTGGAGTGGGTTTGACAGCACCTGTCCCCTGAAAAAGGGGCTAAGGAGGCTAACTACATACATATATGCACATTATTTGTGGTTACATGTTTTGTGTTTAGCTTGGGTATTTGCACTGTGTATAGATATTGTTATACCTGTTACATGTTTTGTGTTTAGCTTGGGTATTTGCACCATGTATAGATATTGTTATACCTGGAATAATGAAACTTTGTGAGGGGATGTATCTTGAAGAGTACTATACCCTTATCATAAATGTAGGTCACTATAACCCATATTTCACATTTAAATTTGGTTACATTTTGTGTTTTAAGTTTATTTCTCAAGCTCTGTTCATGTTAAACTCCTCAAAGTAGATGATTGTATGCATCACGATTATAGTATTCGCCTACACTACTGGCAATATCCCCGCCTTCCTGCAATTTAAAAAAATAAATAAAAATAAGGACATAGAGTGCACAAAACTTACTCATTTCATTCATCAGTTTATAATTTCTAACCTGACTGTCACCAGGTGGCCCCTAACATTGTCATCTTGTTTGCGTTTAAATACAAAATGAAAGCTGTCGATGCAAACAACCAGACAGACTGCCCATTGTCTTTTTCTGGTTCCTAGAACGGTCCATTTTCAGTAAAAACTGTCGTCTGCATCCAATATTTGCAGTGTCTAGTTTTAATATTTCTAAAAAAAATTGAACAGAATAAAAAGGTGTAAGTATTACATGTGTTCAAAGGCATGTAACTTCCAAAGCTACGAACATTTATGGAATTATTCAGACCTTATCGAAATAGCAAACTACATCACATCTGTTGTCTGAAAAAAAATAGACTTGCCTACGCAGTTATGGCAATCATGTTGGCAAAGAAACTCCACTTTGGTTTGAAACTTGAACAAGATGACAGTGTTAGAGACCCCCTGGTGACGATCAGGTTAGAAGTTAAAAATTGATGAATGAAATGACTAAGTCTTGTGCATTTGTTATATTCTTGATGCTTTTAGGTTTTAAAATTGCTAGGGGGGTACAAACTGCAGGGGGGGGGGGGTAGGTGAATACTATAGTATAACACCCACACAGCAAAAGAAGGTCACTGTCATACATTTCACATTTTGCTGGCTTATGTCAAATATTTGTGTGTAGCTCATACCACATAGGATTATTACATCCTGTATACATACTAGAATCATGAAACTTGGTGAGGGGATGCATCTTGATAAGTACTACACTGTCATCACAAAAGTAGGTCACTGTGACCCATGTTGCTTGCTTCACTGACATGGGTTCAGTTTTGTGTTTTAATTTTATTTCTCGAGCTCTGTTCATATTAGACTCATCAAAGTAGATGATTGTATGCATAACTAATAGTACCTCATCTTTACAACAAAAGAAGGTCACTGTGACCAACATTTCACATTTTACTGGCTTAGGTTAAGTTTTTGTTTGTGGCTCATTACTACATTGGGGGCCCCGGGTAGCCGAATGGTCTAAGGCACTCGCCTTTACCGATCACTGACTTCTCACCTCTGTCTGCGTGGGTTTCGAGTCTCAGGCTCGGCCAGCGTGGGTATGTGAGAAAGCTTGCCATTAGCTTCCTGCGTACATGCCATCCATTACGCTTTTGGTGTAATCATTACGCTCTTTTTCACCTAATTACGTCTTATGCTTGCCTGTATATGGATTACACTTTTTTTTACATGACACATTTCCAAGAAAACAGATGGGGTTTCTTTAATTTGAAAACTTGTGTCACAGATTCATTATATTAATAAAGAGAATTGGGTTGCGGACTAGTCTGTAATTTAAAGAAAATGGCACCAGATGTTAAGCAAGATGGACTTTATCGATTTTACTCATGGATGCTATATGACTGGAAAATGTTAGAGAGGGATCTTTTTAAACTTGAAAACATGTTGGATCAGAAAAAGGACAAATCAATAGTACTTTACAAATTTAAAAAGAAGAATATGAGAGTGGTGTAATACAGTACTCAGGTTGAGCACATCGTCATGCTCGTTACAGAATTTGTGGAGTTTACTTTACGATCACACAGCAAAAGCTAGACATGTAGACTACTTAAAGTGAGTGTTGTGTATATATAAAATTTGTCAGTATGTTTTGTGTTTGTATTCTGGTCCTAATCCACATGGATTTTGCCTTATTTGTGGCAAAAACTTGAACTGGCTGCAGATCCAGGTTAATAGCAAAACTAAATGTATATTTTTCACACAGTTTATTGTAATTATGGCATGTATTAAATTTTTTGGTTTAGATTACGCTTTTTGCCGCTTAGGTTATGCTTATACCTCTCTAGAGGTTGGCATGTATGTTCATGTGGGTCAGTGGTTCTTCCTGGGGTTTTTCAGGGTTCTTCCTCCACCAGATATACTGGCCACCATGTATAGCCTGTCATGTGCTGAAAAATGTCATTAAACCCACAAACCACAACCACATCATTACCACATTGGTTTTTGACAGCTTGTATACATACTGTAATACCTAAAATCATGAAACTTGGTGAAGGGATGCATCTTGATCAGTACTACATCCCCATCGCAAAAGTAGGTCCCTGTGACCCATATTGCATGCTTCACTGGCATGGGTTCTATTTTATGTTTTAAGTTTATTTCTCAAGCTTTCTTCATGTTAGAATCACCAAACAAGGTGATTGTATGCATCTCTTTAAGTGCCACACCCTTACAACAAAAGAAGGTCACTGTGGCCAACATTTCATAATTTTACTGGCTTAGGTTACGTTTTTTTTTATCTCATTACCACATTGGTTTTTTTGTATCCTGTATACACACTGCTATACCTGGAATTGTGAAATATGGTGAGGTGATGCATCTTGATGAGTACTATATCCTCATCACAAAAGTAGGTCACTGTGACCCATATTTTAGTCTTCGCTGAATTTGGTTAAATTTTGCTCTAATCATTAAATTAGATGATTGTATACATCTATATTAGTACCACACCTGTGCAAAAATGTTTACTGACCGACATTTCACATTTTGCTGGCTTAGGTAAAGATTTTGCATTTAGGTCATCACCATGTAGATTTTTTCATGCTGTGTACATATTGTCTTATCTAGAATCATGTAACTTGGTGAAGGGATGCATCTTAATTAGCACAAACTCTCTCATTGCAGATGCAGGTTATTATGGCTCATAGTTTACACTTGATTGACTTGGGTTATATTTTGTGTTTGTTGTTAATTTCTGAGACATTGTTTCGGCTAGAATTATGAAATTGATGATGATATGCATCTTGGTTACTACCACACAATTACAATAAAAGAAGTTTATTATGACCTATATTTCATCTTTTACTGGCTTTGCTTAAGTTTTTGCATTTAGCTCGAGACCACACAAGTTTTTGGCATGCTATATGTATATTATCCTACCTATAATCATAAAACTTGGTGAGAGGGGATAAATCTTGATAAGTACTACATCCTTATTGCAAAAAAAGTTCTCTGGCCGATATTTTGCGTCTTTGTTGAAATTCTGTGTTCATTTATTGTTGCTGTTTATATTGTGATAGGTTTCCCTCAAAAGGGTTAACTGTGTGTTGTACATGTCAGTGAGTATAGGAATTAGACGAGTGGACTGCATTCATTCCAAGTAGCTGTATGGCTAATGAAGATAATTACTAATGCATGAACTATGTTTCTAATAGTGGTCATATGGCTGTTAGATTGGTTACTCAGAGTCTATGACTTTCACCCAGGAAAATCTGGCTTCATAAGGTGGACAATGGTAATAGCTTATGAAGTAGATTTTAAGAACAATGATTAATGAAAAAGAGAAAATCAATTTCTGTTTTTTATCAACTTATTATAGTACCTCTACTTTGATATTTTAGAAAAGAACTTTCCCATTTGTTTTTTGTCTTTTATGTCCAGTCACATGGATCGACAGCTTAAGATCACTTTGGTCTGAATTTATTTTCTGCATGATAATCAGTGCTGGAGAACACTAAAAGATTTGTATAGGCAATATATGTAATCATTAATTACATTCTGGTTGTCATCTTTTACCATTATTTCCCACCTTATTTGATTTCTGCTGTCAGTGTCTATGGATACCAAATTATTAGGGCTTGGCAACATAAACTTTGAAATGGCCACAAAAATTATGAAGTATGGCTACTAAAGTTTGATAAAGACTTAAAGCACCGCATTTGTATTAGAGTAAACCAGGCTGTAAAAATAAATATTTGTAAACCAGGCTGTAAAAATAAATATTTGTAAACCAGGCTGTAAAAATAAATATTTGTAAACCAGGCTGTAAAAATAAATATTTGTAAGCCAGGCTGTAAAAATAAATATTTGTAAATAAGTGATTTTCAAAACACTGTCATTGACTTCACTGCAAAAGTGACTGGACTATAAATAAAGTATGCAACAAATTACTAATGTGAAGTTGATGGGAATGCTGGAACAAGAATTTCAAACAAGACTGGGTTTGTATTCAGAATTAAAAATAATAAATCAACTTCTGTTTTGTATTTCAGCGATAGATTGGGTGCAGATCGAGGCAAACTCCACAGTGTTGTTTGATGAATTTCTTGCTCATAGGATTGGACTGATCCCTCTCACTTGTGATGATGTTGTAGACAGAATGCAGTACTCCAGGGTTTGTATAGACCTTCTCTTTGTACACATGGTGGATGGAAAAATATGAAAATTTCTACTGGTCTGGAATTGAGATTTTCTTGAAATTGTGCATACAAATCCATGTTTTTCCTTTATAAATTTGCAATCTTTGACAAGTAATGTAAAATTTTGCTTACCAAGGCAAAAATGTAAAATGTTTTGCTGCTGGAAAACCAGTCAAGGAAATTGTTACCATGCTGGATTAATTTTATATTTGTAACCATGGTGTGTCTGTGTACACTTTATTCCCATTGCTGATATATTGTTAAACACCAATCAATCAGGGTTTCTCTAACTGTCAGACCTTTGTGAAAACTACATTTAAGACTTCCCACTTTGAAAGAGCATTATTATAATTAACTTTCAGGCTTTTGTTGGGACTCCCAGTTCTAGAATCATAATGAAAACCAAAAAATGACAGTAAATTGAATGTCAGTACATTTAATCCTGTCAGTAAAAGGGGCATTTTGTGGGCCTCAAAATTGTGCCTTTAATTGACTGATGAAAGTTGATTTAAAAAGAGAGAACTCTTGACGTAGTTTGATTCCAATTCTAATATTGAGAATAAAAAAGTTGAAATGAAATAAGTCGGCAATAATTATATGTAAAATTTCAAATACACTTTATAAGATTTGAAAACCAGATAAGTGTCAAATTGCTTCTCACATTTCATCTTCTAAATATATCAAATTTTCTGTTTGTTTTCAGACACAGTGTTTTCGGACACCAAAATAATTTTGCCAATTTTTTTTTTTTTTTTTATGCCTTGAAATTTTTATACATCATTTTTTAAGAATTTTATTTATTCACTTTTGTTTTCAGACACATTTGTAGTTCTCCAATGATAAGACAAGATAGACTAATATCTTTTTTATAAAGTGGAGGAATGGCTTGCTTTTCATTGGAAATTGCCTTGACAATTGATTTTCGGAAATTGGAGAACCAAACTTCACTATTCATTAGTCAGTTTACACTAATAATATAACAAATACAGTTTGTTTTAATGAATTACTGACCAGTTGAGAAAAAATCTCAGTCATATAAAGGACTAAAAGAGCATGTTACCCATTATTAAAAGAGTAAACCATTCAAATTCAAGCCATCAGCACAAAAGAGATGCTTAAAGGAAAATGAACTCTTATTTTTATATTTGCCTTGAATGAATATACTAAGTGAATGGAAGTATATATACAAATTTGATTCAGATCCACTGAGCAGTTTTAAAGATGTCAGATGATTAACTTCAAACATTCACATTGGTAGTCTGGGATACAAAAGTCACCATGATGGATATACCATCTATATTCAGTTATAAGTCGAGTCCAACTGCAAAAACGACATAGACCCAGATCTGTCATTGCAAAATGTGCCAGCAGTTCAAGGTCGATGTTGTTGTTCTACTAATTACTCCTGACAAACTGCACAGACCCGGATCTGCTGGCACATTATGCAACAGGAGATCTGGGTCTGTGCAGTTTGCAAATGGACTCGACTTCAGAGCAAGTATATGTGACATCATTAAGTCACATATGGTTTATCGCTCATACATTGGTCTGTTGAATACCTGTTGCCATAAAGTTTGTTTGGGAACTGTTACAAAGAAATAACACAGAAGAATGATGTATATAGCAAATAACACAGAAGAATGATGTATATAGCAAATAACACAGAAGAATGATGTATATAGCAAATAACACAGAAGAATGATGTATATAGCAAATAACACAGTAGAATGATGTATATAGCAAATAACACAGTAGAATGATGTATATAACAAATAACACAGTAGAATGATGTATATAGCAAATAACACAGTAGAATGATGTATATAGCAAATAACACAGTAGAATGATGTATATAGCAAATAACACAGTAGAATGATGTATATAGCAAATAACACAGAAGAATGATGTATATAGCAAATAACACAGAAGAATGATGTATATAGCAAATAACACAGAAGAATGATGTATATAGCAAATAACACAGTAGAATGATGTATATAGCAAATAACACAGTAGAATGATGTATATAGCAAATAACACAGTAGAATGATGAATATTGCAAATAACACAGTAGAATGATGTATATAGCAAATAACACAGTAGAATGATGTATATAGCAAATAACAGTAGAATGATGTATATAGCAAATAACACAGAAGAATGATGTATATAGCAAATAACAGTAGAATGATGTATATAGCAAATAACACAGAAGAATGATGTATATAGCAAATAACACAGAAGAATGATGTATATAGCAAATAACACAGTAGAATGTTGTATATAGCAAATAACACAGAAGAATGATGTATATAGCAAATAATGAAGATGAATTGAGATCGTGGAGATGCATGAGGAACCTATTTATTAGGATGTCACATTTGTGCAACCTACTCTGAGGACCTACTGCTTTTTACTATGGCAAGATAACTATAAACAATTCATTACATACATTTTATAAAAATATTCAGATATACTGCTAAGATATATACTTTTTCATATGAAGTCATATTATATCCAGATTAAATTCAAATCTTCTAGCAACACTGAAAACTTGCAGTTACTTTTAACTGACTCATCTTGTCATATAACCTGAATGGACTACACAGCGTAAGAGGTACAGACAATTACTGTTTTCACTGGTGAAGAGCTTAAAGATATGGTGACATCCTGTGCTTCAGTAAAGTCATCAGTTGTGGAAAAGAAATCGAGAAATTATCCCTTACAAAAGTGCTGAAAAGCAAAACTTTGGTTAAAACCCTAATTTTCTAGACAATTTTACATTTAATAAAAAAGCTTAATTACATGCAAATTGTTTTCCTTTTATACCTCCATTGTTGATAATACTAAAACCTGCACACAGGTTTATGTAGGAACAATTTTCAATAGAGAATAACTTATTTCAAATTTAATCCATCATTGCAAGTCATGGGTGAATATCTGATATTGCTTGCTTTTCACTTGTGGATGCCTTGAGTAAGATTTCCTAATTTCTCATGAATATGCATAGACAAAAATACATAATGTATGAGCAAATGAAAAAAGCTTTTATACATCAACCAAAGTGACCTGGATCAATAAGTGACTGTGTTTGGAAGAGAAAATCAGTTTGGCTCACTCAGTCAGCATGAAAGGTCATGTTGGATCAACCATCTGAGAAAATTTTGCTTGGACTCACAATGATTGGTTAACCATATAATGTATATTCCAGACAAATGAGGAAATCTTACAGGCAGCCATGGGTGAAAAGAGTGTAGCAGATATTTGCCAATGGCTTGCGATGATGAAATTAATCTAGAACAAAACATTTGCTTGTTTCATATATTGTTATGAATTTATAAGTATTGGAATGTAATTAATTCTGTGATTTGTCTTTGATAAGCACAATATCGTAGGTGTGGTATTCATTGTTTAGGCTTGAAGTTTTTGTTTGTTTTTGGAAACTGAATGAAATATTTGTGTCTGTGGATGGCAAAATAAAGTTATTTTTTGCTGTCCTAGAGCAAATAGTAAATACAGTAATCCAGACTCAGATGATATGTAAATGGTAAACCCCAGAATAAAGTATATATCTTCTTTTGTTTTTTCAAAACCTTTTCAAAAGTCATCTGCAAAACAAAATAGTTTTTAATACTATTTAGACCAACAGTGTTACAGTCCAGTCTGTTTATCATGTCTTGCATCCATTCTTTGTAGGACTGTACATGTGTTACAGTCCAGTCTGTTTATCATGTCTTGTATCCTTTCTTTGTAGGACTGTACATGTGAAGAGTTTTGTAGTGACTGCTCAGTGGAGTTCTCTTTGGATGTGAAATGTAACGAGGACCAGACTCGGCATGTCACCAGTGCAGATCTTGTATCATCTAATCCAAAAGTTGTACCAGTAGGTATTCCACTTCCCTGACAAATATTTTGAAGAGCATATTTCAGGTTTAAAAGTTTATAAGCTGATTTTAATGGAATTTGCTGATCACTGCTGTTTGTTGCCAGATGGTGAGTGTAATATGTCATTTTTTTACTAATTCTCTGTTTAAGAAAGCATTGCTTCTGAGCAAAGCACACACACACACACACACACACATGATTAATGTGTTGGCAACTTCTGTGCCAAGTCATATGTACAGTTTCCACCAGTCTTTCCATTTTTTGCATGCGTTTAAGGCAGTTGGAGCATAGTATGGTGCAATCTGATGTTTTATGGTTACAAAAATACACCAAAAATACACCAATTAACGTACAATAATAATAAAATCTTTCCATATGAATAATTAGCAGCTAAGAAAAATTCAGTAGACTGCTGACTCTCATGCTGTGGGTATTGTCATGGAAATTACAGTTGTCCCTCTTTATAAAGCCCCCACCCCCAGTATACTGCTGCCTCTCATGCTGTGGGTATTGTCATGGATCCAAGTAAATGGTTAAATTTGGTTTTATCATTGCTACAGTTTATTTAACTTTACTATAATGTTTGGTTCATGAGAAACATAATGTGATTTCACATCATTAAATACTCTATTTTTGTGTTTTAATGCATTATCAGGACAAAGCCTTTTTGGAACATACCTCAGTATCAGGTACCCTCACTTATAACAGGGGTCACTTGTATTGCTCCCATGAATGGCATTGTAAAAAGTGAGCACTGTATATTTCTCAGCCACACTGCTACTCACATTTTAATATAAGGACAGGTTTGTTAATTCTCTTTTTATTCCCTCATTACCGAAGTTAGGTGGGAATATAGACTTTTCCCTTTGATTGAGAGTTCATTTGGTTGGTGGTTCGTGTATGTGTTCATTCTTTTCGTCGTTATGTGCTCAATATCTTGGACCCTTTATCACCTGACATGAAACTTAGTATGTGGATGCATCTCAAAGAGAGCAACTCGGTCATACCAAAACTAGGCCATTATGACCCACTTTTCATGCTTAATTGACTTTTGTATCTTCAACTGTTAAATTGATACATCCTTCATTTCTTGGACCCTATTTCACCTGAACTTGTCAAAATTGGTATGTGAATGCATTTCAATGAGAGCATGTCAACTATACCAAAAACCAAGTTGCTGTGACCTAATTTTCATGCTTGAGTGATTTTTTTATAATTAGCTATTTCATTTGTTACACCCTCAATATCTTGGACCCTATCTTACCTACAGTCATGAAAATTAGTATGTGGATGCAACTTGAGAATAAGTCAACATACCAAAACTGGATCCCTGTTACCTAATTTTCACATCTGATTGACTTTCATATTTTCAGCTTTTGATATATTACACCCTTAGTATCTTGGACCCTCTTTCAACTATACTCATGAAAATCGGTATGTGGATGCATCTCAAGTAGAGTAACTCAACTGTAACAAAAACTTTGTCATGGTGACCTAATTTTCTTGCTTAAGTGACTTTTCTACTGCCAGTCATTTGTTTGCTGCATCCTCTGTGTCATCAATCAAATTACATATAGACCTTTTAAGCCTTGTTTTGACCTACAGTGATGAAACTTTGTATGTTGATGCATCCTAATAAGTAGTATATTGCAGTAATCTTTCCTGTCTCCACATAGTGACTCAGTCCATAGCTTCGACTCACAACCCAGTGTGTTATGGGTTCAGATCCTATCCAGACCAACATTGGCTGGCCGTTGTGGCATAACTCTTTGCAAGGGACTTAACTCCCATTGCCTCAGTCCATTCCTCCATACTAGACTTCATATTGTCAGCTGCTCTGAATGTGCTCCTGTTGGCAAGGCGATTTGCTTATGTGCCTGCCGTATTGTATTGTATATCTGTAGATCCCTCCTGTACTTTATTGGAGCACCCTTAGCTGGTTAGGTAGAGAAGTCAGCCTGACACTCCACAACCTTGATCATGCATTCAAGGCATGTAGGGATTTCAATATTTACAACCCACCACCTATTCCTACACTAAGTTGGGAGCGTATTATGGTATGTTGTGTCTGGCATCCATCAGTCCATCCATCTGTTACCAATTTTGTTTCCACACAATAACTCAAGTTTTCCACCATATACAGACACCAAACTTTGTGGATGGATTCTACTTGGGTTAAGGCAGAACCCTATCGATTTAGGAGTCAAAAGGTCAAAGGCCATAGTTACTGTGACTGAAAGAAGAAAATGGTTTAGACACAAAAACATGAGTTCTATGTCACAGACCTCAGCCAAACATTGTGGATGGCATACACTTGGGGAAAGGAAAAAGCCTGTCGATGTTGGCATCAAAAGGTCAAAGATCAAGGTCACTGACTGAAGAAGAAAAATGGTTTTTGCACGAAAATGTCAGTATTTGTCCATGTACCTTCACCAAAGTTTGTGGATGACCTGCATGTTTGGTAAGAAAGGAGCCTATTGCATATAGGGTCAAAAAGATAAAGGTCAAGTTCACTGTGACTGAAAGAAGATAAATGTTTTTTGCATAATGACTTAATTTCTAGAACATGTACCTTGATCAAAGTTTGTGGAGGGCTTGCACTTAAGGTCTGGAAGAAACCTATTGATTTTAGTGTCAGAAGGTCAAAGGCTAGAGTCATTGTGGCTCAAATAAAAATGAAAAATGTGTTTTGAAGAGTAACTTTTGTTCTAGAGAAAGTTCCTTAACCAAACTTTGGATGGTTTGCATTTGAGATAATAAAGAAACCTATAGATTCTGAGATCTAAAGGTCAGAGTTCATGATCATGGTTGGTCTAATAAGAAAATTAAAATTGTTTCTGCACATTAACTTTAGTTCAGGACGGCATACCTTGACCAAAGGTGGAGGTCATTGAGACCTTTTGGTCAATAATCTCCAAGCTAATGCCTACATAGAGGACTATTGAACATGTGGTGGGCACATAATGTTCTGTTCATGATACTCATGTTGATGAAATTAATTGGAGCAACATAGTCCTTCATTATTCCCTTTTTTGATTTTCATATTCCTTGTCTTTACTATCACCTTAATAATTCTTAATGATAAAAATGCAGATAGCCCTATGTTTCAGATAAATTGGCTCATCAACTTAAAAACAAACCAATCATAGATGAAAGTTAAAATTTAAATGAATTAAAGAGCATTCATACTGATGAATTTTCATCATGACACAAGTCAAAAAGCTCATTAATACATTTTATTTGCAAATATACATGTTTAACACAAGAATATAAAATTGCATGCTCTTGAAAGCACGAGTCCATTTTGTAAAAACAGGTTCAACTTAAACTATGATTTTATGAACATCATTGGTTTTAATTAGACATTCTACAAATTTATTTAGTTGTATGAGAAATGAGAAATAAAAAGTAAGTACCAATTTCTGACAGATTTTTGAAATTTGATAACTAAAGAATTCATAAAAAAGTTAAAATAAAATTATTTCGGAAAAATACTCCAAAGGTTATGCTAAGTCATAAAACTTAACCAGTTTTACTGTTTATACTCACTTATAAGTCGGGTCCAACTGCTAACTGCACAGACCCAGATCTGCCATCACATAATGCACTGGCAAATCTGGGTCTCTGCAGTTTGTTAGGAGTAATCAGTAGAACAAACAACATAGACCCTAATCTGCTGATGTATTATGCAATGGCAGATCTTGATCTATGTTGTTTGTAGTTGGACTTTACTAATAAGTGAGTATATGTGGTGGATAATATTGAGAATGGTATCAACTAAATTGACTCTTTAATACTGTGTGCACAATACTTAAATTTTTACACACACACACATACACACACACACACACACAGACACACACACACACATATTTAATCAACACTATCCATGCTGTTGAGATCATCCAGTTCATCTTCATCAATTATTCCATATTGATGAAGAAGATAATCAACCTCCATAGCCAAGTCTTCCAGACTAATTCTTTCCTCAGGATTGTGTTTTAGGCATTTCCATGTCAGTGATAAAATAGCTGGATTCCCATTTGGAGGCCCCTTTGGTAGTAAGCCTTGCATTATATTCTTGTACACCTGAAATGGGTTTTTCCCTGTGTCATCATAATATGGTGGTTTCAGGGCCAGGAGTTCATAAATTATGCAACCTATAGTCCATGAGTGGGCCCTGGAATCAGGATTTTTTCTAGCCAAAACCTCTGGTGCTAAATACACTGCAGAACCATTTGTGACCATGTTACATGTATATCCTTCAGTCTCATCTTCTTCCACATCTATATGAAATCTGTCATCTGGGAGAAGGTCTATACAAGAAGGTGTTAGTTTTGTTGACACTTGTTTTACCTTCAGGATTGCCTTGATCATTTTCAAGATGAAAATATCTTCAAACTTGCTTTTCCTTCTAATGCATGTTTGTATTGCCTTATCAAGAGATTGTAGAGGTAGATAGAGGCAAACAGTAGTATCTCCAACCTCAAATCTTGTGATCAATGTGGGACCTGTTGACTGCAAATTCTGCCCTGTAAAAAACAAACCCTAGTATTATATCCCTGGTTCCAGGAAGGGATGGTAAATGATTCATGTTTTTATTTGTCCTTGCTGTCCAGATTGTAGCTCTTACCCCAATGCACCTATTAAAATTAAACCTGTATTGTATTCTCATACTCCCACAGCAGTTTGTACCCCCCTGCTGATTTTAAAAATGAAAAGCCTTAGTGATATAAAAAATGCCCAAAACTTAGAGATTTCACTCATCAATTTATAATTTCTAACCTGATTGACACCAAGAGGGGCCCTAACACTGTCACGTTGTTTGCATTTCAAACCAAATAAGAGTTTCTTTACTAACAGAGCATCTATATTTGTGTGGATGGGTCCATTTTTTCAGACAATAAGAGTGATTTAGTTCATTGTCTTCAATAAGCTCATAGTAATTCCATAACTTTCTGTAACTTTGGGAGTTACATCTCTTTTAACACATGTAAATACCTGTCAAACTGCTTCCCATTTTTATTTTGTTCACTTTTGGGGAGAAATGCTAAAACTAGGCATTAGAAAATATTGGATGCAGACGACACAGGTCTTACCTTCTATGTATGTGTAGTCCTTAGACCCTCACCCCTTCACTGAAAATGGGCTTTTCAAGGAACTGGAAAAGGACAGTGAGCAGGATCATTGTTTACACTGAAAACTCCTGCTTTGATTGAAACGCGAACAAGATGACAGTATAAGCGACCCCCTGGTGACAGGTTAAAAATTATACATGAATGAATGATATGAGTAAGTTTTGTGCATTTTTTTATATCCTTGATGCTTTTCATTTTTAAAATCGCAATGGGGTACAAACTGGGGGTCCGGTGGTCAGGCGAATACTATAGCATGATCACAGGATATAACCTCGTACGAGTTTATTGTGGAACTTGCTGTGCTGTGAAGTGGTAGATGTTACAACAGCTGAAAACAGAAGACATTTACATGTGCTTATTTCTCACTTGATAGCTTTGACAACAAAACACAGAGTATTTTTATAGTGGATGATAACCATAGATACTTTCGAATGGAAAATAAATTATATATACCTTATTAATATTTGTTTTTCCTATTTTTAAAATTACACAATGATGAGACTATGCTGTATTAAAATTACACAATAATGAGACTATGCTGTATTAAAATTACACAATGATGAGACTATGCTGTATTAAAATTACATAATGATGAGACTATGCTGTATTAAAATTACACAATAATGCGACTATGCTGTATTAAAATTACACAATGAGACTATGCTGTATTAAAATTACACAATGATGAGACTATGCTGTATTAAAATTACATAATGATGAGACTATGCTGTATTAAAATTACACAATAATGAGACTATGCTGTATTAAAATTACACAATGATGAGACTATGCTGTATTAAAATTACACAATAATGAGACTATGCTGTATTAAAATTACACAATGATGAGACTATGCTGTATTAAAATTACAATTGTTTTTCTACATTATTCACTGAATAGCTTGCTTTATTCTTGTAGGAAACTCTAATGTTAATGCCCTGTTTATCTTCACTTACATTTCTATCCAAAACTATTTTAGTACTTTATAATTAATGACTTGTCCTATGCACTATGATCCCTGCATCTGTACCATTTGTTGATAACTTCAGGATCTTTTTGGTAAAGTACATTGCACACAGCTGTACAATGTCAGTAGACCCTGTTATGGCAAGTTTTCACTGAAAAAACACATATGACATGTACAGTTAAACCTGTCTTTAGAGACCACCCCTTCTGCCAACAAAAAGCAGTCTTTCAAGAAAGGTGGTCTCTCATAACAGGTTTGTGCAAATGACCAGTTTTCAGAGTCGAAATTCAACACTGTTTAAAAAGAAAAAATGCCCACAATCACTGTACATGTATTCTTTATTCATAGTTTTTGTTAAAATATTGCATGCATTCATCTGAAAATAATTTTATATAGCAATATAGATATATACCTATAATAAAAAATTCACATTTATATTTGAAGATCACATGTACATGTATATGAATTGCAAAATTAACTATGGTAATATTTATTTATCTTGTCCGTAAGTTAACTTCACTTCTTTCGATTACATTAATTCTTTCCTCCAATGTTAGAATTTTTCTCTTTTCCATTGGAGGTTCTACCATTGTTGTCAAGGTATTAATGTTATCAGTGATCAATTGTAATAGCAACTGTAGCAGTTTTGTTCAGGCTTTGGGTAAATATGGATTATATATATGTACCAATGAATGAAATCAAAAGACATAATTAACTCATCCAGAAACGGAATAAATATATTAAGAGCCAACAGTCAAAGGCCTAATTCACCAAAGACATAAATGGATTAACTCTATAAACAAAGGGTGTAACTGGCTGCATTAAGGTGAACAGATGATAGCTTGGTGTGTGGGTTATAATCACTGTAACATCAACAACAAAAAAGCAACAAACAACACAACCCTTTAAGAATGACAGTCTAATCTGGAACATGATTATCACTTACTAGTATTAAAGACAAAGACAAAGACTTTATTCACCCTAGGCATTATGGATTAACTCTAAAGAAAAACAATGTACTCGACTGCCATATTGAAACCCTTTGAAAAGATTTCCCATTATAACATCGGTATTGTGCAGGTTTTTTCCTCAAAAGATAAAGAAACAATGAAAACATGTACTGACTATGTATGTCCATCACTATTCCCTCGAAGAAAGAATGGTTAATCTCCATGATTATTCACATGACATTGGCACTACAGTGACAGTTAGTGACATGTACTTTTGTCTGGTTTACAGTCTGTAACAAATGGCACTATCTGCATGACCTATAAAATATAGGAGACTGATAACCAGCCTCATTTTTTTAATATATTTAGAACAGTCTTTTTAAGTGGTCATGGTTACAAAGGATTAAATAATGTCAGTGGCATTTGTCTCTCTTTGTGCAATATTGTTGTTCATAGCAGTGTTGTTGAGAACAATCTGCACTTTGCCAACGGACCCTCCTAAGCAGTCATGTTTACAAAGGTTTAAAACAAGGTCATTAGTGTTTATACAGTATGTTTTTGCAATATGATCATTCATAGCACTAAGCAGTGTTGAAATGCATATTTTGCCTAAAAATCCTGGTCCCTGGTCGTGTTTTACAGGTGGTTGCTCACGACAATGTGTTTATATAATATAATCGATCTGTGCATTATGGTTGTGCTTGTTCATAACAGAGGTCATTCAAGACAGGTTTTACTGTAATATAATACATTAAGATACAAGAACATTAATCTATTTTCACGTCTTTTTCTCCTTAACTTTAAATGGAATGTGACAAATAATGGTTTTATCAACAATCAATTGACCCATCAATTGAATATATATTTCCATTTCATTATTTCTTTGTATTTTGTTATGGTGTTATTTATGGATTTGTCAGGCACATTGTTCCATTGTTCATTTGTAGAGGTAGTTGATACTGAGGCCAAGAAATTTTCATCACTAGTACATTTAAATGAATGTTTAGATTCCGTGAAAAGAAAAAGTTCCTTGGAAAAAGCCCTTTCGCCAATAAAAGTTTGCTTGCCTACAAGAGTTTTTATTTATGATGTCAAAAATCAACAGGCAAATAGCCCTCTGTGAAAGAAGAGCCCTTGTAGGATTCAGAGAGGCGTTGGGCATAAGGCTATCCTGGCTTTGGAGCACTGAAGACTGTGTCATTCTTTATGGTAGTGTACCACAAATTCCTGAAATATCTTGGAGGAAAATATAAGGGTCATTCATTTATTTACACATGTGTAATGAAATAACCATGGAGTACTACACTGAAATGAGTGCACACTGCTGCACTGTACCAGTTTTGTCTGTCTTCAACCTAAATATAACACTTCATATTGACCCAAGTTTGGAATTTTCGTATTGCAAGATTACATACTTTTCCCCTGCTTTTTGCAGATAAAGGGGGCATTGAATTCTTTTTCTGTCGGTCTGTGCACACTTTTTTTTTTATCTCAAAAACATCTCTGATCGGGTTGTCAACAAAGACAAATTACATACTATTGTCATGTGATATAGTCACATGACACTTTTGAATCTAGAGTGCTCTTGATCATTATATGACAATGATGAGTGGTCTCGAAAAATTTCAAATTTCTTAATCACACATATTTAATTTTCACATTTTAACTCATTTGATTTTAACCAGATATAATGCATAGCATTGTCTGTGTTAGATTCTGATGATTGGATTTTTCTTAATCTAAAAGTACTGATCCTTGAGTTTAGAATTTTCATTTTTGAAAAATATTGTATTTCCTTATGCATGTCTGCATGTACTACCAGTGCATTCCAACACAAATACGTGAATGACTGGTGTCTTCATGACCTGTGAATTTGGTTATGATCATCCTTGATGTTTTATGATTAAGGACAAAGTACACTTTGATGAGAAAATGTCATCAAGAGAGTTTTTTGCCTGAATACTAGCATAAGCTCACATGCTTCATGTCTTGAAAGTTCTGCTACCTGAGCACAGGGATCACCCTTGAACCTGTTGTATGGTAACAAACCTGTTATTAGGCAACACATTATATAGTCAGACAGAAAAAAAATGCCATCTTTTTCATAATTTTTTTTTTTTTAGCTCGACTGGTCATAGATCAGAAGAGCTTATGGGATGGAAATCTGTCCATCGTCTGTCGTCCATCATCCGATGGCCATCCATCAGTTAGCACAAGTTTGTTATTGCTACTTCTCTTAAACTACTTGGAGAATTGCCTTGAAACTTTACACATTCATCCCATGGTCTAGTTGATCCTAAATGAAAATGGACAACCAATAGGACCATCTTGAAAATCTTGTTATCGCTACTCCTCCTGAATGGATGGTCATATCAACATGGGGTTTTCACTGAAAGACCTCTTATGATGTCTAGTTGGTCTCAAATGTAAATGGTGCCAATCTGACATCCAATATGGCCACCATGGCAGCCATCTTGAAAATCTTGTTATTGCTACTCCTTCTGAATGGATGTCATATCAATATGGGGTTTTCACTAAAAGACTTTTTACGAATGTCTAGTTGGTCCTAAATGAAAATGGTGCCTATCTGATGTCCAATATGGCCACTGCTGCAGTCATCTTGAAAATCTTGTTACTGCTACTCCTCCTAACCTATGTAAGAGACTTCTTATGATGTCTAGTTGGTAGTAAATATAAATGGTGCCAGTCTGACTTCTAATATGGCCACCACAGCAGCCATTTTTCACTCAAGGACTTCTTATGATATCTAACTGGTTCTAAATAAAAATGATACCCATCTGATGTCCAGTATGGCTGCCACAGCAGACATCTTGAAAATCATGTTATTGCTGCTCCTGAATGGAAAGTCATATATTGAAAATATTGCTATCTCTACTCCTCTCCAAATGTATGGCTATATCAACATGGAGTTTTCAGCAATAGACTTCTTATGATACCTAGTTGGTCCTAAATGAAAATGGTGCCAGTCGTACATCCAGTATGGCACCATGATGGCTGTCTTAAAAATCTTCTTGTCACTACTTCTCCTGAATGGGTAATCATTATGACATGGGGTTTTCACCAAAAGACTTCTAATGATGTCCACTTTGTCCTAAATGAAAATGGTGCCATGCTGACATCCAATATGTGTACCACAGCAGCTAATTTGAAATCTTGTTATTGCTGAAGAATATCAGAGATGGTTTCAACACTCAACAGTTAAAATGCAGAAATGGTATTGTCTTGAATTCCTGGAAATTCTTTTCACCAAGTATAGTGTCAGTCCCTTCAAGGGACTCTTGTTTAACTATGAAAAGCAATATACTGAAAACCATATGTAATTTGTTTGCCCAGAAAAAGGTAAAAATGACTAAATTTGATCCTGACGGGCTAAATAATGCAGCTAAAAAGACATAAAATCTTCCTTGGGTTTGATATAAAGACCACTGTCAAACATTTTGATCACTTTACTGACTGAGCTAATGCGAACACAAGATTCACCCTGGTGAAATTCTCAGATGCATTATAGCATTATATGTATGAGAATTGCATTTTGAAATATGTTGAAAAGGTATATTTTTGTGTATAGTGCAGTTGGGTACCCTAATGATTTATCTTGAAAATGATAAAAAAAAATTGTTATTTGGAGTAAAATTTAGAGAGGTACCTCCTTGCACTCCAGAGTAAAGATTGCTTTACAGTCCAGAAAACCCTCTATAAAATTACAATTTCTCTTTTAAAATTCTTTCTACAGACGCTTGTCTTCTTTAAATTTATTTTTGGGGTTTGAAAACGGGCCTTTTTATTGACAAAAACACATAACAAGTGGCCCTGTCCTTAAAGTTTATAAAAGTTTACGCATTAACTACATTCCCCCCAGAGAGCCATGGCAACATAGTTGGTAGATCATCAGACTTTTAATCCAGTGGATGCAGGTTCGATACCCGTCCAGTCCAGTCTAGCTGGCTGTCTCAGGGTCTCCTTGTTAAATTGCATTGCTCCAATTTCCTTGGCATGGTATAGTGAATAATGTGTTAAAAGTGTCATGTAAAACCAACAAAAACAAAGAAAACATTCCCCTCCAACCAACGTTTCTGTGAATATCAACATAACCAGGTGTGCAATATCTGCATATATATGTTTTCCAGTAATAAACAAAGGTGACTGCACCCTTCACTTCATCCTTTTAGTTGCAAATTATTGAGTGATATTTGTAATTTGCTCAGTTTCTCAGACATTATAACAACTATTAAACTTTATATCTTTAACTCTCCTACAAGAATACTATTCATCTCTCCTTCATGTAGGTCACGGTTACCCATATTTCCTCCTCCAGTGACTGTTAAAAAGTATACATTAAATTTTTGTTTTCAAGTTCATTGTTTCGCATTCGATTAAAAATATACACTGATCTCTTTTTTTTGGGGGGGGGGGGGAAATCATATCACCATAACTGACAGGTCAGTTTGAAGTATTTTTCTGTGACATTTTAAAATATTTGCATGAGGTCAGTTGCTTAGACACTTTGTTTTTACAGCCATCAAACATGGTGTCTCACATGTCAAGAGCAGGTCTTTATGTGGGCACTTCACTTTCAGATAGATGTGCTCATAAGTAAACTTTAAACTTTTGTCTTCATTTCTCAATTATGGTTACATGTTGTTTCTTTATTTTTAATCACAATTATTGTTGCAAATTGCAGAGGCTGCAGTGAACTTTTTACATTTGTTTGGTTTTGTCTTGTTTTGTTAAGTGTGTAAAATAAATAAATTCTCAGAAACACATTTTGCCTTATCCAGTATTGTAGTTACCAGAATGTCGTCATAAAAAATTAGGAATATCATGGAATGGCGTTTAAAATAAATATATTCTCAGAAATGATTTACTGCAATCTGTATTTAAGATCATGATTTGGATGTATAATGTTTTGGTCTAATTATATCAATAAATTCATTCTTACTTCTCTTGACAATACATATATTTTTATTAATGTGACTTTGCGTGTTGTTGACAAACACCAGCTGTATGCAAAAGCTAACATATTGCACATTTTTTATTACACTCAAATAAATGAACTATACAGTAGTTTACATCAAAAGTGTAATGAATCGTATAAAGCAACATCAATTTATGGTACTAACAATATGAAATGGGTCCATGAAAAAGGTGAATAATAATGACTTACCTATCAAATGCTAATGCATTTTTCAAAAATAAAGTATAAAAGATTGGTAATCTTTCAAAATTAGTTTGCAGCATGTTTGCAGTATGTATTTTATGGCTTTAATTTTGAGCACAATTCATCATATGTATATTCATTTCTGTTGTCTTGTGCATATTTACAAGTGTAAAGCCTGTGCATGTCTTCAGACCTCACAAGAAGCTGTATAAATGTGCACAGAAAATATTAAAACCATGTTTTAAGGAGAAAAGACACTTTATTCTACAATATTCATCTGGAAGATAAAGTGTCTGCTAGTTCATTTTCTTCACCGCTTCACAGCACAGCAACTTCCGAAATAATTGTCACATGGTTATACCCAGCGATAACTGCAAGTTGAGTTGAAAGAGTGTCAGACACCAAAACTATGTCAATATGACCTACTTTCCAGCATTTATCTAACATAGCTTAAAAACCTTGAACAGGCTCTAATTCATGTAAGTGCATCTTGAGATGACCATGAACATGAACCAAAACTAGGTTACTGTTATCTACACTGTTGTACTTTCCAGGGTTTATTCTACATTGCTTATAAATATTAACTTCTGGCAAAAAAGCGGGGTTATCTTGTGAGCTGTTTATTAGCAACGGTCATATGTTAAGTATTTACTTGAACACAAGTTAGAAATAGTAAAATAGTACCATATTTATCTAATGATAAGCCCATGCTTCTTAATAAATACCCACCATCCCACTCCCCATTTTAAAAGAAATGTTGGCAAATATCTGCTTATGATATCTTTGATAATAAGCCCACACCCTACTTTTGGACAATTTATTAAGCTGGCTCCCTGGTCTTGTCCGTGGAAAAATACTGTTGCATGTATAAGCAATGACTACCATAAATTCTTCCACACTGTTAAGAATTATTTCCCCTTATTATATGCCTCACATCATTTCATTTACTAAAATCCTGTTGCATTAATACATACCGTTCATCTCAAAGATGCATAAGGGCCAAAAAACAAGACTGAACTCTATGGGCCTTTTGTCCTAAAAAGGTTGGGTTTTGAAAAAATGAAGCTTGAAAAGACATTCTGTGACACCGGACTTACCAGATAGTTTATAATTGTTATAGTAATCAGACACCAGACTTACCAGATAGTTTATATTGTTATGGTAATCAGACCCCAGATTTACCAGATAGTTTATATTGTTATGGTAATCAGACCCCGGACTTACCAGATAGTTTATATTGTTATGGTAATCAGACACTGGACTTACCAGATAGTTTATAATTGTTATAGTAATCAGACACCAGACTTACCAAATAGTTTATATTGTTATGGTAATCAGACCCCGGACTTACCAGATAGTTTATATTGTTATGGTAATCAGACACTGGACTTACCAGATAGTTTATAATTGTTATAGTAATCAGACACCAGACTTAACAGATAGTTTATATTGTTATGGTAATCAGACCCCAGACTTACCAGATAGTTTATATTGTTATGGTAATCAGACACTCGACTTACCAGATAGTTTATAATTGTTATAGTAATCAGACACCAGACTTAACAGATAGTTTATATTGTTATGGTAATCAGACACCAGATAGTTTATAATTGTTATAGTAATCAGACACCAGACTTAACAGATAGTTTATATTGTTATGGTAATCAGACACCAGACTTACCAGATAGTTTATAATTGTTATAGTAATCAGACACCAGGCTTACCAGATAGTTTATATTGTTATGGTAATCAGACCCCAGACTTACCAGATAGTTTATATTGTTATGGTAATCAGACCCCGGACTTACCAGATAGTTTATATTGTTATGGTAATCAGACACCAGACTTACCAGATAGTTTATATTGTTATGGTAATCAGACACCAGACTTACCAAATAGTTTATATTGTTATGGTAATCAGACACCAGACTTACCAGATAGTTTATATTGTTATGGTAATCAGATACCAGACTTACCATATAGTTTATATTGTTATGGTAATCAGACCCCAGACTTACCAAATAGTTTATATCGTTATGGTAATCAGACCCCAGACTTACCAGATAGTTTATATTGTTATGGTAATCAGACCCCAGACTTACCAGATAGTTTATAGTGTTATGGTAATCAGACCCCAGACTTACCAAATAGTTTATATTGTTTTGATTTGTGCAGAGGTTAGAGTGTATGACCAACATGACTTGCCAATGTCAGAGGCATTGAGATAAAATCCCGACAAGTTTCTCTCTTTATGTCTCATAAATCTACACCATTTAGAAAAGATATTTTTGAGCTTTGATATGGTGATGTATCTCATTGTATTGGATACATTTAGCATACATGATATGGTTTTGCTTAAAAGATATCCATTATTATGTACCCTTGCTTACAGTATACAGTACAGCTCACGTGATTTTTCGGAACCCCACGCATCGCGGTGGGGTACTTAATCCCCTCCACTCTAGCTCCGCGATAGCACTCCGCGGTGGAGGCATAAATTGGCATAAATACCTACAAATCACCACCGCGTTTCGGCAAGCACGCCGATGTAAACTCCACCGTGGAGGGGCTAGTCAACATTACTGATTGATATCTGAACAGCCAATGAATGAAGACCACCTATGGAAAGACGGAGACGTCAAGAGTGATTTACAACCGGATACCATTTGAAGAATCAGTCGTCTTTATTTCGATCATATTTGGACAATAAAAAAATTATTTCAGAAGGCTTGTATATTCAGTACACATTACTGTTTATAAAAGGTTGATCGACTTCTTTTGCAATAAGTTTATGATTTTAATTTATTTCAAAGAAATATGAACAAACTTATGCACTGACTTGACGAGAAGCACACATTGCTGAGCTTCTGAAGCAGAATAAATTTATCATTTTGTTCCAAAGGAAAGTAATTCTCTGACAATTAAAATCCAAATTGACATCCGCTTCTGCTTACCCCCCCCCCCCCAACAACAAACCTAAAACACTGAATTTACACTGAAATGCAAACCGCGTCCTTAGTCTTTAAGCAGTAACAGCAGAGTGACGAGGCTGAATATTATGACTCCATGTGTACTGTAAGGGACAGACCATTTAATATATGGGGTTATTATATGTTGTTTTGTTTTTTTCGACCGGGATATTTTTTGTTCTTTAATCACAATATTTATTTATTTAAGTGAAATATGGAAGGGATTAACGTCTACTACAAAAATCAGAGAAAGACAATTGTTTTCATGCATTTACCCCCGCCCCCCCCCCCCCTTGGAAAATTCAATTGTCTCTCCCTAATAAAGACTTGACTTCAGCGGATGTTCTACAGAAATCAAGGCAGTGACCATTGTGAACACTGTTGTAAAATATTAACAAGGGTTTGCATCAAAGGATGATGTAAGTTTCAGCTTGGGAACAGTGTTTTTATCACACGAAGATATCTGACTTAACGCGCGTTGTACTTTACAGCCGCAATTATGGTCTGGTCCCGCCATTAACAACGGAAGTTTGATAATTGTTAGTAATTAATCTGAACTCGGCTTATTGCCAAAATGAAAAATAATATGGAAAATTCTAAAATCTGAGATGTTCTGAGATTTTAATTTCCAACAAGTTTAGAGCATTTTGCATGGATGTATTGTCTTCACGTGTATCCTATTATTTGCTCATTTTTCTACGGCGAAATTATAAAAATAAAATATACTCTTTTAATTATTTTTACGCAGATATTAAAGAATGCAGTTTCCTGTTTGTGACTGTTAGAGCCTTTGGTTATTGAGCGTGTTTCTGTGCCTCGTCCCGCCCTGATTTAAAAAAAATAATAAATATATCCCTTTTACTTCGGCGCCCCCTCCCCCCCCCCCCTGAAAATTCCTGCGGATGCCCATGAACACACACACGACTTTAGAGCACGTGCTTGGGAGTTCCTGTGCAGTGGTGGGAAAATTTCTTTCTCTTTTGCTCCATAACGCTATAATGTCTAGCACGTTATTACTTTTTTACCACTACTGAATGTTTCCAGATTTCAGTTTGTGTACGTTGAGATTTATAATCAGTCAGATTGTAATATTTTAATTCTGGCGACTGACTAAAAATGTCGACATGTCAAGCAGCGAAAAAGAAAAATTTTGGTTAACATTAATAAGCATTTTAGCGTATTTTTTTAAACTCGCATTAGTGAAAAACTCTTCAAAACATAAGCAGAATCACGAAAAACTTTAATGGCAGGAACATCTTTTTGGCTTAGTGTGAATGAGGCAGCCGCTAATTGAAGAAAGCTAGCCAATCATGGAATACTTAAACTCTTACTGAAGCAAGTACAACCCCCTCCCCCCCCCCCCCCAAAAAAAAAAAACGGTTTTTAATAGTAATAGATTACAAAGACTTGCGCATTAGTGCTTTGGATTCCATATTTTATGAGAGAGAGAGAGAGAGGGAGGGGAACTTTACTAAGAAGAGTTAATGATCAAAAATTATTCATCTTATTTTTCTGTATTATGCAATAGGAAAACGAACAGAAAAGAAAAAGTTAAACATTAATTTCATCTGATGCGGAAGTTTGTCAGATCAATGGCAAAGAAAACAAACCCGCAGAAGCGCTGCTGTTGTACTTTTAGGTTTACAGTTAGCACATGAAATTAACACGTCAATATCAGCAGTGCTGATGGCTTCTCTTGTGCTAGGTTACTTGCACGTGTCAACTACATGTATCTAGGATGACCTTTTGCGGCCATTTGTGATTTTAAAAAAACCCGCTACTTTGGTAATTAATGCAAATTAGTACAGTTTAAAATAAAATAACGATGTGAAGTCTTAATAATGCTTTATTTAAGCGATTGGATGTCAGAAAAAATTTTACAATATGTGAATGAGTACTCATGCATGGAGTAACCATCGGAACTTGAGCGATTTTGTTTCACTTCAGTCAGGTATGACTGCAGCTTTGTTATTAATTTGTTCGATGTTTATCGTTCTTTTCATTGCAGGTAGTACAATATCACTGACTTTCATATGATCATTAAAATTTTGTATTGAGTTTACTGAAAAAGAAATAAGGATATGAATGCATGTTTAGATTCCGATAACACAGTATTAAAGAGAAAAAAAATAGATTCATTGCGCAAAATGTAGTATTAATACAGTTTGCGAGACATTGTCATTACGTTATCATCATCTAAAATATGATTTGGCACTATGTATCATATATTATCTTCGTTAGAACAAGGAAATATTTATAATTAACTGAATTACTACGTTTTTTTCAGTATAAAAAAGTTAGCAAATTGCTCCCCAGAGGGATAACGATGTAGATAAATCGGTGCCCCCCCCCCCACCTCTCGTCTCTCTCTCAACCTCTGCTTGCATGTGTGATAAACAGTAAACCACGCCCATATTATCGAGACCACGTCCGCTCCGCGGTGGTGATCGGATGCGACTCTGCGAGAAAGCGTGGTGTGCAGGGCTATTCTCCGCGACAACTCCATCAGGATGCGTGGAGTGATGGTGGAGGGGTTTTTCTTAATCCTCTCCACCCCCACTGCGATGCGTGGGGTTCCGAAAAATCACGTGAGCTGTACTGTAAATCAGTGTAAGGTGATCTCACTTCAAACACATTGTGCTTTAAAGGCTCCAATGTACAATTTAGCAGCAGAGTAATCACTGCCAGTGTTATATGGTGACTTGCCATGTTATATGGTTACTTGCTGCTGTTATATGGTGACTGACTTGCTGGTGTTATACATTGACTTGCCAGTGTTATACGGAGACTTGCCTGTGTTTATGGTGACTTGTCAGTGTTATATGGTGACTGGTTTGTGTTATACAGTAACTTTTGCCATTGTTATATTGTGACAAGATATTTTTATTTGTAAGAATAATACAATGTGTCTTTTCTATTGAGGTTAGCTGACATGTAAAAAAATGTCCCTTAAAAGTACCTTTGAATATGACCTTGACAAGAACATTACTGTTGTCTAGGAGACAGGTTGCAGGGTAGATTTGGTGTCGATGATGCTTTTCTGATAATTCTGCAGGATTTATGACAAGGTCTGACAGACGTACTGTCTCCAAAATTCTTTTCAGTCTGGCAGGAAGGGGAAGCTTGGATACCTACAGATTGAGTGGAGATGCAAAATGAGAACTATGAAATTTAAAACTTTGTAAATAAAGAATTGTCCTGCTGCAGATTTACTAATAGCAGGAATACAAAACTGTAAGGAAAGCTATGAAAGCTTGAAACTCAAGTTTTTCTTGTGTCTTGTCAAAGAACAGGCCACAAAGATTTTGTTGAAATTGCTTTTTAGCTTTTTTGGTCATAGACCAGAAGAGCTTAAGGGCAGGCCTGTTGTCTGTCATCCATGCATCTGTTAGCAAAAGTTTGTCATCACTACTCCTCCTAAACTATTTGGAGGATTGCCATCAAACATTACATATACATTCATCCGAAGGTTTAGTTGGTAGTAAATGAAAATGATGCTGCCCCTTAGAAATCTGATATGGCCACTACAGCAGCCATTTTGAAAATCTTGCTATCAATACTTACACTGAACTGTTGGTCATATCAACATGGGTTTTCACTTAAAGACTTATCATGACGTTTAGTTGATGCTAAATGAAAATGGTGCAGATCTGAAATCCAATATACCCATCATGGCAGTCATCTTGAAAATCTTGTTATTGCTACTCCTCCTGAATAGAAAATCATATCAACATGGGGTCTTCTCTAGATGACTCCCTATAATGTCTAGCTGGTCCTAAATGAAACTGGCTCTGATCTGACAAACAGGATGCCCACCATGGCAGCCACCTGGAAAATCTTATTATTGCTACTCCTTCCAAACAGAAAATCATATTGACATGGGGTTTTCACCAGAAGACTTATTATGATGTCTACTTGGTCCTAAATGAAAATGATGCCTATTTGACATCTAGTATGGTGACTTTGGTGGTTTTCTGGAAAATTCCTGTTATCAATACTTCTGAATAGATGGTCATATTGACATAGGGTATCTTGTGGAAAGACTTCTTATGATGACTAGTTGCTCCTAAATGAATATGGTGTCAATCTGATGTCTAATATGGCCATCACAGCAGCTATCTTGAAAATCTTATCACTACTCCTGAATGGATGGCATTATCAACATGGGGTTTTCACTGAAAGACTTATTATGATGTCTAGTCAGTCCTAAATGAAAATGGTGCCAATCTGATTTCCAGTATGGCCACCAAAGCAACCATCTTGAAAATCTTATCACAACTCCTCCTGAACAAAAAATCATATTGACATGGTGTTTTCACCAGAGGACTTCTTATTATGTCTAGTTGGTCCTATATGAAAATGGTGATGCTTACACATCCAATATGGCTACCACTGTTGCCATCTTAAGAATCTTGTTATTACTACTCCTCCTGAATGGATGGTTGTATCAACATAGGTTTTTTGCTAAAAGATTTCTCATGATATCTAGTTGGTCTGAAATGAAAATGGTGCTGTTCAGATATCTAGTATGGCCACCACAATGGCCATTTTGAAAATCTTGTTATCACTACTTCTCCTGAATGAATGATCATATCAGCATGCGGATTTCACTGAAAGACTTCTTATGATGTCTATTTGGTCATTTATGAAATGGTACCAATCTGACCACCAATATGGCCATTACAATGGCCATCTGGAAAATCTTATTATTGCTACTTCTTCTAGATGGCTGGCCATATCAACATTGTGCTTTCACCAAAAACCGTCTTATGATGTCTAGTTGGTCTTAAATGGAAATGGTGCACATCTGATAACCAGTATGGCCACCATTGCAACCATCTTGAAAATCTTGTCATTGTTACTTCTTGAAAATGGAAAGTCATCAGCATGGGTTTATCACCAGATGACTTCTTATAATGTCTTGTTGGGCCTAAATTAAAATGGTGCTGATCTGATGTTCATTATGGCCACCATGGTGGCCATCTTGAAAATCTTGTTATGGCTACTCCTCTTAAATCATTTTGACATGGGGTTTTCATCAGAAGTGTATACATATGGTGTCTAGTTGATCCTAAATGTAAAATTGACCCTCAAAATGGCCATGGTAGCTATCGTGAAGATATTGTTACCTCTGCTCCTCCCAAATGGATAGTTATATCAGCATAGGGTTTTCACCAATAGATTTCTTATGATACCCAGTTGGTCCTGAATGAAAATGGTGCCAATTGTACATCCAATATGGCTGCCACAATAGCTGTCTTGAAAATCTTGCTGTTGCAACTCCCCATAAATGGATAGTCACATTGACATGAGGTTTTCAACAAAAGACTTCTAATAATATCTACTTGGTCCAAAATGAAAATGGTGCCAATGTGACATCCAATATGTCCACCACAGCAGCTAATTTTGAAAAAATCATGTTTTGGCTGAAGAATATCAAACTTAAGATGGTTTCAACACTAAGCAGTTAAAAAGAAGACATGCTCTTATCTTGAATTTCTGGAAATTTTTTGCACCTAATAGAGTGTATGAAAACACATGATGCATTTATTGTATTTCCCTCAAAATTGGCTCAGATGCCAGGTTATATAATTGTTCTTTCAGTATGATGTTGATTGATGATACAAACTCCTTACAAAATGACAGCTGGTGAATATGTCTGAGCTGTAGGAATACATTTATTTCACAAGTAATAACTCGATTGTCTGTCAAAGCTAAAAACAAAATATATTGTCCATCATTGTCTATTCATAAACCATAACATGGGTATACAGGGTCTTCAGTTTGGCAGATAAACAATGACCATTTTTAAACTTGCATGAAAAATAAGTATTATAGGTGCCACAGATAACATAGTTTTTAAATATTCTCAAAATAGTTTGGGGCAAAAATAAATTGACACCACAGCTGCCTGAGGACCCCAAGCAAAGAAATGGACAAGTATAACCTCATTTAATTTCTTCAAAAATACATTACTTGGTCATAATACCTTCTGAGTACGACCACTAACTCACAAGTCCAGCCCTCCCAAGCTAAAATTTAGCTATTAAAGCTAAAAGTTGTCTGCGCAATTAGGTGGGAGTCAGAGTGATCTCCCCCTTAGATATAGGGATTGGCCCATCTCTACTTAAGTTACTACTTTCACAAAGTAGCTCTTTAGAGACCTCACAAAATTCCAATATCAAGAGTTACTTGTCACACTACAGAGTTACTTGTCACACTACAGAGTTACTTGTCACACTACAGAGTTACTTGTCAAACTACAGAGTGAGTTGGAGGAGTTTCTTGTATAAGGGAAGTATACTCCATCTGTATTTCAAATTATTTCTCGCTCATTTCTGTCCGAGACAAAGTTTTTCGAACTTTATCTGAACTAGAGCTTCATCAAACATTGTACATGTTGGCACCATTTTGTGTTATGTACCCTGGTTGCCTTTTTGTATTATTCGGTCAGTAACCATATAAATTACAGACCATTAGGTCATGCAGGTAATTTTTCTCTAGAAAACAATGAAATTGTTCAGTGGTGTCCACATTGAATAAGGTTATTGGGAACACTCCATGGACTTCAGCAGTATAAGCTCCATGGACTTCAGCAGTATAAGCTCCATGGACTTCAGCAGTATAAGCTCCATGGACTTCAGCAGTATAAGCTCCATGGACTTCAGCAGTATAAGCTCCATGGACTTCAGCAGTACAAGCTCCATGGACTTCAGCAGTACAAGCTCCATGGACTTCAGCAGTACAAGCTATCACTTATGCTCTCTATATCTGCAATTCTTTTATAAACAGTGTAATAGTCCAGTAGCATCCACTTTGTTAGTTTATAAAATGACACTTGACTGCTTCACCTGTATAAGCTATCACTTATGGTCTCCATATTTATAGGTAAGTTGTCTGTAGACAGTGTAATAGTCCAGTAGCATCCACTTCATTAGTTATAAGGTGATGCTTGACTGGCATCACCTGTGTAGACTATCACTTATGCTCTATGTTTACAGTTAATTTTCTATAGACCATGTAATAGTTCCGCAGCATCCACTTTGTTAGTTTATAAAGTGACACTTGACTAGCTTCACCAATGTATCTATCATTTAGCTTCCCTGTATTTACAATGGGCAGAACGAAGTTTAGTAAGTGCCAACTCCTGAAACTGGTGGACAGTAATCATTGTATATGCCAGGAATGTGTGGGATGCCACTTGGGCAATACATTCAAGTATGCGCTTGATGGACAGAATCAGTGGGCTGCGGTCCTGGTTAGATAATCAAGAACGAAAGGAAAGGTGAATAAGTGCAGTATAAAAAAGATGAGGATGTCAAAAGCCTCAGTCAACAAATTTCTTATGGAGAATACTTGTAAAGTTGAGGGCTCACCAGTGAATAAGAAAATCAGATGAACCTTTTCAGCTATGGCTACATATACAGCCCCAGCTCCTGCTTCACCTATCGTGGACTCGTCTCGACCAAGAGCCATGAACCAGTCCATACCATTTATGGAGTCAAGTAGGTTTGATACATGTACCTCTACATCGCTGTCTCATTCCTCTGCCATCAAAGATCAACATCAAATGGCTCTAGGACAGCCCATCAAACTTACTTCTGTGGTTCTGGCTACAGAGATGTTTCAGTTCTGGATGCCAGATACCATGCTAGGACTGTAGATGACTCACTTAGCCATTACCTTGAAGTTGCTGTATCACCATCAAGATGGACTTCTAGTATGGTTAGCTATCACACTCGGCAAGCTTCACCAACACCATCTAAGATTTTACAATAGACATCTGTGTCACCACACTCTTCAATAGACAACAAAACACACTCTCAAACTCCATAGTCTTTGCTCAACCCATCAATCACAATAGAAGACTCTGCCTTCCAGACATCGATTGAAGAGGTGTTTTACCTGTTACCATCAGAGCTTTGTCCATCTCCTGCTCCATCCGCATCTTTCTTCAGGGTCCCAGCATCTATTGATCTATTAGTAAAGAAAGAACAAACAGCGTTCAAACAGTTACCACAGTCAGGTCAAGTGGTTGCATTGTTTAGGAAGACAACTACAGGACTCAGGTATCAGTAGACCTTTTTTTTCACTGCAACGAGTGCTGTTCAATTTCAGTAAAGCATACTATAAGGTACACATCGACCAAAACATAAACAGGCCTGGGAATGTTGAAACCCTTGTCATAAAGGATGGAGTGGAAATACTTCAGTGACACCCAGCAGAGGTCTGGAACATCGCTGCTATAGGCTCAGTGCTGGACCTGGTATCAGTGGCAATTGTCCAGCAAGCGGAAAACATCTTATCCTTACCAACTGTTATATCTACTGGACGTGTGTTGGAATCTTCTTCACAAATGGTGCATGTACTGAACAGGGTAGACAACACCTGCTACCAATTCCATGACAGAAGCAGTCAATTTACAGTTTGCAGAAAGAGATGCATTGCTCTCCACTTCCACATTCCTGAAAGAGCATCACAAGGCCATGCTTAGATAGTAGCCAGTCCACCAACCTACTCTTTAATGGCCATGTGGAGGAAGTACACACACAGGCCCAGCATCAGAAAACTCAGCATTCATTTCAGAATAGGGATCAGAGGGACAGAAAGAACCCCTCTTGAGCACACCAAAAATGAAAGCAGTCCTATAGAGCTTATACACATTCAAACCATGGTCCTCGAGAATGAATATGGACAAAAGCAGAGAGAGGGGGCTCATTTTTGCTTGTTTCTCTCCATGCCAGCCTCCTTCCAGAAAGAAATTGTGCCATTCTCATGCTACCCTTGTCAAGTATCCACGTGGGGGATAGACTCAGCTACATTGCTCTAGAATGGGAATGACTTTGCCCTGACGATCCATGCATGGATCCTGCAAGTTGTATTGAAGGGCCTCCAGATTACATTCAGTGCCCCATCTCCATTGTCTAGGGCATCTTCAGCTGCAGATGCCCCAAAAGATCCGCACAGAGCAGACATTCTGAAACAGGAAACAAAAAGGGTGGTAGAGGTTATTCAAAATATAAAATCACAGGTCTTTGATTCATTATGGTTTTTTGTACCAAAGGCCAATGGCACTCTTAGACTAGTTATAGAGCTCAGCTCAACCTTTTATATGGGCACCATGGTTCAGAATGGAAACATGGAGACTGGTTCTAAATGCTGTTCAGGAGGGAGACTTCGCAATCAGTTTAGATCTACAAGATGCATACCTGCATGTTCCAATTTACAAGTTCTCCAGGAGATTCACTTTTAGGATACAGTATCAGTTCAGGGCACTCCTTTTTGGTCTCAGCATCAGTTCCTGGGTCTTCACAAAAAATATGGACAGAATAGTGTCTCACTTCAGGACCACCTCCACTTCTGTGACATCCGGCTGCATGAACAACACACTAGAACAACACGAGGGCAGTTATATTTTAAATCAAAACATGAATTCCCTTGTTTCACTCCTATTTAACTTTGGATTCCTTTTCAACAGCGACAAATCCAATATCGTCCCATCTCAACATTTCACCCACTTGGGTATGGAGTTCAAAAAGCATCTGAACAGTCTGTCTCCCTCAGGAAAATGCTTTAAAAATCATTTCACTGGTAGCTTCAATTCTTGCAGAGGATTTGCATCTCAGTCTGAGAATTTCTTCACATATTGGGTCTCCTCAGTATGGCAGGGGATCTCATCATCCTGGATCACCTGTTCATGAGACCATTACAAATGATACTGTTGTTCCAATGGTGACTGAAGCTTTGCCCATTGGAACAAACAGTCCTAGTTTCTGATTATACAAGGTCACATCTCAGATAATAGGAGAACCTCACTTGGTTTATGGCAGGTGTTTCCTTGCAGGTCCAGCCTCTGGGAATAACAATCTGTACAGATGCAAGCATGGCAGGCTGCTGTGCCCACCTCCTGACATTGTTTCAAGGGGCCAGCAGATTGTGGCCAGCTCAGGATTAACTATTTCACATCAGTATCCTAGAGATGAAGGCCATGGTGAAAGCATTTAATTGGTGGCAAGAGATGCTGTATAGAAAGGGCATACTGATTCTATCTGACAATTGCACTGTGGTGAATAATCTCAGAAGGCATGGGGGGACCAGATCTCCAGACCTCTGCCTCCTGGTTTGGGATTTTCTAAAGTGGTGTCGTCAACAATAAATCCATGTTCAACTCCAACACATTCCAGACAGACTAAATGTATTAGTGACTTGTCCTGAAGGAATCGACTAATACAAACTGAATGGTCGCTTCAGTCCTTGGTATTCAGTCGAATCTGACCCACTGTGATTGACCACTGTTGGAATGCAAAACTCCAAACTTTTGCGTCTTTGAAAACACGAGGGGAAATAAAGAATTTTCTCAGTGGTGCAGGTGAGGACACATTCCTCCACTTAGGGCATCATTACCCCAAATAACTTTTTCCTATGGCTTTTTGAGGTGAAGAAGTTATCACCCATCATGATAAAAGGCTACCGTTCCACAATCTTGGACATGTTGCATCACCATGAAAGGGAGGACATAGGACAAAACAAAGGCCTCTCTGACCTTCTGGCAAACTTTAATCTGTCACAACCGAAGACTTTAGCCCTGTGCCTAAAATGATTCTGACATGGTTGAATAAGATACCATTTGATCCACACTCTAGAGCATCATTGGCTCATCTCTCGTATAAGGCCTTCTTCCTACTTGACCCAGCTACAGCAGGCAGGTTCAGTGAAGTACATGCCTTGTCGGTCGACCTGAATTATCTACAGTTCTGTTGGGATGGTTCAATTTCACTCCTGCCTTCATTGCTAAGAACAGGCTCCTGCTGATGGGCAATCAGTCTTTTGTGGTGAAACCTTGATCCATGTTGGACCCTTCGCCTTAGGACCGTTTTCAGGACCTGGGTGAGGGCTCTGAAGTGGTTCCAAAAGTGAACCAAGCTGGTGTGAAGAGGGAAATCTCATCTATTTTCACATTTGAAAGAGGGAAATGTGCTCAAGCTGTATCATACTGGATAAGATAGGTTATTCACTCTGCATACAGAAAATTAAACCAAGATCAAATACAATTATTATGCATTAAAGTTCATGAGGTTAGGGCAGTTGCCACCAACATTGCATTTGTTCCTTAACTGATATTATACAAGCCATGGGATGGAGGTCAGAGTCAATTTCTCCAGCTTTTACCTCGGAGATCTTTCATCCCAAAGGTTCAGTTAGATCTGGTGGGACCTATAGCAGCAGCACAACAGGTTACCTTCCCTGGTAATTTAGCAGCTTCTTAGTGACGCAGCACTACAACTTCCATTGGATTTACAGGGAAACATTTTTCCCAATAGCCGCATCTAGGTATATGGAGTCACTACTCCAGCCGGGTTATATCAAAGAGTTAGAAGCTGCCTCACATACCTCAGGGGACCAGTGATGGCCATTCTCCAGGGTAAGGGGATGCAATTCCCACCACCTCTTACCTATTCTCCTAAAGTATTATGATCAGGTAACGTATTTAAAAAAAAAAAAAATTGGAGTGAAATGAGTAAAATATGTTTATTCAATAATACTTACCCAATCATAATATGGATACACCCTCCCAACCTCCTGCAGTTACATCCTACTGACAGAGCATGTATTCTGCTCCAGTGGTAACTGAACTATAGACAGGATTTGGCACAAGTCCATGTATCGAAAGGGGAGATCACTGTCCGACTCCCACCTATGGGGCACTCTGCAGATAATACGTGCTTCTGAGAGAGTGACAGGTGTAAGATGAAGTTGTTTGCATTTGCATTTGCAACATGCACAATGAAGAGAATGTTGGCATACCTCTATGTTACTTTCATGTACTGTGGCTTAAATTTCTTTACATATTGTACTTGTGGAAATTGGACATGATCTAAGCACATAGCAGACAGAAATGGCCGCTCCAAAGTACTCAAAAAATCAGCCTGAATTAGTCAAAAGTACACTATTTTCAGTAGTTATTAAAATAGGGAAACAAATTTTGCCAGAGTAGGCAATACCAGCCTCTGAAAGTACAATGAATGAATTACAAAATATATAAAAAGTAAAAAAAAGTTATCGGCTCTTTTTTTTATTATTTACCTTTGAAGTCCAGGAAGTGAAAATGACCAAGCGGAGCTAGCAGTTTTTTGTGAGGTGCACATCTTAAGTAAGACCAAGCTGTATACTCTATAACCCAAATTGCACCCATCAATCATACACCAAAATAAAGGAAATCAAAGTTCTTTTGACAATACCTCAGATATACAAGGTCTTTTTTAAATAGCCAGGACAACCAGTGAGGAAAACCTGGCTAATTCTTTTTCTTTACAAATCTAACCCTATGCAAAGTGCGAAACTGGAGTGCGAAACTGGAGAGTGCCACCTATAGTTAATATTATAGGTCTCCTGCCATACATACTCACACAACGAGATTCTTCTTTAAATTTAATTTGTTGAATACATGTAATTGTGAAAGAGGCTTGGGGTAAATAATCTAGTACTAAATGATTATTTAAAACATTGCATTAAGAAATCTAAAGTTGAGCACTTTCCTCTTCTTGTTTTCTAAGATGTACATCTATAATCCCCCATCATTGTCATGCATATTCAGTTGGATGGTTAATATACAATTTCATTTACTTATATTTGCTTATATTTAGTGATATCTGACTGAAATGGCTAGAGAAATTGACAAAGGGTGTTATTATTTGATTTCAGAAACTACTAATTTATTCACCTTTCCCTTAAGAACCTGAAAAAAGATCAAAAATAATTTCTTTTATTTGTTAAATTTTTGGGGGAATTCTTATAAATACTGAATTTATTTAAATTTCTGTTAAAAAAGAGTTGTTTTGGGGATATGTCCATACATCAATAAAAATCTCCTGCATTGGAAACTAATAATATCATGCATTTGTTACTTGGACGTAACCTCATGTATGAGTATGGATGTCTGTACAGTCAAAAATTTACCCCATGACCAGTCGTATGAAACTATTTAGTACTACCTTGTACACACAGTCACTTGTATTCAGTGTTTCTGAAAGTTGTCTTTAGTTTGAAAATGCTCATACACATCCATTAATAAAGTAGTCCTTTGCCATCAATTAATAATATTAAACAATGGCTTGCATTAGTCCCATACTTGCTAATGTTATACAGAGAAAGCACCATTAGAAACAATGCAACTATATAATTGATGACAAGGATGCTGTTAGAATATGAATGTTGTCATTTATCATTTGATTCAACTGAGAATTTCTTGCTGCCCAAGATTAATCTGTTGACTGCTCAAAATATTTTTGTGATTTACTCTGTAAAGAACAGGGGACCACCTTCTATAATAGTGGAACATTATGATCTGTTGCATTAATTGTGATGTTTCTCAATGTGGTATATGTGTTACAGAGAAGAAAATCACATGTTACAGTTTCAGGCTGACCACAAGTACTTGTATATGATATTTGTAATGTGAATAGTATAAAGATCATAATTATGTGAACTACATACCATTCTGAGTCTAGCATACTAGGTAATGTTTGAATATGCCTAGGGATGGAAAAGATTTAATATGGTCAGAGAGAGGATTCCACTCTCACACACCTGTCAGTACAAAAGAACATTGATAGTACAAACAGAAACCTGCAAATTATTGTTATTTCTTAGTTGGCAATTTATTATTTAGTGTATATTGTTGGGAATTTATTATTTAGTGTATATTGTTGGCAATTGATTATTTAGTATACATTATTGGCAATTGATTATTTAGTGTATATTATTGGCAATTGATTATTTAGTGTATAATATTGGCAATTGATTATTTAGTGTACATTATTGGCAATTGATTATTTAGTGTACATTATTGGCAATTGATTATTTAGTGTACATTATTGGCAATTGATTATTTAGTGTACATTATTGGCAATTGATTATTTAGTGTATATTATTGGCAATTGATTATTTAGTGTACATAGTTGGCAATTGATTATTTAGTGTACATTATTGGCAATTGATTATTTAGTGTACATTGTTGTCAATTGATTATTTAGTGTATATTGTTGGGAATTTATTATTTAGTGTATATTGTTGGGAATTTATTATTTAGTATACATTGTTGGCAATTGATTATTTAGTGTACATAGTTGGGAACTCGGTCACGGGGATAAGATGGGGCAGTATATGTATTATGAATCATTTCTGAGAAAGTTACCATTTTATGCTTATAGTGTTTTGTAGCTAGAGTTTCCGATCGAGTTTCCTTGAAGATTTATTTTCAGCCAAAGTAAATCTATTGGTAACAGCATGCCCTGCTACAATTTGTATATTTTCTATTTCCTCCTTTTCATAGATGGTACAGTTATCCCAAACAGAGACTGCATGCTCAAAATTAGCTCTGCTAAAACAAAATAAAGTCTTTCCAATGGTTTTTTTTTCATTTAATTTGAATTTGAGCCCTTGGAGGACATCAATTTTTTGCCATGCCTTTTTATTTATTTCTGTTATATGAGTATACCATTGGCCATTACTATCAAAATGTAAACTGAGAATGTGACATTCAACATCATGGATTTGTATATTGTGCATAAATAAGGGAGGATAAAACCAGGAGACACATTTTTTTTATAACAGTCATACTTTTAATTTTGTTAGGATTAACATTTACCAGCCACTGTCTTGCCAAGTGGCATATTTTATTTTTAAGAATATTTTCAGCCATGACTGAATCTTCAGTGATACTGTATAGGGATCTACAAACAATTTGATGCAAGAATGAATGTCATTGACAACATCATTAATAGATATAAGAATTAAAAGTGGACCTAGAATGGACCCCTGGGGAACACCTGCTTTAATTTGTTTGCCATCACTGAAATGACCTTCACTTAACCCTTTTTGTTAGGGATTTTCCAAAATAACCTTAAAACCATTTCAACAGCAATCCAGATATATCTGCTTCTAACAATGTATGAAGTAATCCCATATGTTATACCCTGTCAAAAGCTATACTTATGTCACATAAAATAACTGTCACTTCCTTACCATCATTTGTTGCTTTATACAAAGTATTTTAAATATCAATTATTTGAAATACTCTTGAGTTTCCAGGTGTAAAAACAGATTGTTGGGAACTTTGAATATTATATTAATGGTCAAGAAATTAAAGATGTACTTCAAAACACACTTTTCAAATACCTTTTCAAGACACCACAGTAAAGAAATATGTCTGTAATTAATCTGTGTCCCGTATGTACTGGAATTACACAGGCTTCAAGAAATGTTAAATATTAATGGGAGAGTACCCACAATTTTTTGGGCCCATCCTTTTAAAACCTTGGGGTAAATAGCATCAGGACCACATGCTTTTCATGTATTGTATCCAGATTTTTAAAACATTGAGAATGTTGGCATGATACACACACACACACACACACACACACACACATATATATATATATATATATATATATATATATATATATATATATATATATATATATATATATATATATATATATATATATATATATATATATGAGTTGCAGTTGGGATACCTACTGTTGGGAGAGAAGCATAAGTACATGTATCACCCACATTAGCATGCTCACAAAAGTACCATGTACTGAATAAGAGCACTTCCTCTTCAGCAGAAAAAAAATATATATTTTCCTGACATAATGGTGGATATTCACATGATTTTGTTTGGTTTAGAAATTTCTTTGTTATTTTGCACTGAGATTTTTCTGTCATAAATTTGTGCAAGTTTTGAAAAATACTGTAATTTGACACTGTGGACCATATTACCTCGTTTCATTTTGCTCTAATTAGTCCAGTGATTTGGACAATTTGCCCTCTTAGCAAGCCTATGATGTTGGCACCTTTGTCCAATAAGTTTCCAAATTTCATTATACATCCATGGTGGATCATAAGATCAAATAAGAACAATTTTGGATGGAACAAAATTTGATGGTGCTGCTTCTATGTTTTTAGGCACTACTTTGACCCGTGTTGCAAGTTCAACATGCTAGCCACTGTGGCTTCAAAAAAGAAAGGAAGAAAAATTACATACCTGATGAATCCGTTTCAAGGTGAGGGCTTTGACAATGGCCCTTCTACAGTGATATTGTAAACTGCAGGCATTTTTAGGTGGGGTTTCTTCTACCACCATCTGGGTCACAGGATTAAATTTCATCTCATCAGAGTTATCTCCCCTTAGTCAACAAATAAAAAAGTCACAATTAAAAGAAGTAGAATTCATTTTTGTAGAAATGGTTGAAAAGTGTGAAGCATCAGTTACTTGTGAAAATGTTAGGTCACTAACATTCTGATTTACTTATTTTGCAGAACTTAGTCTGCAGTTTGTATCCTGATATATGCTAGGGTTTCCTCTCATGTTATTACATGACAAAATACAGTATTGATAGTAAGATGAATTTTGTCAGAATTAATTCTAGGATGTTTGTATTACAGGTTACCTCAAGACACAGAGAGGAAGCTAGCGAATATGAAGATACAGATGGTAGGTATTTTCACAGTTATCTCTTGCTATAATGAAACATCTCTATGGATGCTGTAGATCCTGTGTTTTCATGATTGATCAGGGGGACCTAAGAATAATTTGATTAATCGAATTATTTTATACATATGTTGTATTCAAAACAAAAACAGTTTACATCCACCTAGTTCTTGGTCATGTACATTAGGAGAGGTTATCTATATGACTTTTAGCTACTTTGGTCCTTTTGGCAGAAATATACATGAATTGATCTGTTGAAATTCTTTCATGATGTATTTCCTTTTCTTGCCAATAAATTTATTATTAATATTATTATTCATTGATCAGGAGTTTGGATAATATAGTTTGTATATTTGTACTGCTTTCTCTTTATAATGCTGTTCATGGAAGCCAAAAAAAATACTTACATTATATTAAGGTCACCTTATATTGAGGGATATTCCAACATGGCTGTGTCATCACAGTGCATAGTATACACAAACATAGGGATATTCCAACATGGCTGTGTCATCACAGTGCATAGTATACACAAACATAGGGATATTCCAACATGGCTGTCTCATCATAGTGCATAGTATACACAAACATAGGGATATTCCAACATGGCTGTGTCATCACAGTGCATAGTATACACAAAAATAGGATTGTGAAAGAAGCCACATTATAATTGATCTGATTAGCCTAGAATTAAAATGAAATGAAATAAATAGGAATAATGAAACAAACATTTTTCAATTCGGTGGGATACATGACCATAGCTACGATATATGAGGGGTAGAATACTTAGAAGTTTATAATGAGGAGCTTGATATTTGCAATTGTTTAGGTATATGTTGTTGGCCGATAATGATATGGACTGAAAATTTTGTTTATCAAGTTTCCAATAATCCCTAAGACCCCATATAAACATGCATGGATCAAATACTTTGTGTGGTAGCAGACACCTAGGAATAAATGAACAAGATATATATATCTTAATATCGATGTGAAAGTTTGTGGTAGCAATGGACAGTTGTAAAATTTTCCCACATTTTAAAAGAAAAAAATGCAGAACTGTATCATTCATTAGTTCTGTGCATCCATGAATTAGTGCGTGATTAAAACAAACAACATTGGGACTTCATGAACTCGGTAGTCTATGTGAAGATTCATGAGTAAATGCATTTTTCCTGCATAGACAAGGTGAGGTAGCTCTTATGCCATTTTTGAATAGACATTTTAGAGCTTTGGCTGTTATTTTACCATTGTTTTTTGTCAAACCCACCTTGGCAGAACTTTGACATAGCAATCACTTTAGCATTTCGTGTCTGTGCCCACCCTGGCCAATTGTCTGTAATTCCATTTATACATCTGTCCACATCCTAAATTAACCTTGATGTTAAAGTTGTTCATTTGCTTTTATTTCAATACCATTTTATTCCACCCTCTTAGAATTTGGAATATGGCTCAGGGACAGGGTTGACATGCAGCCCATGGCCAGCTTTTTGTTTATAAAATATTTGATTCACACAGTGGGATTGCTTGTTGTTGCCAAAAAGGAAGAATGATAGAAAAAGCACAGTATATACTGTTTTGTCACAAATTCCTTGTTGATAATTATAGTGCATTCACAATATCAATGCACAAGCTATAAAATGTAAAAACACATATTTAACCTTTGGGATGTCAAAGTAAAGCATGCCCTGAATGATCTCAGGATGTTGAAGTAAAATAAGCCCTGAATAATCTCAGGATGTTGAAGTAAAGTAAGCCCTGAATGATCTCAGGATGTTGAGGTAAAACATGCCCTGAATGATCTCAGGATGTTAAAGTAAAGTAAGCCCTGAATGATCTCAGGATGTTGAAGTAAAGTAAGCCATGAATGATCTCAGGATGTTGAGGTAAAACATGTCCTGAATGATCTCAGGATGTTGAAGTAAAGTAAGCCCTGAATGATCTCAGGATGTTGAAGTAAAGCATGCCCTGAATGGTCTCAAAATCTGTGTGATATAGTTAGATAATTCATGTAATTTTCAAGCTGAGTCATAAACCTACTCATTGCCAAGGGTTGCAGTAGACCTAGTCCCATTGTCACAAAACTGTGTAACATAAAAGTTGAATTGGAACTGAAAATGCCAAAATGTACAATGATACTTAGAATTTGTCAGTATCATTGATATTTGCAAAACATGTAGGGATTCAGATTATGAGGTGATGCCAACAATTAACTTAACTCTACTCCCACTTGGAAAGAAGTTACACAAGATCAACATTTCTGGAGGATTGAACATGAGTTCAGTTTTTGTGCTTGACGGTATACAAGTTGTATGACTTCATGGCCTGGTGACGGTATACAAGTTGTATGACTTCATGGCCTGGTGACGGTATACAAGTTGTATGACTTCATGGCCTGGTGACGGTATACAAGTTGTATGACTTCATGGCCTGGTGACGGTATACAAGTTGTATGACTTCATGGCCTGGTGACGGTATACAAGTTGTATGACTTCATGGCCTGGTGACGGTATACAAGTTGTATGACTTCATGGCCTGGTGACGGTATACAAGTTGTATGACTTCATGGCCTGGTGACGGTATACAAGTTGTATGACTTCATGGCCTGGTGACGGTATACAAGTTGTATGACTTCATGGCCTGGTGACGGTATACAAGTTGTATGACTTCATGGCATGATTCAAAACCAAAGTAAAAACATAAACACTACATGAATATTGCAAAATGAATATTGCAAACACACTATACACACTACAGAGCCGGATTCAAAACCAAAGCAAAAACATAAACACTGTACATGATTATTGCAAACACTATACAAGCTAAGTGTTTCAATATTGGTGTCAATGATGTCCTTACCTAATTGTTGAACATAAAGTTTTCTTGATCTCATGAAAGAATCTTACTTATGCAATTGCTAATAAGTAGGATTATTAGCAACAAGAAATACTTTGTAGGGTGTAATCAACTTAGGTTAACAATGAAAATACTGAGTTACACAGTTACCCAATATGCAACAGTATCCACGAGATTTCTAAAATTTTATTGATGTAACCAAATATTGTTGGTACAGTTGATTAGTACCATATGTACTCACTTATAAGTCTAGTCCAACTGCAAACAACATAGACCCTGATGTGTTGCATAATGCACCAGCAGATCAGAGTCTATATCGTTTGTTCTACTGATTACTCCTAAAAAACTGCAGACCCAGATCTGCCAGTGCATTATGTGATGGCAGATCTGGGCCTGTACAGTTAGCAGTGCATTATGTGATGACAGATCTGGGCCTGTACAGTTAGCAATGCATTATGTGATGGCAGATCTGGGCCTATACAGTTAGCAGTGCATTATGTGATGACAGATCTGGGCCTGTACAGTTAGCAGTGCATTATGTGATGGCAGTTCTGGGCCTGTACAGTTAGCAGTTGGACTTATAAGCAAGTACATGCAGTATTTATAAGACACTGATATTGTAATTCATTGATATTTGTGGGCATCAGTTTTAGTGGATTCGTGAAACATCGTCTTTTGGGGGATACTTACATTCGTGGTTCTGCTTCTGTCTTTTTTTTTTAAAAGATGAAAATCTTTTGTTGAGTCTTGAAGTTAGTGGCTTTAAGCAAATATGAAATCCATAAATATTGGTATACCACAGAAAATAATGAATCTACAGTATATTATTGTATGCCGTATCACTATTAATGGGATTTACCATAGAGTTTTGTTTCTGATTAGTACATACTTGTATATACCATAGAGTTTTGTTTCTAATTAGTACATACCTGTATATACTCAAGAGGAAGAATAATATTTTAGTTCACAACAAAATTCACTTAACTTTTTATGCTCTCTCTTTCTCTCTCTCTCTCTCTCTCTCTAAGGAAGTTAAAATTCTTTCAAGTTGTTATGTATTTATATGTCAGCATCTGTATTGATGGTTTGCCATCTTGTTGTCAACTATTTACTACTTGGAAAGGAGATACAAATACTTCATCATATGCATTGGTATAGAATAGAGAAAGCCGACCCTCAGGGAGAGATTATGTCAGCAGGAAATCTGCATAGCCTTGCTCCTGCTTACAAATTCTGATTCTTGGATGGATTTCCCTATCACATGCCAATACATATGAAGGATTTTCCTATCACATGCCAATACATATGAAGGATTTCCCTATCACATGCCAATACAAATGAAGGATTTCCCTATCACATACCAATACATATGAAGGATTTCCCTATCACATGCCAATACAAATGAAGGATTTCCCTATCACATGCCAATACATATGAAGGATTTCCCTATCACATGCCAATACATATGAAGGATTTCCCTATCACATGCTAATACAAATGAAGGATTTCCCTATCACATACCAATACATATGAAGAATTTCCCTATCACATGCCATTACAAATGAAGGATTTCCCTATCACATACCATTACAAATGAAGGATTTCCCTATCACATGCCATTACAAATGAAGGATTTCCCTATCACATGCCATTACAAATGAAGGATTTCCCACACAACCTGAACTAATGCCAGTGATTTAAAGTACATGCATTTGATATTGTTTGTCATGTTTCTCTTCAATAATTTCAGAATAATTTATCTTACACAGATAAAAAAAAACAGTAATGTAATAGTGTTTCAGTTGTATTTCATTGAGCCTTGATGTAGGATTTTACAGGAAAATACAAATGATGGTTTACAATAATGGATTTAACTTGCCATTGAAATCAGTGTAAATTCTTTTGAAGTTCTTATTCTGCAACAGTTCCATACATCTATCTTGCACAAGCTTTTTTACTGATTAAACAATAACTGGCTGTTATAGATATACATATTTTGTAGGTTTGTTTACATCTGCAGATAGTTACGTGATCATTTCCTACCTCCCTGGCAAATCTTCTCAGAGTTGTGTCCCTTTATTGTCATAGGATTATTTATCAAATTACACACTCAGATTGACATACACAAATACAGTTTCAGAGCCTTTTTACCACACATGTATATGGCCTAATTGTACAATTTATAGCCTTTTTACCACATATGTATATGGCCTAATTGTACAATTTATAGTCTTTTTACCACACATGTATATGGCCTAATTGTACAATTTATAGTCTTTTTACCACACATGTATATGGCCTAATTGTACATTTTAGAGCCTTATTACCACACATGTATATGACCTAATTGTACAATTTATAGTCTTTTTACCACACATGTATATGGTCTAATTGTACATTTTAGAGCCTTTTTACCACACATGTATATGGCCTAATTGTACAATTTATAGTCTTTTTACCACACATGTATATGGCCTAATTGTACAATTTATAGTCTTTTTACCACACATGTATATGGCCTAATTGTACAATTTATAGTGGCCGAGTGGTCTAAAGAGCTCGCCTTTACCGATCACTGCCATCTCACCTCTGTCTGCGTGGGTTCGAGTCTCGGGCTCGGCCAATGTGGATAAGTGAGAAAGCTTGCCAGTAGCTTCCCGTGGGTCGGTGGTTCTTCCCGGGGTTTGCCCGGGTTCTTCCTCCACCAGATAAAACTGGCTGCCATGTATAGCCTATCATGTGCTGAAAAATGGCGTTAAACCCACAACAACAACAACTACAATTTATAGTCTTTTTACCACACATGTATATGGTCTAATTGTACATTTTAGAGCCTTTTTACCACACATGTATATGGCCTAATTGTACAATTTATAGTCTTTTTACCACACATGTATATGGTCTAATTGTACATTTTAGTCTTTTTACTACATATGTATATATGACCTAATTGTACATTTTCACTTAAAGAAATTTTAATAGAATTATGACCCATTTTTTCTGACTCATAATTTTGTAAATACATGTAGATATGTAGGTTGATAGGTATTGTCTTACTGACTGAAAATATCAGAAATTATGTCAGTTTGATTGAAATTACATAACCACTACAGGATGAGTTAATTTGTATGTTCTTAACTCTGATTAATATGAGTTCTTTCATTCTTATCAGATATTTTGATTGTGAAACTGCGTAAAGGCCAAGAGCTGAAAGTGAAGGCATTTGCAAGGAAAGGATTTGCAAAAGAGCATGCTAAATGGAATCCTACATGTGGTGTAGCATTTGAATATGATCCAGACAATGCTTTTAGGCACACCCTGTTCCCAAAACCAGAAGAATGGTAAGTTTTGCACGATTAATATTAAAATGTTCAGACAACTCATGATGTGTATAATTTTCACAAACATAGAAACTTCAGCAAAATGTTTTATGATTATGTTTGAAAATGGTACAGAATATACCTGTATTATACTTGTGAAACATTTTGGGCTCAAACTTGCAAAAATGTTCATTTTCAAGTCAACTTTTTTGGGCATCATTCATGTTCAGTTCTTATATTGTATGTATTAATCTCCAATAGCTCTGCACCATGCTCACATATCTTTAGATAACCTCTTGGAAATATACAAACTGTCACAAATTTGTACAGTCTCACCAGCCCAAACAGTCACCTTTATTCAGTCTTCACCTTGTCTCAATCTCTATTCTCATCCCCCCCCCCATCTCACCCCCCCCCCCCCCATCAAATTTACTGTAGAAAAGTCATGCATTAAATTGTCACCTACTTTCCATGATCAAACGCCAGGTATTTACTAACCAAATAATGATTTCATGCTGCTATAAGTGGTCACATAAGTGTATCAGTAGTGACCGCTCTGCATGCATATGAAGCATTTCACCTAAAAGGCATTGGTTTTAGCTAAATTATTGGTTGGTCTTAATATTTCTTATCTTCATTAGGCTCATCATACTCAAGTCAGTCTCTCAGTGTAACTCTCACTAGGCTTAATTTATACATTTCATTTTAAGACTTTGAATCAAATCCACCAAGGGTGCTTGGAAAATTTGTTTTTGGGGTAAGTACTTGAGGTAAACTGTCATTATGTCAGGTGTACACCCCTTGCTTTAGCTGCGTTGACAACCATACTATATGTAATCATCAGAAAAGTTTAATAGAGACAAATTTTAACATCAAATTTGTTGTAGCTTGTCAACTTTAACCTACTCAACAATTTTATCTGTGTGTTGAACCTGATAATAGTTTGGGGATCATGATCATGGTCAACTCTACATGCATGTTGTTTATAATGTGAACAAATTCATCTTTCAAACACTGATCATTCCCATCAGATAGTGGCAATATAGCTCCCAAAATAGTATTTTGTTGGTGATAATAAAAGTTTAGTTTGTATTGCTGCCATCTTCTCCTTTGGTTCTAATTAGGGCCTAGACTACATGTGTGTTATTTTAAGGTCTTGTATGCACTGACACACTGCTTTACATCACATTGCATAAGGGACTGATGTAAAGACAAAGATCGCCAAAGTAAACAGCCCAGGGCAATCATTCAACTGTATGATTTTGAGAAGTCTAGAAATTAGGAGATGAGCTTTCACACCTGCACTATCTTACACTTTGGAACTGTAAGGAGTTTAAATAATTAGGAAAACATAATTAGTGAATAAATGCATGGAATAATTATGGGTACTATATGACAAGTGCAAGAAAAGTATAACGTAGTTAAACTGAATTCATTTTTAATGGGCCCACTATATAAACAATTGAAATATAACATTTGTTTTGCTCCAAGAGCAATATTAAGGGCACCCCGATAAAAGTGCGCAGGACAAAAGTGCACCGATAAAAGCGCGCAAAGACAAAAGCGTGCAGGAATAAAGCGAGCCGACAAAATCGCGCAAAGACGAAAGCGTACAACAATTAACATTTTGTGTCTCTAGTAAAGAAATAACTAACAAATACAGCATTAAAGATCAATTAGCATCCTTTATTAATTATTATCTCAATATGCAGAAATATGGCGTTAAAGAACAAATAATATCATCCATTCATTAATATCTCAATATGCAGAAATACGGCGTTAAAGAACAAATAACATCATCCATTTATTAATATCTCAATATGCAGAAATATAGCGTTTAATAATTTTTCAAAACGTTCAATTCCTACAAGTGCCTTCTACAGTGCAACGTTATGCGCGATTCCGCGTATTCCATTATTGACGCATTGCCGTATGTCGGAATTAAAGCTTGCAGGTGCCGATTGAGTTTAACATATTTCGACTTTTGCAGTCTTTTTTCACGCATCTCCATAACGTACTTCCATCCAAATTTATACGATCTTTACGAAGCCAATAGCCATCACGTAAAATGTACTCTTTCTGCTTCTGCGATTCGGTTCTTTCCATGACTGCAAATGTTTTGGCCTAAACATATTTGTGCTATTTATACAGTTTCGGGTACACAAGTAGCTTTGAAGAATGACTCTTCAAAATAAATTTTCGAATTTACAAATTATCTCACTTTTCATGTCTACTTCTACTCTGCGCGCTTTTCTTTTTCTGCAATGCTGTCGGGGGATTTCACGTTTTGTCGGGGGTTTTAAGCTGCGTTCTTTTGACGGCGCTCTTTTGTTGGCGCGCTTTTGTCCAGTGCGCTTTTGTCAGGACACCAATATTAAGAGATACTCAGCCCATCAAAATTTCTTGGTGGACCCTTACATTTTGCTTTATTTAGGATAGTGGGCCATATGCATACATACGTACCAACATACATACATACATACATACATACATACATACATACATACATACATACATACACTGTACATAGATATATACACACGTACATACCTGTTTATAAAATTTTTTAATTAATTATTCATCAAAAAGTTGGGTTTATTTAATATAATTTTGAACCTCAATAAATGTGGATCTGTTTCCTGCATATGCATGGTATTCCTTTCCTCCAAAATGTGTATATAATAATGCCTCGCCTTCTTACTTATATCTGTATATGTTGTATATTATTGTGCTTATGTTTAACCTTATCATGCAGAAATTATAATCTTTACTTTTAAATAATATTGTAATAGATTACTCACATTTAAAATAATATTGTAATAGATTACTCACATTTCAAATAATATTGTAATAGATTACTCACATTGAAAGATTATACCTGCCATATTCCCAGACAGTGTTGAGGGGGTTTGGGGACTCAAAAAGTGAGAATAAGTTATCTTTTCATATAGACCTATATAAAATTACTGGAAATTCAAAAATTTTATATATAAAAAGTAACGTTTTCTTTGAAGCATTTAATATACTTACAAACCAAAAATAGTTGGTAGACTTATTATAGTATTACCTAATAGCATCACCACACACATTTGCCCATGCTCACATAAACACAACCACACAGACATTAATTTTTTTTAAAATATTAAATAAAAAAAAGGTACCAAGTTTCTGTCTTAAAAATCCATGGGACAGTGGAATATTTTCTTAATTAGCTACAGTATTTAATGCTTTCAGTAGTTCAGGGAGGAGGGGGGGGGGGGTTTGAAAGTAATACAAATGTCATTCATTGTTCATCTTGGCACTCATTCAAGACTGGATGGTACTGTTCTTCAGACTTTCCGGAAAATCTTGTTGAGTTTTTCTCAGCATAGAAAATGATTTTTCTATATCCGCATTGCTGTGAGGGAGTGGCAATTATGCTGGGTGATGTTGCTATGTCAACAGATGTCGTACACTACATAATGACTAATGTCAATATGGTTTTTGCAGTGTGTGCAAAAAATAACATGCTTCCCCTTGCTGCTGCACTTCACAAAGCCAAACTCCATCCAGGGAGTTCTGAAATTTAGTTTTGCTGGGCTGTCCTAGTTTTGCAGATGGCTCATCTTTTCCTAAATTAAAGCTGCATTTGACATTTTGCCGTAAAAAAAAATGAACCACACTTGTACACTATTCCAACTACCGAAATAATCATCTTTTGTGTTTTATATATGGAGTAAAATCCAACTTCAAAGAAGTGTTGCTGCTGATCACAAACTTGCCATAATCTTTAATAATGATGGCTAAAACATTCTCATTCAAGGCATTGATGTGTAAATAACCTTTGTTTTTCAACACGCCTCTTCGATTGTACCTAACTCAAATGAATTGGGTTGTTCCACTTAGTGAACTTTACCTATGCAAATTAGCCTAATGGGCTCTCCCACAGCAGTGTTCAAAGGACTTGACACGTCATCATCCTAGCTGTTTTCAACCAGTTAAGTAATCTGTGAAATGGTGGTTGTTTATCTCTGACCGCCTTACTTTTTAATTGACTTCATGATAATCAGTTATATAAACTGCCCCGAGGATATTTTTACATGGGCTGTAAGCAGGACTGTTTACTGTTTATACAGACTACATGCTTTTGACAGGTAAAGTGGTGGTCAAAGACTTTTTGCTTCTTTTGTGTTTTTTCATTTCCCAAAGATTATTGAAAATTGTGTTTTTCGAACATGAGCGTGTCATGGGGTTTGGGAGTCACAAATTGTGTTTTTCGCGTGAAACGTCATGTTATGGCAGGTATGAAAGATATTATTGAATGTTGATCAAGATTGGTCTGTGAGCTGACTGATTTTAATGCTGAAATCAATTCTCAAATTTTGAAAACAAATACCCAATGCAGTAGATTTAGCTTATATATCTCTGGATAATTACCCAACTGCAAACATCATAGACCCAGATCTGCCAAACCATAATGCTCTGGCAGGACATTGTCAATGCTGTTTATTCTCCTTAGACTTAAAGCAAAGTGCATTATGGGATGGCAGATCAGATTGTATCCTGTTCACAGTTGGCTGTGCATCACTAATAAGGTAGACTTTTTGTATATATTCTAATTCATCACATCTGTAGGTCATCACTTACTTTTTTACAGGCCTAAGAGCGAGTTTACAGAGTTGGATGAAGATACTCGTAAGTTGATATAAAATTTCATGACAGCTAAACTAAAAAAGCTGTAATAGCAAGAATTCCTCTCTATACCTTAATTAAATTGAAGACTTCAATATATTTTAAAATTGTTGAAAGTGTTTTGTAGGCAAATGTTTTAAAATGCAAGAGTAAGAGGAAATACATGTAGCAATGGTCCTTAATACACAAGTTATTTGGAACATTCATCTATGCCCAGTATCTATCAAGTAACTTACCTGAAAGGTCACCTGTACTATAAAATCACCTGTATTCATTAACCAGTTTTGCCAGAACTTGTAAACAAAACTCTTGTAGAAATTAACCTTTATTAAGGTAGACCACTTTTGTAAAATCAATGCTTACTGTGCGATTCAAAATTATGTGATAATATCATCTATATGACCTCACTTTTTACTTAGGTGTACCATAACACTATGAACTCTGAGAGAGATTGGGCATAAAATGATATGACTTTTTGTCTCATTAAATAATGATAAAGAAAATTTTTATATAATTTTTAATTGCTATAGCAGTCCTTTCAAAGAAAATGATAATGTCAATAACAAGTATACAAGACCTTTGAAACTCGTAAGCAATTTGTAACCTGCTGTAAACTGGCTGTGCAAGCTTTCTGTTTTGGCAATTTGTAACCTGCTGTAAACTGGCTATGCAAGCTTTCTGTTTTGGCAATTTGTAACCTGCTGTAAACTGGCTATTCAAGCTTTCTGTTTTGGCAATTTATAACCTGCTGTAAACTGGCAATGCAAGCTTTCTGTTTTGGCAATTCGATATGATCTCAGTAATTGTGTCATACTGACAAAATTCACTCACCAACATACCCTTTTCTTTGTGTATTTCATAAAAGGAGTCTATGATCTTCAACCTGTGCATATTTTATGAATTTTTAAGCACTCCTTCAGCTATTATTTTGTGGGCAATTAGTGATTTAATATCATTATTTTCAGTTTGTAAATTATCTTAATGATTAAAACAAGACTTGTTAGTAAATTATGAAAATTTCATGAAAATTGGATGAAAATATTGAAGTTATAAAGACTTGAATATGAATATGTTATGTAGTAAAGTCTCTTTATTTGCCTCTTGTCAGCCACCTGGTTATGCAACAACTCAATCCAGCTGGTGATCAAATTAGTTAACAATCAAATGGAATCTCTGTTATGCAATAGTTGATTGATAGATGCCACCCTCAGCCAAAGGTCAAGTTTATTTTACCGCTGCTTATGATATTGCAATATGTACTTAACACTTTACAGATGTACTGATTTTGTAATGGGTTTGCTGCATACCAAGGAAAGAATTTTCCTTAGATTTTAAATTTTAAATAACAACAGTGTGGACTTAAAAATATATATGACACATAAAAACTCAATGCTCTGTTTCAAATTTTTGATGCTATAAGGTATACATGAAGAACAATGAGGAATGGAATATAGGTTCAGTGGAATCTGTTTATAACAATGAGGAATGGAATATAGGTTCAGTGGAGTCTGTTTATAACAATGAGGAATGGAATATAGGTTCAGTGGAGTCTGTTTATAACAATGAGGAATAGAATATAGGTTCAGTGGAGTCTGTTTATAACAATGAGGAATGGAATATAGGTTCAGTGGAGTCTGTTTATAACAATGAGGAATGGAATATAGGTTCAATGGAGTCTGTTTATAACAAACTATAATTAGATGAATTCCAGGATGTAATAAAATATTGGTCTAGGTTTGAGTAAGAAAATACCAGATATTAATTTTTTGCCTCCTGTAAGTGTTTACAAAATGGCAGAAGAAATGGATGATTGTATTGTCCCCAGAGCCCTGCTGTCCAGCCATTTATCATTCTATCAATCCATCCGTACATCTTACATTCATTTCTGCAGACTAACTCCCTAAATTATTATAAGATTTCAACCATCTATCATTCTATCAATTGATCCATACATCTTACATTCATTTCTGCACACTAACTCCCGTACTTATTATAAGATTTCAACCATCCATCAATCCATCCATACATCTTACATTCATTTCTGCACAGTAACTCCATTAATTATTATAGGATTTCAACCATCCATCAATCCATCCATACATCTTACATTCATTTCTGCACAGTAACTCCCTTAATTATTATAGGATTTCAACCATCCATCATCCCATCAATCCATCCATACATTTACATTCATTTCTGTACAGTAACTCCCTTAATTATTATAGGATTTGATCCAAATTTGGTATGCAATTCAACATCATCATTTATCACAGTTAGAGCACCTGATTGTCAGACATACCTGCTTTCTTTTCCGCAATATAAATCCCTTGATTGTCAGACATACCTACTTTCTTTTCCGCACAATAAATCCCGTGATTATTATTGGATTTCAGTCAAATTTGGTAGACAGTTTGATACTGATAGGACCTTGGTCGAGATTGATTATCAGCATTCTAATCATTTTTAGCAGAGTTATAGCCCCTGGTTGTGGTACTAAGTCATTGTAATTTCTGCACAGTAACTCAGATAGTTTTGATCAGATTTCAACATGCAGCTTGATGTCCACCAAGAATAAAATTTTGTCCCTTGAGTGTCCTTTATGTACAGTTTTCACTGTTCTATGAATCTCAGTTCAAAACAAACGTTTTTTTAAAATTGGATTCCACCTTTTTTTTAAAGCTAGAACTATGACTGGAGATTAAGTTACAGAGACAGTCAGTGTACTTTAATCACATTATTCTTGTGTTCATACATTTTTGTGCAGGCCTTTATATGCAAACATCCAGCATCAAAACATTAACCTTATTACATGTGTCCATATGATTGAGTGAAATGGTTAAAAAGGCAGGAATTATGAAAAAAAGGCCAAGTGATCTTATAGTACCAGTGTCCTTTGTGCATGATGCATTGTCAGCTTCTTCAAAACCACAAAATTTTTTTACTGAGTTTCATTGGCAGTGTCCAGGGATCAAAGTCTCTCAAAATGTTAAAATCATGCTGATTGACCATCAAATTGTCCACCATTACTAAAAAGAGACAAATTTTGAATGACTTCTCGAAAATCAGGTACCAATTTTAAGTACATTTTTCAGGGAGTATTCTGGTATAAAGGTCTTTTAAAGTTGTGAAAATTTTGATAATCTGCCAAGAAATATGGCCACCATTACTAAAAATAGAAAACCCTCTAAAGAACTTCCCAAAACAGCTCATCAACATTTAATCATATCTGAGAGAAAGCATCTGAAACTTTTGCCTATTTGCCATCAAATTTGTACAGATGGTGCTGCATGAAGATGCAAAAAAAGGGAGAAACCTTCAAACAACTGTTTCATAACTAATTAACAGAATTTGAAGAAATTTTGACTGCAGGCATCCTACAAATTCATATTTCTTGACCAACTGCTCTTGTATTTGATTGTTAAGTAAATGTCAGCCTGGTGATCAGTCTCAGGTTCAGTTGGGTCTTTTGTTCTTTTTTTCTTTGTAATTTGAATTCTTTTGTAATGGTGGTACCTTGAAAAAAATGTGGTATTCTCCTTTATCCACATAGGTTTAAAGGGATCAGACCACTAATTCATTTCCATTGGCATCAATGTTAACGTTTGAGAAAATAACACTATTTTTGCACAAGAAGACCCAGTACACAGCACATGTACTTCTTGATTGAAGTTAGCGCAAACCATCTGGACAATCAAAATTATCTGGGTGCTGCGTGGCTGCATTTTCTCAAGATAAATGTCCCTAAAGTGGGGTATGGATAGAAGTTACCTTAATCATAACTTTGGCTCTGGTTCAGCACAAGATAAATCAAAATCATGTATGTGTACAGGCAGAATCTATGGTGAAGTTGAAAGCACTGTTAAACGTCTCTGAAATTTTTTTAAAAATTCCACATTGATAACACAGCCAAAGGCCCCATCTCCAAGTATTAAGTACAGTATCGTGTTTCCCCCACTGTAAGACTGGTATCCAGTTCAATTAATAATTAGTGGTGTGATTCATAAATGGAATAGCCCTAATTGATATCATGTTTATCTGCATTTGTAATAAGGGTTCATTATATTATATTTCAGCTCAAGCACCATTTGATCCAGCTGGCAAACCCAACAAGTATTTCTATAATGTGGAGTCCTGTGGATCTCTTAAACCAGAGACGATTGTATTCACTGCTCTGGCTGTGCTGAAGAAGAAGTTGAGTGACCTGCAAACTCAGCTTAGCCACGAGATCCAGAGTGATGTCTTGACCATATCCTAAGTGTTTGTCATGCCATGCATTAACAGTGACATCTAATCATTACTTCATTACTGCAGTCTCAACTTAGAGATCAGATTCACAACAATGTCTAAACCATGTTCTAGCCATTAGAGATCAGATTCACAACAATGTCTAAACCATGTTCTAGCCATTAGAGATTAGATTCACAACAATGTCTAAACCATGTTCTAGCCATTTGATATTACAGGTTAACAATGTCTAAACCATGTTCTAGCCATTTCACATGCCAGGTTATTAACATTGCCATCTATTCATTACTTCTTTAATGTAGTCACAACTTAGCCAGGAGATTTAGGGCAATGTCTTTACCTTATCATAACTATTTGACATAACAACATGCTGACAGGCCTATTTCATCATTATTTAATGATACTGACATACAACATGCTGACAGGGCTATTTCATCATTAATTAATGATACTGACATACAACATGCTGACAGGGCTATTTCATCATTAATTAATGATACTGACATACAACATGCTGACAGGGCTATTTCATCATTAATTAATGATATTGACATACAACATGCTGACAGGGCTTTTTCATCATTAATTAATGATACTGACATACAACATGCTGACAGGGCTATTTCATCATTAATTAATGATACTGACATACAACATGCTGACAGGGCTATTTCATTATTAATTAATGATATTGACATGCAACATGCTGACAGGGCTATTTCATCATTAATTAATGATATTGACTTTGATATGTAAATATACATTACTTAGCCATATTGACATTAATTTTGGGATGTCCATAAGAGAGTATACAAATTTTTATGTGTTCACGGCTTTAAAAGTTTGATGATGTATCGATCTTTCTATTTATTATAGTTGTGATTCCAGAATCCTTACTTAATTACTTTGATTTGTATGTGTATCTTGGCAGAGCAAAAACATAGATATTTGTTTCTGAGGTTAAGAATGAAAATTTTTATCAATCTTTGTGTCCAGATTAATGATTTCTAGCATGTTTATCATATGAACATTATTTCCACATTATTCCATGTCTGCAGTGAAATCTGTTTATCATAGAAACATTATTTCCATGTTATTCCATGTCTACAGTTAATTCTGTTTATCATAAACATGTTTATACTAACACTTCTACTGACAGAAAAGTAGTAATGAAAATTTAAATGATAATGCAGTCAGTACTTTTTATGTTTATTTGAAAATCGTGTTTTACAATTTTTTTCCAGTCTTAAGTTTATATTTTTCATTCAGCTGTATTGATCATTTTCTTTATCAGTGCAAACATTATGGGAATAAAAAAAAGGCATATTATCAAATTGCAAAAAGATATACAAATAAAAATATTATTATCTATTGCTAGGTGGGGTTTTTTTTGTAGATTTTGTCTTTGTTGAAGACAATATATGGAATTTTAGTTTAGTTCAGAAGAAGTCTTGCTCTATGCATTCAGATGTACAAAGAGTTGATTGAATTGACGTGTAATACAAAAATGTAGCCCATGTACTTCACCGATTTACTCCCCATTACTTGCCTTTAGATATGCAAATCTATTAATTAGACCTGAATCTAAAAATCAGAAACCTGGTAGAGTGGACAACATACCTAAATCTACAAAATTACCTGATTGGTATGATGTTCAAAACTGTCATCAATTTTTGGTTTGAATATTACAGTCTTATTTGTGTAAGTGTATCTCATTTTATCCAAGTTGTTAATCTTTGTATGAATACAAAACATAAGGCGGGAACAATTGAATTAAAGTTATATTTTTTAGTGCAAGTGTTGGGTTACCTGATGCAATTACGTGAGATGTATAGAGGATCTTACATTAGTACTTTAACAAGTCAAATAATTTTGTCAGACTTTTTAACAAAAGAGTGAAATTATTCAATGAATAGTGAAATGACTTTGAAATGACTTTGAAATACCTTTGGATGCCTCAGTTGGTATGCCTTTACGTGCATAGTGTTATGACATCATTTTTGTGATATCATGTGGTGTTATTACACGTTACATCTAGAAAAATTCTGATATGGGTATATTAACATAAATAGCACAGTTGTCATGTGATAAATTATTTTACTGGATGACATGACATCACATGATTCGCAGTAATTCATCATTATGTACTGTTGTTGACACTAATGACTTGTAAGATGTCTTGGCCTACTTTTTGTGGATCTACTCTTCTGAAACGAGTTTAATTTCACAATTTTGCACTAAATCATGTACTTAAACTATTACAGACCTTTGTTTCAGTGAGTAAGAAGTTTTATGAATCAGCAAAGCCATTTTACTGGTTCATAAAACTTTATATTCACCTCAACACAGGTAAATAATTGTATGTTGGTCAATATTGATGGTAATAACATTTGATTGGAGTAAAAAGGCTGACTCTAATTTTTTATGAACATAGATTCTGCAGCAGAGGTCTTATTAGCTCAAATTTTCACCTCATTGTTTGACTGATGAATAAAACTTTTTGACATGACTAAGATAGCATTTTGTTGTCTTTGTTCTATTCAGTTAACATTGTCAATCCCAAATTAGTGGACAAGTTAGACATAGTGGTCATTTTACTGACTGCATGATTGTCAACAGTTTTTCATTTCCTTAACTGCTTTGTGGATTATGTTCATATTTAGGCTGTCTAATTATGAAGCAGACTTAACTTCTCTATGGATTATGTTCATATTTGAGCTGTCTAATTATGAAGCAGACTGTTAACTGCAGTATGGATTATGTTCATATTTTGGCTGTCTAATTATGAAGCAGACTGTTAACTGCAGTATGGATTATGTTCATATTTTGGCTGTCTAATTATAGAGCAGACTGTTCACTGCTGTATGCATTATGTTCATATTTGGGCTGTCTATGAAGCAGACTGTTAACTGCTGTATGGATTATGTTAATACTTGGGCTGTCTAATTATGAAGCAGATTGTTAACTGTTGTATGGATTATGTTCATATTTGGGCTGTCTATGAAGCAGACTGTTAACTGCTCTAGGGATTATGTTCATGTTTGGGCTGTCTAATTATGAAGCAGACTGTTAACTACTCTATGGATTATGTTCATACTTGGGCTGTCTAATTATGAAGCAGACTTATTCTACACACTCATACCCCAGTAAATTTGAGTTGAAGAGTAACAGGCAGAAGATTTTCATCAACGTTTTGGTTGAAGTTTTTTTTAATCCCTTAATGGATTCTTTATATACTTGAGATGCCTCATTGTAGTGCAAAGAGAATTCATTCTGTGACATTGTCACCCAACTTTTGACTTTTTGGTTGAAGGTCATAGATTTTGTACATGTTTAAGGTGTCTCAGATTAGTGCAAAGAAAACTCATTCCTGGCATATTCTCCCACCTAACTGAAGGGTCAAGGTCAAAAGCAGGTAAAATTGACACTTTATTTGATTTAAGTGTTTGATTCTATACTTTAAGCCATTTGTCCATTCTCTTTGTAAATTAATCCTTTTATATTCAAGGTATTTATTAATGCCAAGTAGCTCAAGCTGCAACATGTTTGAGATATATTGAGGATGGGTTTAACATTCTGGCCTTTGCTGCTTTGTTTAGATCAGTACAGTTGACATGTTTGAGATATTTGGAGGATGGGATTCACATTCAGGCCATTACTGTCTTGTTTAGATTAACACAGCCAACGTGTTTGAGATGCATTGAGGGTGACTTTAACATTCTGGCCATTGCTGCTTTGTTTAGATCAGTACAGTTGACATGTTTGAGATATTTGGAGGATGGGATTAAAATTCAGGCCATTGCTGCCTTGTTTAGATTAGCACAGCCAACGTGTTTGAGATGTATTGAGGGTGACTTTAAAATTCAGGCCATTGCTGTCTTGTTTAGATTAGCACAGCCAACGTTTGAGATGCATTGAGGGTGACTTTAACATTCTGGCCATTGCTGTCTTGTTTAGATTAGCACAGCCAACGTGTTTGAGATGTATTGAGGGTGACTTTAAAATTCAGGCCATTGCTGCCTTGTTTAGATTAACACAGCCAACGTGTTTGAGATGCATTGAGGGTGACTTTAAAATTCAGGCCATTGCTGTCTTGTTTAGATTAGCACAGCCAACGTGTTTGAGATGCATTGAGGGTGACTTTAACATTCTGGCCATTGCTGTCTTGTTTAGATTAGCACAGCCAACGTGTTTGAGATGTATTGAGGGTGACTTTAAAATTCAGGCCATTGCTGTCTTGTTTAGATTAGCACAGCCAACGTGTTTGAGATGTATTGAGGGTGACTTTAACATTCTGGCCATTGCTGTCTTGTTTAGATTAGCACAGCACATTTCAAACATTTATGAATTGACAAAGAGAACAAACTTTGTAAGTTGGTTTAGGTCCATCAAGGCTTAAACTGGGGATCTCATGGGCCCTAACTGGGATAATGGGGCAATTCCCCATTTGGAAACCAGGGACCAAGAGGTCAAAGAGTTTATCTCCCTATCTCTAGTGTGTCGGAGTAACATTATTGTGTCAGTCATTTAATAAGGATGTGAACACATGTTCTCATTTTCACATGAAATAACCAACCCCCAAAATAGTGTGCACAAAAAAAACACAAATCTAGCATAATCACAATCCAGGGTGTTAATTTCCTGTAAAGTACACGAATTCCTATATTTAGCTCTACCAGCCATTGACCAGAAGAGCTTGTGAGATGATCAGTTGTCTGTCATCCGTTAACACAGGATTGTTATCGCTACTCCTTCTAAACTACTTGGAGGATTGCAATTAAACCATATACACATATTACCTGCAAAGTCTAGTTGGTCCTAAATGAAAATGGTGCTGCCGACATCCCATATATCGACATGGAGTTTTCACCAGAAGACATGATGTTTTGTTGGTCCGAAATGAAAATGGTGCCAATCTGACATCCAATATGGTTGCCATGGCAACCATTTTTAATATCTTGTTATTGCTACTCATCCTAAAAGGAAAGTCATCTCAAAATGCGGTTTTCACCAAAAGACTTCTTATGATATCAAGTTGGTCATAAATAAAAATGGTGCCTATCTTATATCCAGTATGGCTGCCATGATGACCATCTTGAAAATCTTGGTATCTCTACTCCTCCTGAATGATTGATCATATTAATATGGGGTTCTCACCAAAAGAATTGTAATGAGATCTAGTTGGTCCTCAATAAAAACAGTATTGTTCTGACATCCAGTTTGAAAATCTTGTTATTACGCAAGAATATCAGATGGTTCAACACTTGGCAGTTAAAAAGAAAAAATGGTCTCATCTTGGATTGCTGGAAATACCTTTTCGACAGTATAGCTTTGTCCCTTTGAGGGACTATTGTTTTCCTATATTTTGTCAGGATCTGTTTTTTGTTTTTTTTTTACTACTGATTACTCCTAACAAACTGCATAGACCCAGACCAGCTAGCGCATTATGGGTCTATGTAGTTTGATCTGACTTACACACAAGTATATACAGTATGTGAAACTAACTGCACAGTAGTTGCAACTTAAGTAAATTGATCTTTAGATTGTTAATATAATATAATATAATATAATATAATATAATATAAAGAAAATAATATAATGTAATATATAATGATTTTGGTTAATTGATGAGCATAAGCACATCTTTGCTAAAAATAGATCTCATTCATTTTCTAATTGAAATTTAAAAGTCAAATTGCAAACTCGGAACTAGAAAACTATTGTTTCAATAATACAGACTCAGATAAATTATGTTCAATATCATTCCAAAGAATTTGGCAGTTAAAAAAATGTCAATTACAGGAGTTGGGGTTTGCTTCTCAATATAGAAATATTGCTAGACATAAATCATTTATTGATAAACCTGAAAAAAAAATCGAAATTTCCATATGAGTATTAAAGTTAAGCTAGTTGAACAATTGAAGTTTTACCATCTACTAAAAATATCCTTGGGTCACAGAAAATACTGTGCATTGTTCTTTACTTGGCTTCATTAAAAAATTTCTCTTTTTTAATAGAAATTTTAGAGAAAAAAAACAGGTATTTATGTGCATAACGGAAACAAATTTGTGTGATGTTTCATGTCTTGTAATTTGTCACCAATTTTCCTTCAAAAGATTGGAAATAAGTGTTTTGTAAACAAATTCAATTCAAAACTTCGTATTTTCATAAAATTTACATTGAAACAATATAAATTGTTTCCATCTCTTAAAAATTAATATTTGACTTGCAGTAATCCATTCCATACAAGTTTTTATCAGAATTGCAGTCACTTTGATTTAAATTTTGTAAATTGAAATGCATCAAATTCACTTTCATGAAAAATATGAACAAAGCTATCATTTTAAATGTGTAATGGTTCATATACAAAAAGATAAAAGTATACAAATCATAAGTTTCTTTTTATTTTTAACTCTTCCATTTTAAAATTAATTGTATACAACATTGAGCTATTGGTTAGTAGCAGATAAGTATGTTTCTTCAAATTCTAACATAGCTTTATTTGCCTAGTCTAAACAAAGATAGATAAGTCTTAAATACCTGTCACTTCATCTTTTCATTTGAATCGTATATTCAGTTTTAGATTGTACAGAACTTTGTACATGTCAAAGCAAAATTGCATACTTAAAACTTTTTACTCATCATTAACACGTCGCTTGGATTTTTACATAAACGGGATTTGTTTAAAAAGTTCACGTCAACATTGGAATGACAATATAAAATTTAATGCTACGGGATCGAACTCGGGACAAAACTTTCGAGACTGGCACATCAATTACTGAATGAAAGTGCAGGACTGTTCCACTAACATTTGGGCAATTGAAAATTATCTACAGATACAGATTTCTCAACTTCGATGTTACCTTTGATATAGAAGAAAGACGTGGAACCTAATGAAATTATTAAACCCACCAATCGAAAATGTACTAATGTCAACTAAGCAATAGCATCATATGATTGTTGTTATAAAACCCCTAAAAGGAAGACAGGAGGATACTGAAATAGTTCGATGCTTCGCTTGAAATAATGGGTAAGGGAGGTCAAAATTTACACTTTGGTCTATTTGTAAGGTGTTAAATTTTAACAGCTTTTTAATAAATATCTTGATTGGTAGGTTTGCTATTGTTACGGTTATCTATTTGATAGTTGGTTCTTGATGGCATTTTAGGTGTAGACGAATAAAGTCACAATGCAGTGCAAACAATTATTTATAATGCACCTGCTTATAAAGTCACATACAGGACAGTTACGTTGTCACGCTGTGCTTAAGCCTGTTATCATATTTGTTTATACAGAACTAGACATAACTCTATTTATACAAAATTTCGACCATATATTTATATAATTTTATACTTTTTACCTATACCTGTTGTTTGTTTCTTTGTTGTTTTTTGTTTGTTTGTTTGTTTGTTTTTTGTTTGTTTGTTTGTTTTTTGTTTTTTTGTTGTTGGTTTTTTTTTTTTTTTTTTTTGGGGGGGTATTCTTTTTGCAGAGTTTTTACATCTTTAGGTTTTATCTTTTATTTCGTGGCACTTCATGTTTACCTTTATTTTGAAAGATTTATCTTCCTCCATTTTTTCTGCAATTTTTCATGTTTACATTTTTAGAACTTAGCGTTTAATCGGCACCGAATAGCCAGTATTGTGCTGACGTGCCTTTAAACCTCAATATATACACATATTTACATAACTCTAATTACATTATCCTCATAAAAGAAGGGGCTCTACTTGAGGCCACTCTAACTTCCTTTTCATTTGAAAAGTTAAAAGTCATATATTTCGGATATACTTGTTCCCGTTAAATTTAGTTTTAACTTATTATCCGTTTAAGACTTAAGTTTAATTTTTACGCACCTATTTATATCAGTAATACCTTTCTTATTTTGAGTGATTGCAGTAGAGCCTTCAATACCTTAATTTGTCCGAATTTTCGAGTCTATTCACGCCAACGGGATTTCACCAAATTAGTTCCATTTCTCATAAGAATAAGAATAAAAATGTCTTACAGAAGATATACATCTAAACATTAAAGGTTCCGTGAAGGCGAAGGAATTACATCTAAGCATTAAATATCCCTTGAAGGCGAAGGAATTAGGAGTAATTATTTAAAACATTATCAGGATCAATATAATCTTTATATATCATTCAGCTGCACACACACATACACGCACACATACACGCAAAGGCACACACACGCACACACAGGCACACACATACACACACAGGCACACACATACACACACAGGCACATTATTCCCTTTTTCACCAATCTTTATGAACCCGTTACTTATGGACGAGTCAAAGGAAAGACCCCTAAAAGGAAAGACCCCTAATAAACCTTGAAACTGGGACGAAGCCTCTAAAGAGCTAAACCATACCTAATCTCTGCCCGTTTAAACACATACAGTATTAACGTGGAAGGCGGGGGGGGGGGGATATTCATTGAACTGACCTCTATCATAACTATTTCATTCAAATTGGCGTTTTCCTCATTGAAACAAAAATCACAGTAACTGACATGATTTTAAGAAAGTGATTATAACTTTATAAAAAATGGACGAGAGTTGTTACGGTTATAATGATTAATTTGTTTATGTTATATGGCACATGCCTCATAAGTGACCGACTATGTTTTTGTCCTAATGCTTGACAAACCCAATCACGTGAAATCCAAGTTAGCTCCATTAACACGTAACTCGGTCATTATCTTAACCAGAGTTAGTTTCAACTTGTTGGCTTAGACAAAACTTCAATGGGGTTGGATAATGTCCTCCCCCTATACATATAGAAAAATACATAAATACGCGAGAGACAGACAGACAGACAGAGAGCGTGTTAATGAGAATTATATAACCATGGCTGAACTGTAAAAATTAAAATACTGATACACAAGTGGAAGCAAATAACAGTAATGATTGTTAAATCACAAATGAAGCAAATCTAGCTGTTTCTTAAATATAATTTCATACAAATTTGAACAGTTCACAATTTGCATGATATGAGAACAAACAAGAAATAAAAAAGAGCAGACCAACGGTTATAAGAAGCATTAAGTGATTCATGCAATAAGACAATTTCTACGATGCAGTATATGACGTTTACATTTGAAGAAGTGTTTCACACCCTTCACTACAAATTACAGTGGGGAGTCTTTCGGACTATTTTCAAACATGTCGGTATTAAATGTATTGCAGCTATTTCTTAATCTTGTGTGAAATTTCGTAATTTTACATGATAAAATAATTTTGTCCAATTATAATATGCATAACAGAGATGAGATTTTTTTCTTGTTCACGAGTGTTTTTTTAATTGGGATAGAATTTAACAATTCTTTACAGTTTCAGACAGGCTGTTCAAAAGAGACACACGTGAACTTATAAAATATATTTCAGCTATTTCTAATCTAAAAAATGGGATTTCAGAATATACTATGATGTTTCAGATCGTAACTTGTATGGTCACCGACGGAAGAGGGTAACAAATCAGTCAGAGAGTCCATCGACAACCACAGAACTTAACAGAGAGGTCAACTGTTCAGCTTTTGTACAACGAACATAAAACTGAAGAACTATTTTCTTACCATCTTAGGAATCCTGTCTACACCCCATGTACCCCGTCTTAGGTCTCCATGACGTAAGAGAGCCATCGCAATAACGGATCTATTACCATTGCGTCATGATGTCATACGTAACGTCATACGATTGTAAACTGTACTATACAATTATTGCGTTAAGGTCATATGACCAGCTGTTCATCCAAGGCATATGTAACATGACAAATGCAACGAGCAGACAATTCGCTATTTAACTGAAAAAGGGACAATAATTTTTTTTTTTACTGTTCTCAGAAAATGAGATTACAAATAGCTTGAACACACGTGGAAACGCAGGAGTAATATGAAGGTCATGTGAACGTTCTATATGTTGCGACCATATATATATCCCCGCGTCTTTAAAGGGAAAGTCCATGAAAATTTTAACTTTTTATTTGTTGGATAATAACTTCATAAATACTGAAAATATAAATGAAGTTCGGAAAAATTGTTTGCTTATGGGAATAATTTAGCTGAAACTTTTAAAACCATCCGTTTTTACCGTGTGTTGGGCACTATTATATTGCTATCCGTTTTTACCGTGTGTTGGGCACTATTATATTGCTATCCGTTTTTACCGTGTGTTGGGCACTATTATATTGCTATCCGTTTTTACCGTGTGTTTGGGCACTATTATATTGCTAAGGTAAATGTATGAATCATATGAAAGAATCAGAGAATCTCAGAAATGGTTCGTTGCGTCATGAGGTCGGTTTGTGTTCATTACATTGAAATAGAAACAATAGCTAAGAATGTTGTTCAAGAGAAATATTTTCATAAAATTAAAAACGTAACCACACTAAACCTCGAATTAAATTTGCTTTTAATTCAACTGCGCCTTTTTTGCCCGCATGGACATAAGTTTTCGACCCGAGTAAAAGTAAAAATACGATGCTGTGATCGCTGGAGCTACCCCTTAAAACATATAAATCATTCCTTATTTAAGCCGGGAAAAAAACAAGAAACAAACATCAGTTCCTATTTTAGTTTCAGTATAAAGAATGTCATTAGTAATTAAATTGTTTATGTTCTGCATGGAACTAATGTGATAATCACGAATTTCAACTGTGCAGTCATATCGTAGAGTTTTAATTTCTTCATCATTTTGTTGGATTTCATTAATCCAATCTCTCTGTAACTGTTCCAACTGAAATAGTAATGTCCTGTAGTTTTCCAATGATTTCTTTTTAATTTGTCTCAATCTCACTTTCTAAGGCATCTATTTCCCTGTTAATCCTTTGTTCAGTTGGTTTTAAATATTGTTGAATGTTGAGTATCTCCTCTGTTGTATCCCTTATTGTTTGTAGACTTGTATAGCAATTGAAAAAGTACTGAATCTCTGTCTGACCAATTCATGTGCATCTAAAATATGTTTTCTGTTGTCATCAATCTGTTTGATAGTTCTGATATATTGGAAGCTTTTACATTACTACTTTTGAAATAACAGTTAATTTGTTGTCTTTATTTTCTTTCAATATCTTTAAATGATTATCCCCTAATGTTTAAAGTATCTGAATTTCAACTCGTTTTTGTACATAATTTCTTTAGCTGTATCAAACATTTGCACCGCACTGCTATGTGAGTAATACCGTTATAACTGAAGTTTAAACCACAATTAGTTGTACCGCCTATTGATTTAGTTGTTTTTTATGTTGTTGTCTTCATTTTTAAAAGTAAACTTAAGTTACTATCACCAGAACGAGATATCACAATTTATGTCATCATGCTACTTATCTAGCGATAACGCTGTGCGTTGCACACGCTATTTGCTATGCTACAGGCTTACAGTGAAAATCTATTACTTTTCTTTTCTTTTTTTTTTTTTTTCTTTTCTTTTTTTCTCTCTCTCTGATGCTGATATTCAGTCTGTTTATGGTACTTTTTGTAACTGCTTCTATTGACCTATAACAAGGTAAGAAAAAAGACACCGTGAAGAAAATTAACAGTACACAAAACATGCAAAGACTCTAGCAAAGTAGAATAGTTGAGCTTTGCACAGTCTCAGACATTACCATTGAAATAGTTTTCTTTGCGTTATTGATTTGGTCAAGGTAGATGTAATTTTTGTGTTATTCAGAAATACACTGCTAGATTTATGAGATGCCAGTATAAATCTCTAGCAATGCAATCCTAACAATTTATTGTTGTAACTCGTGATATATGCTGCGTAATTGTCACTCAGAGTGATTTTATTTGAGTTGTGTTTTAGACATTCAACATCTGTACTCTCTACCTTGGCAGCAATTCCCTCTTTAGTGTTTTTTTCATATACACCTCAGGTTGTAAAAATCATCAGAACTTTATTTAAAAAGTCCTTGTTTTATTCTTGTCATTTATGCAAATGAATATGGAATTTTTGAGTTAATTGGAAATATCGTATAACCCAACAATAAGATCTACACTTGCAAAAATACCGACAGATTACCATTTCTTTTGTCAACGAGATTTTAGATAGATTTCTTTCTCATGGATTCCGTCGATCGTAAGTTAGCTTGCCATTTGTATAGGAGACATTCAAGCAGCCAAGAGTTAAAGTTTTTCTGTTCAATTTGTCGTAACGTTTGTACTTTCGGTGCATACTGCGTGACATGAAGTGTTTGTGTGCTTTCGGCACACATTCAACATGATTATATATTTTCTGTGCGCTTCAAGCCTCTCCAAAATAGATTTCTCCTTGATTGTTTACTCTACTCCACTCCACCAAAGAAAACCCCTAAATTTCAGTATCTCTTGCATTTTTGTAAACAAATTTCTTCCTGACTGCATTTTTATTTCTTTGTATCTCTTGTACTCGATGATCAAAACAAGCTCTTCGTGGTTGATTTAATTGTCACTTATTCTTTTGCTTATCATGTGATCAATACTGTTCAATTTACTAATTGCAGATGTTACTATTTTGTCATGTGTGTTGTGGATCAACTTCTCCTTCAAAACATTTGCAACAAATCCTAACAATGTTGCATCAAAACCTAACAATGTTGCAACAAATCCTAACAATGTTGCACCAAATCCTAACAATGTTGCAACAAATTCTAACAATGTTGCATCAAAATCCGCTAAATGCATAAGGAACAACTACACCGGTATGTATTCCTGCAACACATAATCCAGCTGCTGTTACATCCATAACTCCTAAAACTGTTCCCATGCTAACCACCACCTAGTTCAAACCATTGCATGCTATTTTGTATTTCTTTCTCGTGATTCTATACTGACGATGTTAATTTTTAGGTTGTCCTTCTTAGTTTAACAGTTTTTGGGGAGTTGCGTGTCAGTACATAGATGAAATCTTGCTGTGCACGTGTCATCATCACTGGTTTTCTGCCCTAAGGCAAGTTCGAGGCATCCATCTTCTTCACTCTTCCCTTAGCTCTACGTTTCATGTTCGCATATGAGCTATTCTCATTGAGATCGTCCAGTAGCATGATTCTAGGCTTTCCTCTTAGTCGCTTTCCTTCCATTTTACCTTCTATGACTTCTATTAACAGCTTTTCACCTCTTAAAATGTGTCCGATCCACTTTTTCTTCCTCTGGAGTATAAGATTCAATAAAGTTCTCTTTTCATCGACCAATCTTAGGACCTCTTCATTTGTCTTTCGGTCACTCCAACTGACTTTCTCCATGCGCCTCCAAATCCACATCTCAAATGCTTCTAGCCTTTTTTTATTCTTACTTTCTCAGCGTCCACGTTTCTGAGCCATACACTCCATATAATAGTTCTGACAACCTTTTTCTTTAGGTCTTTGCTCATTTGTTGTGTTAGCAATTCTTTCCTCTTGTTGAATGCATCTTTAGCCGTTTCATTCCAATTCTTGTTTTTACTTCATCTTGGCACCTTCCGCCATCTGAGATCAAAATCCTAAATATCTAAAGTTTCTCACTTGTTCTATTCTTTATCCGTCGATTGTAATATTCAGATCTTTACCTCCTTCTCTACAAACTCTCATGACCTTGGTCTTCTTCACATTGATCTTCATGTCGTATATCTTTCCATATTTGTTGAACAAATATGGTGCACATATGGTGGAGATATAATCCTTTGGAATCATTAGTACTCATTTGTATAGTAACAGTTTTCGAAAAGTAATAGCTCGTTTGCTATAAGGCAGTCAATTGTGATCTGGATAAAAGATACTGGAATGAGTATCTTTGCAACTTCTTCAATATATATGATAAATGATTTACCAATTGTGAACCTCAAGAGCTTTTTTAATAGCATACTTTATGCAACTGTAAGAGCAGAGTTTCATGTTGCATGGTAAATTGTGTTGATGATGAGTTTTGTTTTAGTCGACATTTGTCTGTGGGTAAAAGGTATGCTATTTATTAGCTTAAAAAGCAAAAGCATTTAGCAATATAAGTTTAATTTAACCTTTGTTTGTACAGTTTTAGAAATTTTGTCTGTTAAAGTCCATGTGCTATCAGGAAGTCATATGTAAACTATGCAAAAATGTCGTAATTAGTTTTTAAATTTCTCCAGTATTCATGTTTGATTGCAAGCATATTGATATCTTATAAAACTTTTACAAAAGCATATGGTATGCAACTATAAGAGAAGATTTAAATGTCTCATGGTAAACAGAGTTTAGATTTTTTCTTTCATTCAACATTTTTCTGCAGGTAAAAGTATGCTATTAATTACCTGAAAAAGCTAAAGCCTCTCTGGGATTAAGTTGTAAGATTGTTATCTCTGGTATGATAGCTTTTGGCATGTTGCGTGGTTGAACTTTGTCCAGTCTCCTACGTTTTATTTTCTTGATTTGCTTTGTTTGATTGTTCATTGTTAATTCAGACATCTTTTACACCTGGATGTTGAAGACTCTTTCAAGAAACAACTGTGCTTTCTGACCAAATAAACAAGATACCCCAAACAGTAAAACCACCACATGCGAAATGATTTGTTTGAATTTTGTAAACTTGTATAATTTCTTTCACGTAGTATGCTTGCAGCCTTTTGTGATGTTTGAGACTCTTCGTGTTCTTTGTTCAAACGTTCAGCTTTGATATTTTTGTTTAATTCTTGTGAAGGCTGTCCAAGCTGCCTGCCAATTTCAACCATACTGATGTTTTGGTTTGTATGAAGCTACCTTTGCAGGTGCTAACATTAGATTCATCCTCCTTTGTCTTGTTCACTTTACATTAATTTGCAAGGAAATTTCAAAAGTTAACTAAGCATGATTTTAAGATGCTAACAAGGTTAGTAGTAGGACAGAATGCATTTGCACAAAGCACACTCTTTCGATGTGAAATATTACAAGTTAAAAAAAATAGATGCAAAGAAATGTTTTGAATGTTAAGAAGCTAAATATGTAACCAAGTTTTTAAAAAAAATGTAAATGTAAATCCTATAAAATTTAACGCATCAAAAAATGGAAAATTGAAAGCAGAAAAGAGTATGACAATGCTAATAACTTCAGTTTAAGTAACACGACCAGAAATAGAATTTAACAACACTAAAAGAAAACATAAAAGCAGATAGAAAATATTAGGTGTTCCATTATTTCATTTTTACCACAGATCGCTAAACTTTACAAAGCCTAATGGTGTCACCAAAGATGATTTAAACATAGATCATTTCATTCTATGTTCATTATTTGATCTATTCTATCCAGATAAAAAAGAAACGTTTCCACTGGCCAAACACTAAAACAGATTAAAAATTTATAAAATGACTGCAAGGAAAGAGATTGAACAGCACAAGAAAAGTAGTTTAATCATTCAAAATGGCAAACTTTATAATCGGGGAGAGTTTTACAGTATTGTAAAGTTTGTTTTACATTTATCATTATCAACTTTATTGTATGATAGTCAGGTGCAGACACTCCTACAATAGATCTTGTTGTTTAATTATTGGATATTTCCAATTGACTCTTAAAATAAGAGTCGTCAGAGGTATAAATACATCTCAACAACAAAGCAACCAGTACCGATTATTTTTCAAACATTTTTTCCCGTGTTCTGCATTTCAGAGGTCGTGCTCTGCAATGTGCCTTCGGCATAGCTCCGCTGTTGTGCTATGCGTAACCTTCGTTGAGGTATGCCCTTCTCGTTTCATCCATTCACGTTGCCTTTGGCATAATTTCATAGGTTTCGTGTCCGTATGCGAAGTTTCTCGGGAAACAACGCCATTTTCTGCTGTCTCCTTATTTTATGTTGCCTTTTTAAAATTGTCTCTATGGGAGAGGTGTTTCTTCAAAATACAATATTTTATCAAACATCAAACCTGTACTCAGTGCAGATATACGCAATCCCAACTTGAATGTCAAAATCCAATGAAGTATTGAATTCTATAGTTGTCATGTATTAATCCGTCAGTTCAGTTTATAAACTAACTTGTGAAACGAAAGAAGTCTGCTAATCAATGGTCACAGTATAAATTACAATATCTGCCAATGATTTAGAAATTGTAGCAGCTCAATCACTCACGAATATTTTATATGTCTTCTTGATTTGTTTCTCGTCAATTTTTCCAACTATTTTCCTGACGAGATTTAACCGGTTATCTCTTTGTATGTTCCATTTGAAGTAGATATGTTCAATTCCTGTTTGTACGATTACAATTTTGTTGAGGTCACACTCGCAGAGCACAATTCTGAACAAATGGGGTTATTGCTATTGCTGTCTTGATAAATTATTTTTTCCTTTTTGGGGGGATGGGAAGCTGACACACGTTTACGCTCATGTTGTCTCCTTTACAACTTTTGTCCATTTATCAACGATAAAATTTTCGATATATATATAACTAGAAATTGTTTCATAAAAAATATAGCCTTTATTGTGCTTTTAAGCTTTTAAGAACAAAAAATGGCAGAAGATGGTGAAGTTTTTGAAATGAAAGAATGTTAAAATGCTGTATATGAAGATGATTATACACTACCAACACAAGATCAAATACAAGTTAATGATATTGTAAATTAGAGGAACTATTTTTTAAAATTCTGGCTATAAAGTATGCTCGGACCCTGTAAGAAAATATGCAAGACATACGTATAGAGATTGTAAAGACGATATTATATAAAATCCAGTCAGACCCGGTAATGTGGTTGATTTGAAGATAACCCAACCATAATGATGCAACACTTTTAGCACCAATTTCAACATGGAGAAAAACCTGCAGATGAGAATATGCTACGAGGTACCGAAGAAACGACATAGCCTGGAGTTCGGCAGTAGAGATACAACCTAAACACTTTTAGAACCTACTGTTGTAAAAAAGCCAATACAAAATACAATTGTTGGAACAAATTTTGACTGACTCAAAAGAATCAAGCAGGGAAATCAGATAAGGAAATACATATTTTGGACAATTATTTTTACAAAATGAGACAAAACTGTCAGTAAATCGAAAGTGCCTTTCAGTGATAAAGGAAGGTGGATCTAAAGAAAAAGAAATTGTCTGAAGATTATTAGTATTTACCACACAAGAATAATGAGAAATGAACGGACATACAAATTTTCTTTATATTGCCCTAGCAAAAATAGAAGCGTAAAAAGTAGAACTCGAACATCATAAAGAACAGATAAAAAGATTTAAAATAAAAAGAAAGAAAGAAAAAAATTATGGTGAAAATATATATTACAAAATGAACTAGATAAAGATAAAATTACGAGGTCAGAACTGACTGGAAATATCTAAAAGTTGGAAAATAGTTTACAAGTTCAACATAGAAAAAAAATTAAAGAAATGATAAGAAGTAAACTTTCTCTTAGAGAAAGACTAAAACTATTATTCAAAGAAAAAGGTGTCACAATAGCTACTGTAGCCATTGAAACATGTATGACAATAGCTATGTCTACGGCTAACACTGTGATAGTTGCTGTGACTGGTGGTGGAGGAGGAGCCTTTTATGCCATTGGGAGGCAAATATGAATCGTTCGATGACAAAGTTAAGAAGGGTTTGATAATTTTTGGCAAGTATTTGTTCGTGTTAGCCAAAAACGCAGAAGCAGCTTTACCCAATTTTATTAATAGCGTGATAAACTGGTTGCTTACGTGTTCTGACCAAAGTGTTTATTCTTGGCTGAACATGTTATTTTACTCATTTTGGCATTAGTGGGTGTGCTATTTGCATTTTTGATCGGAGGTGTAAACAAAGCAACGAGCAGAAGTAGAGGTTTGTAAACTATTTTAAAAAGCAAATTTATAGCAGCTACTGCACGGATTAGTATAAATATTAATGATTGTTTAATTCATGGTCAGTATTGTTTCTTGACGTTTCTAATTGTCATGTGCCATTTAGAAATCCAAATAGCGAACCACATTAGCAGATCTGACAATCGGATGGTCGTCTCAAGAGGCGATGCGTTCCGGAGGAACATTATCATAACCCTTGTTTTCAACATAATTTAAACTGTCTTCATTTTATCTTCTGCAAATTTCTGTTGTATTGTCAGGTATTTTTTATCAGCCTTTGGAATAGTGTTCCTCACCACGTCGGTATTGATGGTAGGGTTTAATCCAAATTATTCATGACTTTGGATTGCTGTAAATAGTTGTTTGTATCCAACGGTACTACCCTTTGTCATAACCATGTCTCTTGGCAGTAGAAACACTCCTTCGACACCAACAGAATAGTCCGATTTCATTCTTGAAGCTGATAGTTGGTCACATTGTTTTCATCTGAGTTGTAACCCTGCTGTCCTAAAATTAATAGTTCAATTATCTTTTTGGCAGTGTCTTAGAGAGTTGGAAAGAAAACTGTATAATAGATGTTATGTTTCCGACTTGTGCACCTAAGATACAGAGTAAATAGCTCCTAATACTCGGATTCAACCTTGCATTACATTAGTTTCATTTGAAAAATGATACCAAAAAGGTCGACGTCTTTCTCGTTTTCCAGAAAATGATTTACTTATCCTCTTTGCCAGTAATAAATGTCATCATTTGTGACTTTTAATTTTATTTTTTCCCTCGATATATGCCTAGTCGTAATTTGGAAGCCAGTGAGAAGTGTTCATAGCACGAGTCGTGTGTTATTTCAGCTCCAGTTATTTCATCAATTTGTTAAAAAAAAAAATTTTTTTTTTTTTTTTTGGTGATAAAATGTAATAGCATTCACTAAAAATGGGATGGATATGTTTATGAAGTGATCCTCCTTCTAGTGGTGTAATTAATATATTTGGAAAGTTTCTTTTCAAGCCGGGAATTTGGTGTTGGAAAAATATGTTCTCTGTATTCAGTCCAAATTTGGATTATTGATACAAATAACTATAATTCTGTAATTAATTTGCTTGAGATGTCTGTTACCAATGTTTGCATAGCTGAGCTATTAAATGACTTGGTGGAAACCTTTTTGATATTGTCAGATATAATCCCCTCATGTTTTCCCAGGAGTGTGAACAGTACTAATTATAGTAATTATGGGTATTAGCTTATAACTGTGGAGAATAAGTATAGGCTGTTTCAAGGTGACAAGAAATATCAGAATGATGACAGTAATGAAGATCTCACTGTCTATTAGATCATGCCTTTTTGTCCTGATGGTGATTTGCTGTTTTGTGGAGATGAACCCAGGTACGGGTCAGAGATGACGTGGAAGTAATAAAAGAGGACGGACAACAACTCTAAATATATTAGGACACTGAGGAATACAAGCTGAAGCATCTCGGAGTTTATCTCACAACCTTTTATTCCGTTATGGTTGGATACAAACCTTCACCCTTCCCATCATGCTGACGCTGAATCTCCCATCAAAAAGCCTCAGTAGCTATTGATAGTGCCAAGTGTGAAGATACTGATCTGGTAACTCCTCCATCGCCCATCACTGATCTCATGCTTATCATGTTAGATATGCATGACCACGTGAAATTCTTGGATTATTGATTTGCTAAATTTGAAGCAAGAAAGGTTTTATCAGTTGAGACAGCAGACTGAGAATTTGTTCAAGGAAAATAAACGTCTGGAGGCAAACGTAGATGAACTAACTGAGAATGCAAGTAAACTTGAACAGAAACTAGAGAAAGCAGAAGACAAACTGGAATATCAGAGTAATATAAGTTATCCATTGTATGGAGGAATATAGAGGCGAAAAATGGCAAGACACGGAGACAATAATTAGTTCATATATTATAACCGAGCTGGTGATTGATAATGCAGGGATATCTTTTGAAAGGGCCCACTGAATGAACAGTGAAAATTCTTCTAGACCAGCGACCATCAAACTTACCAGATTCAAGGATAATGTACTGAGATTGCAGAAATGTAAAAATAAACAAAAAGAGCTAAGACAACACAAAGAGGCCAGAGCAGACATTGAAAATGATCAGTCAGACCATGAAGATGCTGCTACTACAAATTATCGGACGGAAATCAGTGTGAATAAGCGATGATTTTTTTCCTGTGAGAATAAAGAAAGTTAGAAACTTACTTAAGCCACTTCTTGGATATAACATTAAGCAGGGAAAGAGAGAGAACCTAAATTTTCACATATGTCGAAAATACCAATAAGACCTGTTCTAGGTCACAACGAATAAGGGCTCGGTTGAAGCCCAGTTACTGGCGATGAACAATATGACAGAACTAGTTTACATAAGTCCTATTGTACCTAAATAGTTTTTTTTTCCACCGAAATAATTTCTATTCTTGTTTGGAATTATACATGTATCTTAATTAGGTTCCAATTGAAAGGATATGCTGACTGTCTTCACAGTGAACATTTATATCTGTAAGTATGATATTATTGGTTTAGTAGAAACATGGGCTAATACTGAGTCTGAATTGACTGTAAATGACTATAAGCGTTTGGCAACAGTGGGGGAATCAACATACAAATGCAATACGAAATTCACGTGGTTTAGTAACTTTATTTTTAAGGAATTCTTTGGATGTATTGTTCAATTGGAGGCGAAACTAGATTGTGCCTAGATTAATAATTAATTTTTGGCTGAGGTTAGCCTCGTTAACTATTGGTTTGAGCTTTGGTCTGATATACGTATCGCTCGAAAATTCCTCCATATATTCTGAAGAAGAAACCCTCCTAATTGCTGAGTTGCGAAATCGCTCAGTTTAAAACCAAATTATCCAAAAAGAAAGATTTTTATTGTTGGGGATCGTAATGCCTACACCAGTTGTAAACCTAATTTTATTAACTTTTGGTGACTCTTAAATTACTCGATAACTTAGATTATGGTCCAGATACACCATTGCCCAATAGAAGTAATATGAATAAGAAAGATATAAACGGTGATTGTCATAATCTACTGTATTTTTTGCACATCTACAGGCTTACGTAATATTAATGACCCTCTTGGTGGGGACAGAAGGGTGGGTAATTTTGCATGCATAACACTAAACTCTACAAGTACAATTTATTATTTCTGTCAGATTGTGATACAATCAATTTTGTATCAGATTTTAATATTGCATAAAGAGTTTAATCAATACGTATGCCACTTTCATTAATTCTTAGTTATACAGCAATAATCAAAATATACGCCATCCAGACATCCAGTCATTAATCATGAAGAATCTCAATCTTCAGTGAAGTTTACATGGTATGATGATAAACGCCATGCCTTTCAAGAATGTTTACATGGACTGATGATAAACCCCATGCCTTTCAAGAATGTTTGTATGAAGAGTTTCATAGTTTTTCATTGTATAATTTTAGATCGTTGATTAATGCTTGTGAATTTGATAATGCGTTGCAAATATTAGTGCAGACCTTGCAAATTGCTGCTCAAAATTCGGGATTGTAGAAAACTGTTGGATCATGCAGTAATAGACATAATGTTCAATAAAATGTGTCCACTAAACACCAACCATGGTTTGATACATCTTGTGAAAATGCTATAAAAAAAGAATGATTGTAAGAGTTTTGAAATATGTTAGATTATTCCGTTCCCAAACATATTTTTTACGATATATATCAAACATAAGAACTCTTATTTAAAAAATAAAATACTGTAAAACATTTTGGAATTTACTCAGAGATAAATAAAATATTGATCTGAGCTAAACTGGGATCGATGCATGGCTGTAATATCTTTCTGGTATTTTTAATTCGACTATAGATGCATTATCAAATAGCTATGTTTCGGATCAAAATGTGTATGATGTCACACTTGACAGCGAAATTCTAGAGGATGAAGTACGACAGCTATTCTTGATCTAAGTCCGGTAAAGCAGGTGATATTGATGGCATGGATCTTGAATTTGTCAAGACAGACGAATTTTATCTTACGCCTCTTTTGACTCGTTCGTTTATTGATATGTTTAAAGCTTCACATCCCACCTGCAAATAAAGGTCCACGTCTATAATTCCGTTACACAAAAATAAAGATAATGAGGTATCAGTTTATTACCTGTACTAAGTCAAGCATTTATTACCTGTACTAAGTCAAGCATTTATTACCTGTACTAAGTCAAGCATTTATTACCTGTACTAAGTCAAGCATTTATTACCTGTACTAAGTCAAGCATTTATTACCTGTACTAAGTCAAGCATTTATTACCTGTACTAAGTCAAGCATTTATTACCTGTACTAAGTCAAGCATTTGCAACTATTTTAAAAAGAAGTTAATGGAGTGGTCTGAATGAAAAGATTTAATTGGTAATAAAAAAGGATGGTTTCAGAAAAGATTATAGTACTACATGAAATAGATCCGTTTTCAACACATTTATATATAAATATCTAACAAAATCAAATGACAGATTATATTTGCACATTTGTAGATTTCGAAAATGAACTTGATAGAATAAATAGGGTCACTTTATGGTATGAATTTCAAAAGCTTAAAATAAGTAATAAAATGTTTAATATTCTAAAAGCAATATATGAAGATATTAAAGCCTGTGTTAAAACAAAAAAATAGATTGACCGACACCCTTAGCTGCCTTTTTGTTGTACGTCAGGGTTGTATTCTTTCACCTTCGCTCTTTTCATTAATTTTATACGATTTCCAATCTCATAACCGAAGACAGCCTTGGTGTAGATATAGATGGTCTCTTAAAATGTTTTGTTTTATTCTAGGATGATGACTTAGTTTATATTTGCTGAAACTCAAATGGAGATGCAGATATTGATACCAAGCTTAAATCTTACAGCGAAGAATAGGGATTACAAATTATTTTTTGGACAAAACGTATGTTTCGTTTTTTGTAAAGGTGGCTCTCTGCGGAGGTATGCAAAATATTTATTGGGAAATCAGCAACTAAAGGTTGCTTCTTATTATAAATAGCTTGGCCTAGTTTGTTCATAACGTGTTGTCTTGCATAACTGTCAAAATGTCTTATCAGAGCAAGTTTCAAAGATATTATTTTCAGTGAAAAGCAAATTTTTGATGTTTTATAAAGTATCAACAGATATACTTTTGAAAGATTTTCTATATTAAGATAATGCCAATTTTATCTTATGGAGCTTAAATCTGGGGCTTTAGTCATGTCCTTGATATTGAGAGAATTCATACAAATTAATTTAAATGTACCTTTAAACTTTCAAGATCTACTGTTAACTGTTTAGTTATGGGAGAGTTAGGAAGAATTAGTCTTAAATCTACACGTATGGTAAAACCAATTACATACTTGTTAAAATTACTTAAAATGTCATGTAGTCGACTTAGTAAACTTTGTTACAGCATGCAACTTAAATGGTCTGACAAAAACAGTTTTAAGTTTTGGGTTATTGAAATTAAACGTGTACTTTATGCCTATGGGTTTAGAGAAGCGTGGCACAATCAGTGTATGCGATAAAACATTTTTCTAAATTTATTCAAACAACGATGCGTTGATGATGATATACAAACATGGTGTAGAAAAGACATTGAGTTTCTATAGATTGAGATATTACAAATTAATTAAGCATGATTTTCATAAAGAACCATAGGTAGACGTCATTGAAAAACCATTGTACTCCAATCTATTTTGTCAATTTCCTTCACGTTATTTCGCTTAAATGAATTAAGATTTTTTAAAGGCCAAAATCAAAAATTATTAGTTACAATTGTTACATATTATCGCATTTTGATTAGTGTTCCAATATTTGGAGACATTGTTCATCTTATCTTTTAAATGCACCTAACGCCTGCAAACGTATGTACCTATAACTCTTTTCGATGAAAATATTCAACACCCAATTAAATTTTATTTTAAAAAATCAAATAGTTACCTTTTTGAAGACAGAGTAAAATACAGTAAATCAGTCCTCATGTACAAAGTTCAAAGATTATCTGAATACTTGTACACCAGTCTCCGAACTTCATAATCGAATTGCTCCTCTACTAAACATTAACAAAGTATCCCAAAACACAAGACTGAAATGTTCCGAAAGAGTTTACATACAATGGTGTTTTAATATGGACTATCTTACTTAATGATATTAAATTATGTACAACCTTTGCTTTTTATTAACACAAATGTAAAACATTCTTTGTAAACCAAAATATAATTTTATAATTTTTTTTTATGAACTTGCCGAATTTAATTGCCTCCAGTTTGTGACAATACTTACCTTATGTAATTTATGTACTGAGTATTTTATTATGTATAATGTGAATATTGTAGATTTTTATACATCTCGACCCTGTATGAAAGAACCTTCGGTTCAACAGTCCACCAAGAATAAATAAAGTCTAATAATAATAATAATAATAATACATTAAGAGAAAGTTGTCTGAATCTTAGAGTTAACACAGAAAAATATGATAAAATGTCTTACTATGACAGGAAATATACATTCTGTGACAATGACGTCGAGACTGAATATAATTTTATTTGTGTCTGTAAAACTTTAGAACTTCGTGTATTTACCTATATTTTTTATGCATCCAACAGAAGAAATAAATTATATTTGCTTTTCGAAACAAAACAAATCTGTATTAAATTACATTTGCAAATTTCTTGTATATGCATTGAAACACAGAAAGAATCTCCAAAATTCGCATATGTCGTATAATACATACAACTAAGTATGACTCAACCTGTTCTTACTCGCTAGCAATTTTGCTATTATTGCAAATACTCATATGTTGTGCATCTGGGTATGAGGCATACATTACTTAAATAAAGAATTCACATGCGTGATTTCGTGGAATGCTATAATTGTCACATGCTATGCTAAACTGCTTGATTTCAATTCTATTAGGTATTTTACATTCTATCATTTTTCTTATTTGAAAGTATACATAAAACCTGTCAAAAGACCAAAGTAACTCATAGCCACTTTTTTCAAATGCCAGTAGGAAATCCCACAACCAGCTGTTGCCATCCACATTGCCCAGTTTAATTGATTTCGCCAGAATCTCGTGTAACACTGTACTTTGTATAAAAAAAAAACAAAGTGTAGTTATCAAAAATATTTAATGGTTTATATGTCACAACATTGAGTTTCAGTGTAGTAAATGTCTATTCCATTATCTAATTTGCCAATATTAGCATCAACAATAATTATAGTCGAACATTGTAGCTTGGCATTTTTAATGTGATGTGCTGTACTAGTTTGTTTCGTTTAGTTTAAAATCTAAAAACTATTTCAGGAGCAATAAATTGTTTTGGTGGTTGAGGTGGCAATTTGAATATCAAGTGGTTTTGCATTTTCTACCAAAAATTGTTTCTTGCCATCCGGACAAACATCAAATTTAAGATCTAATTATTTTAGTGATTTTACAATTCTATTATATAATCCTCGATTTCCAGGTCATATCTAATAGAATACTTATCTATCACAAGTATTTGATTCATTCTATTTATGTGTCTTAAAATTAAGGTGAAATTGGGTTTTCTTGTGCAGATATATTGAACATCTATATACTGTTCTTCCACATTCACATTTGATCATTTGATGATTTCTCTCTCTGCCCTTTTCATTTTCTGTAACACTAGTTAAATCTCGTTTCTTTTACATATTCTTTCCATTTCTCGTACTTGGTATGTCTTTTGCTTTACGGTTTACAACAGATCGCACATCCGTGTTGACTCTGACACGATTATATCTTCAATATTAACTGCACCATTTATTTGTGTAGTTTAATTTCAATTACTATAAAATGTTAAATGAAAGTTCTGAAAAACTTATATCTCCAAAATCTGTATATCTACACTCTGTGAAAGGTGTACTGGATTTACTTCATCCATATGGCGTAAAACTTCTTTTCATATTATCTTATTTAGGTAAATTTTCTTTCTTAGAAAAGGTTGTATGGATGCGTAAAAATTTTACATAGTAAAAAAGGTTCTCTCCAAAAAATGCTTAGTTTATTGTGTAATTGCTCGAAGCGCTTCTATACCTCCTTTGAATGAAATCTGAAATAAGTTTAAATGGCCACAGGATTGCATCAACATTTATCTAATTTCCATTACCGCTTATCTTGTTGAGAATCTCATGGGCCAGCTTGTAGTATTTTACATTGTATTTTGCTTCTTTAGATTTTTGGAGATGTAGTTTGAATCAACTTCATATTTTCGACTCTCATTCTTTTCACTTCTTCTGTAATGTAATTTATTTATTACCCTGCTAGGACATTGTCTAGATTTTAGTCGCCTTATCACGTTTTTCATATGCACCATTAAGTTGTTTGCCTGTTATGTTTTTGGATATACTTTTTTTTTTCCCTTTTGTTTTTGATGAAGACAAATTTACATATCATATATCTGTTTTAACTCTTCGTATTCTAAAGCTTTTTTTTCTAAATTTGTTATATTCTAGAAACTAGTTATCTTAAAAAAAACTCAACGAATCTTTTGACCCATGCTTTTGATCTGTTTTCTTCGTTGCTTGCTTCAAATGGAGTCATGTATATTGATATGTAATGAGTGTTATTGCATCCGTCAATTAAATGTGATAAAACGACAACCTATTTTCTGGTTTCTCTTTTAGTGAAATACTTCCACATTCTCGTCTTTAGTGTTCTGTTACAACCTTCCGCTACATATGCTCTTTTGTCTAAGTTGAAAAGTGTTAAAGGATTTCCTTTTCCAGCGAAGCCTTAACGTTTTCGCTGTAGAATCAATTATTTTCCATTCTGAATTATAAACTAAAACTATCCAGGCTTTTGATCTTCAAAACTTTTCTCTAAAATCTTTCTTTGTATAATTTCCATTTTTTCGTTTTAAATTTTCAGCCTAAGAGTATTTTACTAAATATATATCACTGTCAAAATGTACTTTATCCATGTTTGTCTTTTTCATATGTTTGCATGTCAAATGTCTGCTTCCACTGGTCATCCACGTGACTAACATAGACCCTTCTATATGGATTTTGTTCTTGTTTGCTTGTGCAATGTGTTAGTATTTTCTTCAGTTAACCATTCTTCCAATTTACCTTATTTCATTTTATTTCTGTATTCCTTCATCTGTTACCACTATTTTTTTAATTTGTGTAAGCAAGAATAATTTTAGGATCTTAGTAAAGATGCCTTAAATACTGTTCTTAGTCAGTCATTTAAAACGAAACAAAAATATCCAAATAATACTTTACGCATTATAAATTGCCTTTATGTGTTATCGACGAGCCAAAGGGACGAACGTCTGAAACAGGTATTTTTATTTTCAGCAATTTGCACGTTTCTTCAATCCTTTCAAATGTATCAACGATTTCAGATTTATGTAAAATGTTGCAAATTCCCATGGTTGGCTTGCCAAAGTCACTTCATATGCTGCGTCGCCATTTGTTGTTTTAAATCTAACTTTGTTTTTCACAAATTATATCTATGTTTTTGTTGAATCGTTGTATATTAACCTTGTAGAGTAAACGAGACCTTCGAGTTGTAGTATAAATTTAGCCTGATATAAATGTGTGTATATATCCACACCAAATGTTGATTATTCATTCTTCATACTGCACTGCTTTAATCATCTTTTTATCAGAGTTGAGATATTTATTTTAATGCCATCATCATTGAAAATATTCAGTAAATCTGCATCTTTTCTGAAACATTGGAATATATCTTTTTATGTTTGAAATCAACAGATTAAAACTTGTATTGTTCTGAACGTTTTTCTTCGACACACCTAAGGTACAAGTCATACAGGTCAAGTAGGCGTTCAGTACCGACTATTTCAGTAATGGGTGGCATATTTTAGAATTTGATTACATATACCTTTAAATGGCGATAATTCACTTTATTTCAATCCTCATACATCCACATTCGTTTCAAGGCCGTTATATACAGGTCCCGAGAAATACAAAATCGATGTTAAATTACGTGGACATTTTTGATTCAGGTCAACCTAAAGGTGTGATCTAGTACATACCGGATTGAATGTCGCGCAATGTTATGTCACAATGAAAGCTACGCGTGTTGAAGCAAAGATTCGTACTACCCTGTTATTTGTTATGATTAGACCCAGTTTAGTACTTGGCCACCATTAATAAAGTCCATAGTGATCAATAATTTTGGTTTTGAACAGTCTTTGATGACTGTTAAGGTGCAGAACATTCAACAATCAGGATTGAATAGACTTTGGTTAAACTATATTAGTATTAGATTTAAGAACAATAATTATTATTTAATTTTAGATGAGTAAATGCGCCAACATATCACATACACTTTAGCTGTGACCACACTTTTTTCCCGTCCAAACGTGTCAATATATTGGCATTGTTATTGCTTTCATATGGGGGCTCCGGGAGGCCGAGTGGTCAAAGGCGCTCGCCTTTACAGATCACTGACATCTCACCTCTGTCCGCGTGGGTTTGAGTCTCGGGCTCGGCCAAAGTGGGTATGTGAGAAAGTCTGCCAGTAGCTTACCGTGGGTCGGTGGTTCTTCCTGAGGGTTTTCCGGGTTCTTCCTCCACCAAATATACTGGCCGCCATGTATAGCCTAACATGTGCTGAAAAAATGGCGTTAAAACCATAACAACGACATAACAACATTGCTTTCATATTCAACTCGTGAAATATTTATATCACGTTTTTAAAAACTATTAAATTCAATAGACTGTAGCTTTTTGTCATTATTTATTGTATGTAAAAATTCAAATTCTTATTTCATGTTCGCTGCCCTACCCTCAAAACAAAGCAGCTTCATGAAGTTTCTTCGTCTGTCTGGTCTAGTACTTTTTAGAGTAGGGTACATACAGAGAGTGCTGATATCAGAATTTCTCGATGTATTTATTTATGTATTCGTTGCACGTGACAGGAAAAAAGATGTGCTGTCATATCATATTTCACTATAGCTCATTGCTCTCCATATGTAAACTACTGACACGTTAAACAAGAAAAAAAGTTATAGTACAGTCAGCTGTCGTTACTAAGACATTCGTTGCAACTGAATATTCGTGTTCCGACAGAAAATTGATGGCAACAAACGTGTCCCACGGTAAATTTGATTTTATGACAGAATATTCAGCTTACGACTACACCAGCATTTGTATGACAACAACCATGCACGTTTCCTTAATACATTATTCTTAACAACGGCGTTTGTCCTTCCTACGGATTTTATTTCTATCGATGAGGATAGTATTGAAACATTTTATTTCCTGAAATATAAGTTATTGTTTTTTTTAAATAGGAAAATATCATTGAGATTTAGGAAATAATAAAGATAATAAAAGATATGAAGTATATATCTATATAGCTGACTTTTTCTTCTGGTTTGATGACGACAAAGCAAGGAAGATAACTCCTCGGAATTAAAGGCACGATCTTTACAACGACAGATTCGTTAATACGACAAAGTAGCAGGAAACGAACTTTGTCTGAGAGGTAGAGTTAGCTGTATTTTATAAATATTTTATATAAATCCTTGTTGTGTGTCTATCAGGTAGAGTTAGCTGTATTTTATAAATATTTGATATAAATCCTTGCTGTGTGTCTATCAGGTAGAGTTGGCTGTATTTTATAAATATTTGATATAAATCCTTGATGTGTGTCTATCAGGTAGAGTTGGCTGTATTTTATAAATATTTGATATAAATCCTTGATGTGTGTCTATCAGGTAGAGTTGGCTGTATTTTATAAATATTTGATATAAATCCTTGTTGTGTGTCTATCAGGAAGAGTTGGCTGTATTTTATAAATATTTGATATAAATCCTTGCCGTGTGTCTATCAGGAAGAGTTGGCTGTATTTTATAAATATTGGATATAAATCCTTGATGTGTGTCTATCAGGAAGAGTTGGCTGTATTTTATAAATATTGGATATAAATCCTTGCCGTGTGTCTATCAGGTAGAGTTGGCTGTATTTTATAAATATTGGATATAAATCCTTGCCGTGTGTCTATCAGGTAGAGTTGGCTGTATTTTATAAATATTTAATATAAATCCTTGCCGTGTGTCTATCAGGTAGAGTTGGCTGTATTTTATAAATATTTAATATAAATCCTTGCTGTGGTAATTACATGTTTAACAAGAAAGTATACAATATTTTCTTGATCCTGGTGCTTTCTGTGAGGTAGCATACTTTTTCCTGGAAACAAAGTAATGAACATAATAACTCAACCTTTTCAGTTTCTGTAGTTCTTCTATTCACATTTAAATTTGCACGTGCCTCCTTTCAGAATTTTAAATAATTTATCACGAGATGTTATCTTTTTCTTCTAAATGAAATTGTGCTGTCATGTAAATACAGGTTATGTCAAAGGTCACAGTAATTATACATTCTTCAGCCTTGCATCTTTTTAGCGTCAAGCCAAATCAAATTTAGAAACGTGTCCCATGTGAGCTATCTAATATCCAGGATCCTTCAAAACGTTTTCATCTACCAAGCAATTATTATTTACCTATGACATAGTTAAGAGGAGAAATGTCATAAGAATATTGCTAAACTTGAAACAAAGACACCGCAAATGAAACAGAGAAGAGAAGACAGAAAAAAAAATTAGCTGAATAATCCCGCCTATTATGTCTCTTTAAATCGCCATTAATGAGTCATATTCCCAGTCACAGATGTATAGATAATTAACGATAGAATCGATGATTTCGTTTATGGGGTGAAATATCATCTTCTATTTGCCAACGTATAATGAAAGACAAGCAGTTTCGTTATCAGTATGCTCGGTCCAACGTGTGCATGTGTGCGAGCGTATGCATGTGCAATGTTTATCAAGGCGGAGTTTATGTTCTGGCATGGCTATTTATACGGTAATGGGCCATAATTAATATGCATAATGAGTAATGACACACTTTTGACAATTAGGCTTTATAGGTGCTTGGTCCGTCACGTATTGCAGTTTATCTCCTCACGTATTCTACTTCAACATGAAGAACAGCAGCTTTCGTTGCATTATTGCTATTTTGTCATCGCTCCTACAAATTACAATATCTGTTAAAATTTCTTTGGAGAAACTTTCAACATTATATGTTCCTTACAGTTTTGAAGGTACACGACGATATGGACTTTCATCGGGTGCCGTCTCAAAAGCTGTGTTCGACCCAGAATCAAAATTATTGTTTGCTGTTGGTAAGCTATATTCTCTTTACTTGTTTCGACGTATTTACGTTTATAACTTCCATCTCCATATTTTGCAACAATAAAAAATTGCGATGCTGTTCTAGACATACTGCAAAAAAATTAAATGCAGAAAACATAATACATGCACGTAGTTAATTGGAGAGTTTTGTTTCAAAGCCATTAATTGAAAGCATAAGCGTTTAAGATGCCGTGTACACGTTTTGTTTCAAAAGGTCTTGTCCTATGCAAAGCTACATGTATGAGTTACATTCCTACGCCAAGCTACATTTATGAGTTACATTCCTATGCAAAAGCTACATGTACTAGTTACATTCCTATGCAAAGCTACATGTATGAAATTACAATCCTATGCAAAAGCTATATGTACGAGTTATAATCCCATGTTAGTTAAAACCTACGTCAGATGGATTTATTTATTTATTTATAGAAAGTATTCAATGTAGAGTCATTTTAGTGTCCCTAAACACGAACGCTTAATTGAAATAAATGACCGCATACTTTACCAAAAGTGTTTACTCTAAAAGATATCATACATGTACTTAGTTACTAACGATTTTACACTGCAATTAAACTTGGCATTATATTTAAACATTTACAACATTGTCACACTTCTTGATTGGTGTTGTGTTGACCATTTACATATTGCAATCTTAGCCATGTTTGCCTTTTTTATTGGTGAGAAATATAAGTATTTGCATGAGTCATACATAATTGATCTTTTACTATTCGTAAAGTAATTTAATTTTGTTATACTATTTGTTACATCCATGATGAATATTAACTATGCAGCAATTACATTTCAATGTTCAAGATACCTCAGAATGAAAAGTTCCCATAGATTTCTCAACTTTTTAAGAACATATTTGGGGCATTTAACAACTTTATTGTACCAGCGAAAAAATGCTAAAAATTAAATCAAATAACTATAAATATGTTACAAATCAGCCTATAGCTGACCATTCCACCACCCGCTCCCAAAGTCTAATTCCGGGGACATACTTAAATGCACATTTTGATCATATTTCAAAGAGGAAGTCTTCTTTTAAATATCAGATATCCAGGTTTTTGTTTTAAACCTAATTTTGAATTATTTATTATATCCGAAAAGCCAATATTCGATATTCTTATAAAAAGTCTGCTCCACAGTTTACGTAATATTTGAATCTAAAAAGTGTTACTTCACTTCGGTTGGAGCAGATATTATCTCACCCTGATAAGTGTGCTGAGAGAACAAAGAAATCACTAAAGTGAAAAAGTATAAAACGAAAGACATTCATAATAAATGAATAATAATCTTGTGAAAATATAAGATATTGAAAAACTAATGCTGCATCTGCAGACATTATAGTCATCAATGGAGACAAAATGTTTTTAAAAAATGAATAATTTCAATAGTTAGGAAGAATTGCAAAAGTACTTTGTATTCCAATGCAATGGTACTATCTCGGCTTTTTATGGATATATTTCCTAACCTTGATATCATGTAAGTCACAAAAAAGAAGGGGACAAAATGTGTATCAATAGCTACTTTTAGTAAAATATTATCGACAATAATTCTGAGAATCAACTGAATTTATTTGACGTTGTAATGGGAAAAAGCCCTTTATTGTCACCACTAAGATAAAATAGTATTTCGCCATGTTTTACTTGATATTCCATTTCTCCTTCGTTAATCGGTAAAACAAAACTTACATGAAAAGTGCTTTCAATTATAATTTCTTTAGCATGTGACAGGGGACGACATATTTCTCCATATCTCTCTCTCTCTCTCTCTCTCTCTCTCTCTCTCTCTCTCTCTCTCTCTCTCTCTCTCATTTCCATGACAAACGTGCGGTGGCTCAGTGTTAGAGGGCCCGACAAACAGCCCTAAAGGTCGGTGGCTCCAATCCTACCCGGACCAGCCAGAGTTACCTGTCGTGGCGTGTCCCTGGGCAAGACACTTTACTCCCAATTGCCTTGGCACTAAATATTTACTGATGTGTAGCTGTGCCGTTAAATTAGAAAATATAGATAGAGAAGTACTCACCAAAGTCTTGCGATACCCGATTAGACACATTTTTTGCATATTTCCATATTTTCTGCGCCTTTTTTTCCCCAAGTAATTTAAAGAAGAGAAAACATTTGCCCTGTTTACATTTTTCTGATCGAAAGTAGTGACAATATGCTGCAAGAAAAAAAAAACAACTTGATTTGACCGTTCAATCAATAACACTTCTACAGCAATGGATGGTCGGTTAGTTCTGAAGACACATACAACAGCAAATCAATCCAACTCAAGGGAAGTAATACAGTCGGTTATTTGGGTGAATCTAACTGTGCCCTAGTTTTATTGCTAAAATTACGGTGGGAGTAAATTGAAAGGAAGAATAGAATTTGTAACGTACACATTATTGTTGATAAAAAAAAATTACAAATGTACTTATTGAAGATATTTTACCTTTAAGGATGTGCATGAAATTATACAAGATTTAGACACAAGCGCACGCAGATTAGGACGGTCTGAATTAAGTAAGTCCAGCTTCATTGGAAAAAAACATGACAAACCATATATCCTGCTTGCACATATAAAATTCCTGTATTCTGAGTGTAAATTATATTATGCGTATAAAACTTAGTGCCAGAAAACAAACTGCTTGTCTTTGGAGTGACAGCAAATTTATATGCTATCATTGGACCGACACGTTGCTAACCAGCTGAATGCAAAATACCTTCGTATGAAGGAAACTAACCATTATCATCAAATCCCTCTGAGCGTGAAAGCGTGTATCCTATTCAGAACGTATCCCCAGGTAACCACATATAATTAGTTTGTTTTCGAGGCAGCAAACTGAGCTAATATAAATTATTATGTTTTATGATCGTTAATGACATTTTTATTACATGGAGATGTAATTAAATTTAAGATTTTCATAATACGCTTTTAGAAAAATAGATGAGGATCCCATGGAAAACTTTTTTTTTCAGCATTAAAGATAAAATGAACTGAAAAGCCAACTTTAATTTATTTGGTAGTAAGTTGTACAATAAATTCAATGCAAAAAATGCACTTTAATGCATTAGCTGGTTACCGAGTTATACGCGTTTAAAGATCAGGTTTTTTTGTGGGGGATTTTTTTCGGACCTGTACGGAAAAGCTGAAGTAATTATTGTACTTGCGGTCAAATCGCATTTACTGTCTGTGGCGTCACGTCTTGAACTGATATTCCTTTCACGTAGTACACAAAAAAAAAAGACAAATATATATGACGATCTAAATGACATATGCAGCAAGAGAATATTTCTATAAAAAAAAAATTATTATTTTTTTTTTTAGTTGCGGATTCCGACATTGATAATATCTTTGTTAATTAGAAGTCAATAACACCGCACCTTGCATGAATGAACTGTACAGGTAATCCGACAGTTTCTTGGAATGAAGACGCTTATGATGGGCAACATCGGCTGGTGCTGCTTTAATTTATCCACCATGAATTTATACAATTTCAGTTCATCAGGAATATTACAAAAAGAGATGCTGAAGTTGGACGGTACAATTTTAAGTAAAATCTCAGTGCTTTAAAAAATCTTCTCTAACAGAAGGAATATTTATCTATAGTTTTCGCCTACCCCCCCCCCCCGGGGGGGGGGCCGGCGCATGGGTATTTGGCGACCTAGGCAAACCTTCAGCCTTGCGCCACCCCCCCCACCCCACCCCCCACACACACATTAACTTTCGAAAATGAATATTGTACATTTATCCTTCACTTCTGGTTTTATCGTTCTATTTTTAGACGCTTATTATCTTATATTTAACGCTATTTCTCCTTCGTTTTTTATTCATTAAGCCCCCCCTCCGCCCCCCCCAATTGTTGCCGCCCGAGGCGACCGCCTCGTTTGCCTAGCGGCTAAACCGGCCCTGCCCCCCCCCCCCCCCCCCAACACACACACACACACATTTCGGCAGTTTGCACCGAATTTAAAGACGAAAAGCATCACGGATATAAAAAATGCACAGCACTTGGTAATTGCATTCATCAGTTTAGAACTTCTAACCTGATTGACGCCAGGGGGTCTCTAACACTGTCATTTTGTTCGTTTTTCAAACCAAAAAGGAGTTGGTTTACTAACACGGCCGCCACATTTGCGTCGGCCAGTCTGTTTTTCAGAGAAACGTGAGTGTAGTAGTTCATCGTCTTCGATAAGCTCCAAAAAATTCCGTACATTTCAGACATTTTAAGAGTTACATCACTTCGAATCCATGTACATAAGAGTTACCGCTTTACATTTTTATTTTTTTTTTCAATTATTTTGAGAAATATTAAAACTAGACATTGCAAGTATTGATGCAGACGAAGCAGTGTTTACCTTCTATGTATGTTAGTGCAAGGGCCCATCCCTTCGCTAAGAATGGACCTTTCCAGGAACCGGAAGAGGACAGTAAACAGGCTGGTTTACACTGAAAACTTCCGTTTGGTATGAAACGTGATCAAGATGTCAGTGTTAGGGACTCCCTGGCGACAGTCAGGTTAGAAATTATAAATTAATGAGTGAAATCACTACGTTTTTTATATTTGTATATCCTTGATGCTTTTCGTTTTCAAAAAAGGTAGAATACTAGTATTTTCCTCACAGAGATATAGTTATATCCATTGTTATAAATTAATGCTTTTAATTTACCCTTATCATTCATTTTATGACAAAGATGAGAAAGAAGAAGAAAAAAAAAAAAAAAGAGTGGTGTTTATTACGTGTTTATTAATCAGTTAATCAAAATTGTATGTAGGGGATGTGATGGGGCAACCACCATCAGTAATTAAGGATATAGTATACCTTTCGTTAACAGTCGTCATTGGTTGTATGCTCTAGCGTACAAACGGGGTGGGGGGGGGGGGTTCAGAGGTCTTGGGGGCGCCAAAACAGCTGATAAACATTCGGGCTCGTATTCTGGCCCTTTGGGCCATCATCTTCGCCCCGGGCGCCATTTACCCTTAGTACACCACTGGTTGTATGCTTGTTTCTATATTTTTAGTAACTAGAAGCAAGATATATACAAATATATACAACTAGTTCTCCTTCTCTCCCCCCCCCCCTCTCTCTCTCTCTCTCTCTCTCTCAATAAAGTTTTTTTTATGTATCTTGTCTTTTATATTTCAAACGTGTAAAGGAGAAAGTCGATTCTAACGGAATTGTGTCCTAACTATTGTATCCTTTCAAGTGAATTAAATATGTTCGTGCCAAATCACATACATGTGTTGTTGTTTTTTTGTTTTTTTTTTTTTTTTTTTTTTTTTTTTTTTGTAGTTTTGTTTCCCTTCTTGTCACTTTAAAAACTGTCTTATCGCATGGTAAGAAAACATTGTTAACTATTTTCTTTCCCACCTTGCGTCGATCCCGTCGTCCTAATATCAGTGTGTTTACTGCAATACACATATTATCAACGTTGTGCGTAGAGTTTTCCTATGCAGTAAAATAATGTACAGTACACCGTCATTCAGGTAAGATCTGTGGATCTTATTCACTTATTCACAAGTGGACTTCCTGTCGAAAGATATACCGTATAGCAGGTATATCCTTACACGCTGTTAATTTTTACAAACTTTTCTGTGTAAAATAAACACGTGAACATTGACATCTTTTGGGGGGTTCTTAATTCATAAAAAAAGGCTTGAAAAAAGTGAATAATTCATTTTCACTGCGATTTCTAAATAGGTTTTGGGGATATAGAGTTCGATATTAATTGTTTCTGTCGCTTTTTAAATCGAAATTCAACCTTCAGTGGGCATCCTAACACCGAGAGCAAGGTATTCACTACAAATCACAAAATACTTCGTTGCTGACCGATTCTATTGAATTTCACATACTGCTTCTATTTCCTGAATTTGATAACAATGATCAGTGTTATAATAATTTCTTCAACCAACTATAACACATCTTTTCTCCTATTTAATCAACTATAACACATCTTTTTTCCTCTTCAACCAACTATAACACATCTTTTTCCTCTTCAATCAATTATGACACATCTTTTTTCCTCTTCAATCAACTATAACACATCTTTTTTCCTCTTCAATCAATTATAACACATCTTTTTTCCTCTTCAAGCAATTATAACACATCTTTTTTCCTCTTCAATCATCTATAACACATCTTTTTCCTCCTTTATCAACTATAACACATCTTTTTTTTTCTCTTCAATCAATTATAACACATCTTTTTTTCTCTTCAAACAACTATAACACATCTTTTTTTTTCTCTTCAATCAATTATAACACATCTTCTTTCCTCTTAAATCAATTATAACACATCTTTTTTTCTCTTCAATCAATTACACACATCTTTTTTTCTCTTCAATCAATTATAACACATCTTCTTTCCTCTTCAATCAATTATAACACATCTTTTTTCTCTTCAATCAACTATAACACATCTTCTTTCCTCTTCAATCAACTATAACACATCTTTTTCCTCTTTATTCAATTATAACACATCTTTTTTTCCTCTTCAATCAACTATAACACAATTTTTTCCTCTTCAATCAATTATAACACATCTTCTTTCCTCTTCAATCAATTATAACACATCTTTTTCCTCTTTATTCAATTATAACACATCTTTTTCCTCTTTATTCAATTATAACACATCTTTTTCCTCTTTATTCAATTATAACACATCTTTTTCCTCTTTATTCAATTATAACACATCTTTTTCCTCTTTATTCAATTATAACAAATCTTTTTCCTCCTTTATCAACTATAACACATCTTTTTTTTTCTCTTCAATCAATTATAACACATCTTTTTTCATCTTCAAACAACTATAGCACATCTTTTTTCTCTTCAAACAACTATAACACATATTTTTTCCTCTTCAAACAACTATAGCACATCTTTTTTTTCTCTTCAATCAATTATAACACATCTTTTTTTCTCTTCAATCAACTATAACACATCTTCTTTCCTCTTCAATCAACTATAACACATCTTTTTCCTCTTTATTCAATTATAACACATCTTTTTTTCCTCTTCAATCAACTATAACACAATTTTTTCCTCTTCAATCAATTATAACACATCTTCTTTCCTCTTCAATCAATTATAACACATCTTTTTCCTCTTTATTCAATTATAACACATCTTTTTCCTCTTTATTCAATTATAACACATCTTTTTCCTCTTTATTCAATTATAACACATCTTTTTCCTCTTTATTCAATTATAACACATCTTTTTCCTCTTTATTCAATTATAACAAATCTTTTTCCTCCTTTATCAACTATAACACATCTTTTTTTTTCTCTTCAATCAATTATAACACATCTTTTTTCATCTTCAAACAACTATATCACATCTTCTTTTCTCTTAAAACAACTATAGCACATCTTTTTTCATCTTCAAACAACTATAACACATCTTTTTTCATCTTAAAAGAACAACATCTAATGTAGAGAAAAAAACATTCGATCTCGCTGAACTGAAGTAGTGTTCAAGTCATGACTTCACAGGTCATGTAGGTCACGGAAACTCGCGAAGGCCATTCCTGTGAGGTGCGTTTTTTCACAACTACTACTAAATTACCTGTATATCGCAAAAGACCCAACAAAATTTGATTTTTTTTATTTATTTTGTACATCTTAAAAATTCTCTCTTATAGCTTTAACAAAGTTTGGGGTTCAATTTTATCTTAAAGGGCCATTCACACTTTCTATCATCAGACATTAAAACTCTAGGTATTTACACACGTTTCCCTTTGATTGATTTTATAAATACTACTAGACTTTCACATACCTTAGTATTACCATTGGTACTCAGATCCTCTGCAATATCGAGGGGTATAGCCTCTGGGATTTTCTGCAGTTTACAGAGTATAAATACCGGTGTGTGTGTATGTGTGTGTGTGAGTGTGTGTGTTTTGCAGTTTATATTTATATTTATATAAATACTGTTGATATTATTTTATTGCTATTTTACAATGTGTATTGCCCTGTAAAGTCTTTAACTTATTTTCACGCTTTAAACATTTTTATTTGAACTATTGCATCGAGTAACCGTGCTCGAGAACGAAAGATGATCTTTATTTTTCCATATCCTTACCTATTGCTCTAATAATTGGTATTCTGACATTTTTTTTACATCTCAGCTGAAGGGACAAACAGTCTACTTAAATAATGCCTGCCCCAACATATCTACCTATCCTTTTGTATCCATTTACTTTGCCTATATAAGCTAATCGCACTATTGGATGAAATGCAATTTGTTTTCATACATACTTGTGGCTCACATACTGTATTTACTAGTATATTGATTATGCAATCTTGCAGGCTCCAAAAACATAATCATCGTAGACACAAGTGATCCCCGCAATTTGACTAATACTAGATATCTACCCCTTACCGGCGTAGACATCACTGACGTCGCATATTGCGCCGGTTACATATTTGTTGCCGTCAACGATAAATCGGACCCAGGAAAAGGAAGAGTTGTTGTCTACCAGGCCTACAATAGAGGTAGTAGCTCCATCACAGAAGTTCACAAAATAGTAGGTAAGTCCTGATGTATTACATTCACATTCTTGCCCACCCTGCAGAACCAATTAAAATAGCCTTGAAGAAAAAAAGAATTTTTAAAAAAACGCGTTGGTAACGTACTCACTTTAAACCTTTGTGATGCATGTTTCAATTCCCGGTTTCGACACATGTACGGATAAGGGGTCACTAATTCAAGGTTTATGATTTAAATTCTCCGGGTTGTCTCCAAACTAAAGGCCACCCCAAACTAACCAAACTAAAGGCCACCCCAAACTAAAGGCCACCCCAAACCATCATTCGAGCTGTTGAAAGTACTTATTAGAAATTGTTTGAACTTGTTGTACAATCAACGTAATAGATACAGTTCAGTACGCAGTAAGACAAAATACTAACACGGTGTTAACCATGTGAGGCAAAGGGTTATGTTTCTTAGTACCGAGACAGATGGAGTCAAATTGCCTGGCCCAAAGACACACCACGGTAGCTGACCCTGGATGATTAGATGGTAGTATTCGAACCCGCTCCATTTCGGTCGGGAGTCCGGTACGTTAACAATTTAGCCAGTGACTCCTGTCTGCATTAGTCGCCTCTTACGACATGCAGGAGGGCGCATTGGGCCTGTTTTACATCCCTAGCCCGCAAGAGATATGTGTTATTGTACACTCAAGATATACAATACTGAGTACGTTTCCATACCGCTCTCTCTCTCTCTCTCTCTCTCTCTCTCTCTCTCTCTCTCTCTCTCTCTCTCTCTCTCTCTCTCTCTCTCTCTCTCTCTCTCTCTCCTTACATTAAACACGTATGCGGCGTGTATAATGAGATATGAACTGCAAATGAACAGTCTGAATATGTCCATTCTTTCTTCACATGTCATTGAAGTACGGCCTTCATTTATCTTTCATATAATGCTTTGAAGCATGATAACAAATATTTGTATTTGTACAAAAGGCAATAGAAGGAGAGAAAAGAGAGGTATTGGATTTCATGAATATGTTATTATATTCTAGTGGGTGGTCGCCCAGAGATGCTGCTACCGACTGCAGACTGCAGAAAAGTGGTCATTACAATAGAAGCAGAGGCATACCAGAATAAGACGGGTCACGTGATTGACCCTGAAGGTGGAGTGGGGCTGCTGAAGTTTGACACAGCAAATATTTCGGGGAGCTATACTTTCCGGAAACTGGACTTCAAATCCTTCAACGACAAGTATGTATGCTCAAAAGCCTGATAAGACAGGTGAATGCCTTTAAAAGCGTCCCGACCCCAAAATAGGATTCATTTATTAAGATCCTCCCAAAGGAATCAACACGAAGGTAGGGAGATTCGGATCAATGTTTCAGGCCATTTTAAGAAAACGCTGAATCAAGCAAATCAAGTTACGATGAGCTCTTAATGCACGTTTCCACCCAGAAACCAAATCAATGTTTAGGGTTCTTCATAAAATGGTCTTTTTTCTCTTGAAAAATATTCTATGAAATACTATCAAAGATAAATTGAATATTGGCTCATTGTATCCTGAAATATGCAAAGATTCTGCTGAATTCCAAGTTTTATTTTCTGAATATTCGGTCAATGGAAGTTGACATACGTGTGATTTTTGAAGACAGGCAATCAGGTTGGATAGATCCTTTCTAAATATACATTCAGTTAAGTGTGTGTGTATATATATATATATATATATATATATATATATATATATATATATATATATATATATATATATATATATATATATATATATATATTCAATAAAACCTGTAGTGCGGATGGAAGATCTGTCTACTTTTTAGTACAGGAAATTGTTTGAACTGTCCCTTTTGGGGCACATACACAGATCGCTGCACATTTTATTATAGTTGTCTTTATAACCATTGCGATCATTAATTAAGTCCAGGACCATGTGTTATCATTTCGACACTTTTGACAAGGTTTTGTGCTTCTCTGACATGGCTTATGGACATTGGTATCTGCGACTTATAATTTCTTCCACGTCATCGAACTGTAGAATGGACATTTATTGTAATCAACTACTTATGCAATTTATGAAATTAGTTTTTCAAGATTTAACAGTAGGAATTATATCAGTTTTGCAGAAAAAAAGAAAATAAAACATTTGCAAAACTAAAATCCTCTCTTCAACGCAAAGTGCATTATCTCTTACTTGATCAGCATGACAAAAAATTGTATCAAATTATATAATCACGCCTCAATGATTTCAAGGTCTTATCCTATCAAATTCAATTTTGGATGTCTTTGCTTTCTCCGTTTAGGGTGGATGAATTAGCAACGAGAGGAGTTAGGCATGTATTTAGAGAGAATAACAATCCATTTTCCAACGATGTCGAGCCAGAATACGTGACTTTCAATACAGATGAAACCAAGGCTTATATATCATTACAGGTGGGTGTTATCATGGATAGAACATAGTCAGTTCAAACGTTTTGCATGGCACTAGGGAAGACTTGGAGCCTTACGGTTCAAAATGTTTCTTGAGTGCTCCAAAAAACATGAACTTCGCAATCCGTGTATGATCGTTTTCACATTAATAATTACCAGATGAATACATTATTTACAACTTAACTACGAAATGAAGTTAATAATAATAATAATAATAATAATAACAATCATAATCAACAACTAAACTCAATCGCCTCGTGCATTGCTGATGTTTGAGAACAGCTCCAGGTTCCTTGGTCAAACTTTTCTCTGTACTTCCGTATGAAATAAAAAAAATTGGCTGCATCCGCTCTGACAGTAACATGTTTGTCTTTCATCAAGTATACTTTCACAGAATTGACTATTTCTTTTGAAAGAGATGTTATTTGGTCTACCTTTTCTTATATCATGTTTACTAGTCTCCCTATTATCACTAAAACGTTTCATGCATCTACTGATTCCAGATTTAACAAGTACTTAGGTCCATAAACACCATCCAAGTCAGCATTTATCTGTAAAAAGGATTTTCTTAATTCTGCATAATCTTTCTCTGTTCGAAAACGGACTCATCTACCAGTTTATCACTGCGTTTACATATATCAAAATTAGAAAAGATGAAGTCACTAAATCTAAGACGTCATCAACTTTAAAATGACGTCACGTCCTAAATTGGGACGTTTTCAATTATAGACGGGCGAATTTTTATGACGTTGGGTTGCTTTATTTATAAGATATTGCATTTGTTTTAGAACATTTATATCAACCCTCGTAGACATATCAAAACTAAAATATATATTGTTAACTGAAAGTAGCTTTTGAATCCTATTTTTGAATGAATCAATACCTTATTTTTTAGATACACAGTGACGTAGCCTCGTTTTCATTTGACTTCGTTCCCTCCCCGCCCCCCCCCCCCCCACTCCATCGTTTGGCTTTCCATTGCATAGCGATGAAAGCCGAAGCGAACCGGGTTACCCAGGCTACAGCGAATATAAATAGTGGCCATCTTGAACTAGCCCGTAGATGTTATTACGTCATAATAATTTTAATGACGTCACAACGACTCAATGACGTATCATCACTAGCAGAAACATAGGCAATAGTTTTAGGCTTCTTGAACTAAATGTTTTCTTCAATTATTGTTTTTACCAGCAAGAACTTTAAACTTATAAAGCGCATGAGGTATGTCTTTGATGGTTGAAACGTCACCGATTGTTATTTTCAAAGCCTATCTTTTTATGAGGATCTATTCATCGCACATTTTACCAGATATCCGTCCGCCAAAGACTTACCAATTTGGGAAATATCACTACGATTATCTTAGTATATGTCATCCAACCCGCTTCCGTTTTATAGCTATTCAACGAAAGCCAAACCAGGGCCTGTCGAAAAACGAAATGAAACAAAAATGTAAAAAATTGACGTTGCTGTGCGCATTGACATATGTACATAAATTAAATAATGAAAAAAGAATCCATGCCAATTCACACCTTCAAGGTAAATAAAAGTAAAATTTGTATCACTGAGGACGAATGTTGTAAGATCACTTTAGTTGTTATTAGCCTAACCTTAATTTATGTACTTAATGCACATTATAACGTCATAATGTCGGTGATTTAAACACCTACTTTCTTCTGTATTTTCCTCTGACTGATATCTGCAAATTATGTATGCAAATACAGTCTGCACAGTCCGAGACTACGATTACTTCCGAGATAGCTTCAGAATATACATGTTTCGTTCTCTCAGAGGGAACGAGATTACAACGGTCCTTCTGTCATAGTAGTTATTTTAATGTTTCACTGGACAGTTTTTGGTGAAATTTCATTGGACGATGACAGATTGCAGAAAAATATACAAATAAAAACTAATTTTGTGAAAAGCGTGCTTGTAATATTGTTATCAAAGTATTAGGGTTAACCCCAAGTACAAATGATAGCTTTTATACTGAACTGTCATTATCCCAATCCCTCTTTTACAATGTTCAGATCCGACAATCGATGGCTACTTTAAATATGTTCCTATTACAAGGCGGCTGAAACAAACAATATGGACCTTATGCATGATTAAATTCTCAGTTATTATAACTGGCGTGTTTTTAGTCACTACTAGAAAATGCCGATTTAGAAATATTCGCTACCGTAGCATAGATACATAAATATGTAAACCAAGTTTTCCGTTCATTTAAAAGCAAGCTCCGCATTTGCTCTACTGCCCTAGTCTAACTGTTAAAGGCAAACACCAAACAAGCAGATCTGTTTTCGAGCTTAACTCAAAGTAAACGTAAACCAAATGACAGATTTAGTTTCTGTGTGAATTTATAAACACATGGCTCGTGCTTATTAGGCAGTAGAGGTGAGTGATGCTCAGTAGTACCGTGTTGGTTAGTAAGACGGTGTATTGATCAGTAGAAATGGGTGCTGGTCAGTAAGGCTGTGTGTTGGTCAGTTAAGGTAGGTATTGGTCAATCATGTCAAATGTTTTGCTCTCTTAGTCATTCAGTCGAGTCGCACATATTGTTTGCTATTTTCAAAGTCAAAAAATGCAAATCTCTTAAAGTACACGAAAACCTTATCTTAACGCTTAAGTCTGACCTTGTATGACAGTGCCGCCTCTCTTCACCAACAGCGCATTACACTAGGAGAACTTATCAAATCTAGGGCAACAAACACGAAAACAGTATTACAAAGTGAAGAACAAAACTGACATTGGATGTTTTGCAACACACTTTCTGCCAATCTTTATCGAAGCGACAACAATGCACGTCTCAAATCTAGAGCTACAGAAACAAAACAGTATTACAACGGGAAGAACCAAACTGACATTGGACATTTTGCAACACACCTCCTGCCACACAGTCCCACCCTGTTCAACCTATGGACATTTATTAAATTTCCCATTGACGCCATACAAACCAATCGTCTTAATCCCTACGGATGTTTTAAATTTACCTTGTCCGCATAGAGGCCCATAATGTTAATCCTATGCACATTGTTTTTACATCACTTTTCTGCTTGACGCCTTATAATCCCATAACGTTAAATCTATGGACTTTTTAACATTACCTTTCCCCTTGTTCGCATAGAGGTCCATAATGTTAACCTATGGACTAATGTTAAATTCCCTTCTTCGCATAGCAGTCATTGCCAAAATGGCGGTCGTAATGTAAATTCATCTTGTCCTTATAAAGGTCATTTTGTCCGTGTATCACTCCCCTGTACTACTTCCATGTTATTGTGAAGTCCATTTGAGTCATTCAGAGGGTCTGAGCAAAAATGACACAAAGAATGCATCCCAAATTTAAACTGAAGGTCACATAAAAAAATAAACCTTCGTAAAATTAGTTTTTATTGTTCCAGGAAAATAATGCAATTGCTGAGGTTGACCTTGTATCTGAAAGGATAACGACAATCCATGGCCTCGGCTTCAAAGACTGGTCCAAATTTAAAATGGATGCGAGCGACAAGGATGCTGGTAAGACAACCATTAGTAGCTTTTTGTTTTTTTCTTCTCAAATGTATATCAGATTTCGCACAAATCGCACATTAGATTTATTACTTCATAAATATATATCTATCTGTGTGTCTGTCTATGTACTTACATCGACATGCTTCTTTTATTTTCTTCTTTTTCTCATTATTATTATCATATGCCGAGTGGTGGTGGTAGCATTAGATGTAGTAATAGAAGTAATAGCAGCAGCAGTAGTTATAGTAGTACAGTAGTAGTAGTAGAAGCAGAAGTGACGGCAGTTAGAATTATTGCTGTTGTTGCTGTCGTCTTCATTGCTATTGCTGTTGTTGTTAATGGTACATTTTGTGGTGATGGAGAGAGAGAGAGAGAGAGAGAGAGAGAGAGAGAGAGAGAGAGAGAGAGAGAGAGAGAGAGAGAGAGAGAACGGGGAGGAGTCGTACTATTCCAAAATGAAAATCGTACCACAGAGAGTGCCTGAGATTTTGTAAATTGTTCAGAAATAGTTTCTAGTTAATTAGACATGGCCGGGTGGCCAAGTGGTCTAAGGCGCTCGCATCTACAAATCACTCGCCCATCTCACCAATGTGCGCGTGAGTTTAAGTCTCGGATCGACGAACGTGGGTATGTGAGAAAACTTGCCAGTAGCTTTCCCGTTTGTCGGTGGTTCTTCCCGGGTTCTTCCTCCACCAAATACTAGCCGCCATGTATAGCCTATCATGTGCTGAAAAATGGCGTTCACCCCACAAAAACAAACCAAAAAAATAGTTTGCTAATATTCTGCGTTTTAGCCAAACAATGGCTAGTGGAAACAAATTTATTTAACGTAATATCTAATCAGCTTCAAAAAGGTTGATTCTGATCTGGTTTTTATAGATGTTCATCTTAAGACGTGGCCAATATTTGGCATGTACCAACCGGATGCCGTAAAATACGCAGAGATCGGAAACAAAGGATACCTAATCACTGCCAATGAAGGAGACGCCAAAGAGTACAAGAACTGGTCTGAGGAAAGCCGCATGGCGGAACTAGAGATATCAGATATATTTGGTAAGCCATGGCAGTGGACCTCTCAACTAAGTTCCTTCTATCTACTAAGCTCCTCTTGCTGACTTCAATAAAAGTAAAGATATTCTGTTAAAATCTTCACACACAATTTAGTAGCATTGTCGATTATAGATTGAACATTTTTTTTTTAAAAAAAAGATAGTTACAACAATGCGATTGTGTATATATTACTTAATAAAAACCACTTTGGTGTCTGCGCCTTGATTTAAATGGCTCTAACAATACCCTGCCGACCTACTCATCTTTCTCGTATTTAGAGTGTGCTCCTAGATCGTTTCCAGTCGATATTCTGCAGTATAGAAGATGTGGCGTGGGGGTGGTGGTGGTGGTGGTTATCGTTATCTAGAGGATGATCGACCTCGGTGTTATTGCCCGAATCGAGTAAAGAATAATATAAATTGTGAAACTTATAGATGGAATGAATAGAGATCTGAGCAGATATATAGAACAGACTAAAACGAGCCCCCGTATATGAAATATAACAATTTAATCAATTACATAAACAACTGTGATAATGCATTACATTAGGAAGATACACTTCTTTTTGAAATAAATCATTCACCGAATTTTATACACAAATATACTTATATAAATAGCCGATCTGTTTAAATGATAGAATTAATTCATCATAGAATCGAGTGAACAATCGAAGTCATTGCTTTGTACAGCTTCATAACCTGGTTTCCTCCGGTTCACCTATTTGTTCAATTGGTTCCTTCGCTTTCTTCTCACTCTGACTATCTTCTTGCCTCTGTCGGCCCTCAAACTTTGTGTGGGTAGGTGGATACGTAGGTATGTAGATACGTGGATACGTCAGTGGATTACGTCAGTGGAGCTATTTCCCCTTTCAAAATAAACATAGAAGCAACCTAAATCTTCTGTCAGATATCCTACTGGGAATAGATCATTACTCCACTCTCGTTATGTCAGATAGCATCCTATCGGAAGTCAAACAGATACCAAAGGCTATCTGGTCAAGCCAAACACGGCTGGCCATAAACAAACAAACCTAGTTTCATAAGATTAATGTATTTCCTAACGGCTATTTCATCGCTGACTCACATTAACATCACACGAGACATAACAGTTCCGTTCTCGATTATACAAATAAATGAATGAAATTCATTACATGGCTTAACTACGTTAATTTCAGCGAATACACACATTCAAGTCTTTAGCGTCCATGAAATCTCACTTCATGGCTTAACAACGTTAATTTCAGTCGATACGCACCTAAGTTTTTATCATACATGAAATCATCTAAGATCGGTGAATTCACACGGATTCTCATACTCATATCAACTAAAGTAATGCATGAAATTCTTAAAATACATGACTCCTATAACACTCAAGACAACAAATTCAAACAATCTGTCAAACTTATATATAAGATCATTAAACGAATTCAGATAATGAACTCAAACACAGTTATACTCATATCAAGAAAATTGATCTACGAATTTATACAAATAAATTCATGCAAATATAAGTAAATAAATTCAAGCAAATAATTATATTGGTATCAACGAATTACATGAGATTGACGCAAATACCTTGTGCTTTCAAGTCTTGCTCGCTTCTAAAGCCAGAATTGTGTCAGTCAACTTTCCAGACATCCAGTCCCTTGGATAATTGTTTTACGAGATAATTTCTTGCAAATTCAATCTCGGAGTCCCTTATACTCTCACGGAAAAAACGTAGACTGGCTAAATTTTTCGATGTGGCATATTAAAACTATGAAATTTCGTGTGGGAAACACGCCCCTTATTTAGCGTAGCCAATCAGGATTAAATATATCTACCGCCTTTTATAAATAGGCGCCAAAATTTGCGGTCATCCTGACCCTCTAGATTTCCAATTAACTGATTCTGGACAATCTCAATTCTGACATTTTCGATACAAAGATTGAGTCAACCTTTTCCCTTCCAGTTTCTCTGACTGTTAAATAAACGAATGCTTAATTAAAAATCGGTTCCTCTCACAACACAGACCGCAGCATAGCGATTTAATACGCACCCTGTCCTCATAAATCTAATTAATTGTTCTCTGTCCAAGTTAATGTTCTCTTTATAGATCGACAGCAATTTGCACCCTTACAGAAGACAACAAGGTTTTCCTTGATATGCAAATTTCTGAGCGTAAGCGTATAGGTAGAACACATCCAGCACACAGAAGTGTACTTTTGTTTAAAAAACGATGCTTTACTTTTTGTCCAAACAACGATGCTGTACTTTTTGTTCAAATAACGACGATGTAAAAAAAATAGTTTCTATCGCTACAGAAGTAATGTCGCTGTAAATACAGTCTAATCTCGCTGGCTCAAAAATCGGTTGGCTCGAAGACTCCGGCTAACTCGAACTGCCATCTAAGTCCCGGTGGAGTCGCTTTAAATGATATTTTAAAACAAAGAAGAAGAAAAACAAATCCTAATAGCTCGAACAGTTTCCATCGAACTTTCGAGCTGAATCCGCTGTCCTTTGATTTGATAATTAGTAGGTATAACTCTTTGGCCTCGTGCCACCTAAACATCTTAGCATACAAAATGTTTTTGTGTTTGTTACTGTTGTTTTGTTTTTGTTTTTTGTTTTTGTTTTTGTTGTTTTCGTCGTTTTACTGCAATAACCACTAACTATCAATTACTCTTTTGTTTTCCTTTCTATTCATTTCGTTCTGCAATATATTTAAAGCAATAGTTTACACTTTTTCTATAATCTTTTCCATTTGTTGTTTAGATATGAGCTTCCTCATAGAAACTAAACACTTATATACATATGCATATCTTCTCCGTGTCAATATATTTAGTTAATTTATATCCTAGTATCAGATAGATCATGATGTTGACATTTGTTGGATCCATATTGTCACAGAGAGAGAGAGAGAGAGAGAGAGAGAGAGAGAGAGAGAGAGAGAGAGAGAGAGAGAGAGAGAGAGTATTAGTAATATTACTTTTTTAATTACTTCATTGTTTTATACATACATACATACATACATATATATATATATATATATATATATATATATATATATATATATATATAGGTGACATGTCAGTGAAAAAGGATAACTAGAACTGATTCGTTTGGACTAATTAATTTCGAGCGATACAAACTGTGCAAGATAATAGCAAATGATCTACACATGTCATATTGTCATGTTAATATATGTAGGCTAACAGTTGGCATATTAGCATGTTTTATTTATTTCAGAGAGCAACGCTACCCGTAGAGAAGAGTTAAGACAAATTAACCAGCTTGGTAACGTATAGTAGAAAAACTGCGAAAACATTAATTTTTTTTTTTAAACAGAAATGTTGAAACGTACTGAGATGGGAAATAAAAGAGCTTTATTGACATGTAAAGAAAGAAACATATTTAGTACTATACCTAAAGACTATAGGAATAGCGAAATATTTTAGAATCCTTTTGAAACATGTAAGTATTGACAAAAAGATGAAAATGCTGAGGTCCATTTATTAAAAAAGATAAGTCAAGTGTCAGGGGCGACACCAGTATAAAATTCTTGTCTATTTATGACAGTCAGTCTTAGATCTCTTTTCATAAACTTCCGAATTTTTAAAACAAAAATGGGTTTACTGCTGGATCTACGATGCTCTTATGATGCCAATGTAGTTTGGTGCTGTCCAGAATGGCTCGAATTGAGGAAAAAAAATAAAACGGTTAAATTAGGTGTAATGTTATTCATCCAACCTTTCAGAAATGCTATAGACATAATTTTCTCAAAATGAGTTTCACAAATCTTAGGGATAAGCTTGCAATACTTACACATGTTTGTTCTCTCTCGAAAACGGTACTTTTGAATAACTTTACCCATTATTAAAGTCAAAGGGACTATTATGTACAAAAATAATGCAAATCACATCTTTCATTAAGTAAATGGTATAATATACTGGCTTCTGATTGGCTGATGTAATGTTACAATTAAATAGATTACAATAAACATATTCATAGAACGAGCAAGACTTTATTCCTCTAACATCTTTTTAAACAGGGAGATTGAAGGTCACAAAAATTGAGGGCAAGAATCTTACAACCGGAAAATACGACAAACTGTATACATATGGTGGGCGTGGTTTCAGCATCTGGCGGGCGGACACAATGGAACAGGTGTACGATAGCGGGAGTGATTTTGAATATTTTACCTATCTCACGACGGGATTTCTGTTCAACAGCAATGTAGACGATGGAAGGAAATTGTGTGCTTCGTTTGACTCAAGGTCAGACGACAAGGTAATTATCTCTTGTCTGAATTAAATATTTTTACGAAAGTAACATTTCATATAATAGTGGACTGGGGCAAGAGATCGAGTATTCAGTGATATAATTTCAGAACGTCTTAATGTATTATACCTTTATTTCTTGTTTTAATTTTCAAGGGCCCTGAGCCAGAATCTTTGGAACTAGGGTTCATTGACGATACACTTGTTATTTTTATCGGAAACGAAAGACCAGGTTCACTCATGGTATACACCGTGGACAGAACTAAGTCAACACCGCAACCAGTGTACCAAGGTATGTATGTTGATGTTCCTCCGGATTACGCCAAGACATGGGGTGAGCTGTACGCCGAAAGAAAAGTTACAAACCTGGATCCGGAAGACCTCGTGTACGTTATTTTTTCTTTCTTCCTTCATTCATTCCTATATTTTCTTTCCTTTCTTTATCAATTCCTTTTTGTGTTCTTTTTCCCCCTTTTCTTTTCGACGTGCTAATATTTCTGCATGGAAGATTTGATAGATATTATTGTTTGACCAACCATTGTGATTACCCGAGTCAAATACATGTGGATTTTGGCAAACAAACTGCTGAAACTCTTGAAATACAAACTACTTCCAATATTGATAGCTCTTTCTTTTCTATAATCTGCCACTTGAAATTTAAACATCGTCTTAAACCTTTATGATAACATTTGTTTCAACCTCATTCTTCCTCTTACTGCATTTCCCATACGCTGAGTTCGTATATTATATTTTCCGTTATGTAGGGTTTCTTGTTACGTTACGGTCTCCATATGTAAGGTTGCAAGAATGTCCATTCACCTGCTGGACTAAACAAATATATTAATATTTGTTGCAAACTCCTTCCACCCTCATTTGGATAGGAACAGCTTTATTATTTGGGACATAAAATATAAAATTTACGTGACTTATTTCTTTAAATACAAGTTAGCTAACTTCTGAATTTGACCAGGGAACTAAATAGCACAGGGACTGGAAACAGCGGCGGACATGAAAGAGATTGATATATCCGGTTCAGAACATTCCGCGAACTCCCGCGACGAGTGAGACTACGATAAGCGGATGTTGATGAATGGCCACAAAAATAGCTGTGACCCTCTGTAGAATTTTTGCAAAGGCTTTGAAAGGACAAATTTAAGTGATTTTTAAAGCTTGATTTTGAAAGAAAATATGTACATCTGTGGTTTGTGCCACTTTTTTGTCAAAATTCTTTTACAAATAATAATAACTTTACTTAATTTAAAGTTCTTTTAAAAAAATTATAAACAAGAGAGACATTTTGTAAAATCAAGACAAATATTCCTATATCCTAATTTTAATAATAAAATGTTGATATGAAAATTAACCTATCAACATGAGACATGATTCCCATGAAAAAAATTACTTTTTAACATTAATTTATTAATTTGATGATCTAAAATGTTTTTATAATATTTAAAACCCAATCGCAGCAAATGATAGACTACCCAAAGAATTTTTTAAAAGGCTTCGTCACGGATGTTGTTTGACAAGATTTTAGAAAATGAATTGAAGATCAGAAGTATATGTCAGTAGACCCCCCCCCCCAAAAAAAAAAAAAAAAATAATAAATAAATAAATAAATAAATAACTAAAAATGATTTAAAAAGTAGAAGGATAGATCTGTGGCGTCTGTTACGTTTTGGTGCAAATGTCTGATCAATAATATTCAATAGCATCAAGTCATAGACGGCCAATAACATTTTGAAAAGGCGTTGGCATGTTTCAAGTCATAGACTGCCAATAGCATTTTGAAAGGCGTTGGCATGTTTCAAGTCATAGACGGCCAATAGCATTTTGAAAGGCGTTGGCATGTTTCAAGTAATAGACGGCCAATAGCATTTTGAAAAGGCGTTGGCATGTTTCAAGTCATAGACGGCCAATAGCATTTTGAAAAGGCATTGGCATGTTTCAAGTCATAGACAGCCAATAGCATTTTGGAAAGGCGTTGGCATGTTTCAAGTTATATACAGCCAATCGCATTTTGAAAAGGCGTTGGCATGTTTCAAGTCATAGACAGCCAATCGCATTTTGGAAAGACGTTGGCATGTTTCAAGTCATAGACAGCCAATAGCATTTTGAAAAGGTGTTGGCATGTTTCAAGTCATAGACAGCCAATAGCAATATGAAAAGACGTTGGCATGTTTCAGGTTAGACCGATAAATGAAATTGATTTATAAATCATAAGGATGTATCTGTGTCAGGTATTGCTTTATTTGGAAAATTTATGATGAATAATGTTGATTTGACTCATTTAAAATATATTATACATTTTCTTTACAAGAACAGTCGTTTCAAAAATATCTTCAAGGCAAGATTTAGCAAATTAAACATTGGCCAAAATATTATGAATAACGCAATAAGATGTTTAATGTGGGACATTTTTAAAAAAAAAATTATTCAGAAAACAGGAACATGAATCTCGAGCTTGTGCTACTGTAAATGCAATATTTTTAATGAAGAATATTGTTTATTTTACTCATTTTAAAGTTATTACAATATTTAAAACCAAATCTGCATTCAAGTGAATATAAAAATGTACCTCTACTTTGGAGAGGTAAAACAGGAAGATCAACACGTACTCACGAGACATCATACCTAGCAGGTAAGCTGTCCAACCCGACAGGAGGTAGACTGGCGTTTTCACTCGGGTGAGAAATTCGCACCTCTTTTGAGACATACGCTTATTTTTATCTCGGGTTGTTTTCATTCCCTGTTTTATTTAGTTTCTTGATTTGACCTAAATTCAAACAATACACTTTGAGTTATCAAAGCTCCAAGTTACTATTTATTTTTTAAATTTAGTCTACTTGGTGGGACTATGTCAATTTCGCTCCAACATGCTAGTCTGTGTTATGTAACATTGTGCAATACTCATGCCAGCAAACAGCTGAATGCTGTATTATTTGGTGACAGTCAAAGGTGCTCAGCAAGGCTGATTGACATTGTGAATTATTAATTAATCAGACACATGCTAAATACCAATTTGCCATTTTCTCATTTGCCTATAACAGCTATTGCGCATTCAATCGGGAACGATTCGACTGAGTACATGATGTAAATGCACAATGCCGATTTCGAACGAGACGACCGGTCTTAATGCGGAATTGCGCATGTACAGCTGTCGTCAGTTGAATGCGATACATCTGTCTCCGTCTAATCAATCTAATATCATACTGATATAGTTGTTACCATTTCAGTCGAATGTGAAATTTTTAAATGTGTATTCAACGCTATTTTATGAGTTTGACGATATGATAGTATAATTTCATGTTTTAGATGGTCAGGTCATGAATGCTTCATTCCATTCTTGACAGACTAGAAGAGAATAGAACAACTTTATTCGTATAATATTTCTCAGGCCACTCGCAGGTGGCATACGAGAAAGCACAAATTGCATTTAAAGTGGGGTAGGGTATTCCTTTTAAGGCGGTACTGATTACCTAATGTGGAAATAAAAAAAAAATATGTCAGAGAGAGAGAGAGAGAGTTATTAATGAAAGATTGGGATATAGTCAAATCGTACAAATGTGTATGGCAAATATGCGTCAATTTCAAATATATAATAAACAACATACATAAAAAGTGATATAAAGAAATTAAAATAACAAGCGCGGTCATAATGCTTTTGCTTTTTTTTTTTTTTTCTTTTTTTTTACAAATTTAGATAAATTCATAAGGTTTCAATTATTTTTCTTGTTCCCGAAGTTTTACCAAATTTGCTCTAATGCAAACAATAATGAGTCCAGGTAAGTGACTTCCCAGCGCCTTTTCTTGGACAGGTAATTAATGGTTACAAGCCTGATATTTCAGTAGAGGAACGTATACCATTTTCGGTAGCGATATTAAAGTAATCTTCCAAGTTCAAGTATTGTTTGAAAGTATAATAGTTTCTTTTTTTTCCTTTAAATGTTTACCATACTGGTTTTTGGTGGCCATAGGATTATTGATTGAATCTTGGTTTTAAAACAAAATTCTATCTACAGACAGAAATCAACATGTTTTTCATGCAAGAATCCCATTTGTAGTTATCACCATCATTTGAATAGTTAGTTACACGTGACTTTATATAAGGTTTCAGAGATTATAGAGTGTTTTGCATTTATTATTTAAGTCCAAAACCCAGTCTTTCTAGACTTAATATAAATATCAATTGGCTTTCTTCCCAGTTCACCGTATATAGAATGTAAATAGTAGTGCTCTTCCTGAGTTTTGTAATGTTTTTATAAATTCATTGTACAGATTCTCAATAACCTTGGTAATTTCAAAACCCCAAATATCACACCCGTAGAACAGAATTGGCAATACTGTGTGACAGATATTACACCCGTAGAGCAGAATTGGCAATACTGTATGACAGATATCACACCCGTATAGCAGAATTGGCAATACTGTATTACAGATATCACATCCGTACAGCAGAATTGGCAATACTGTATGACATATATCACACCCGTACAGCAGAATTGGCAATACTGTATGACAGATATCACACCCGTACAGCAGAATTGGCAATACTGTATGACAGAAGAGTTGTAATTGTAAGTTGTTGGGGTTTTTTTTTGTTTGTTTTTTTCTTCATAAAAGATGCTTTGCTCATTTGGCATTTTCGAAATTGTCTTTAATAGTTTTAAAAAATAAATAAACAAACAAACAAACAAACAAAAACCCACTGCGGTTCCTGGAAAGAAGACCATCGGTCCCATATCATGCCTGTAACATCTGTTACATTAAGGTAAGAAGGGTGGTTAAAATCCTTGCCTTATTTCTTGAAGGTATAACAGTAAATTGCAAAATGTCAACTACTGTGGAAAAATCGTCACATAAATATGTTGTATCTAACATTTGACAGGAATTGATCTTTCCGTTTTCTATACAATAGCCTTTAAAACAATTTTTCCTGATTTGTTTAAGAAAATATGTTAATATGATAGCCAAAATATTTCTTCTAGGGAACCGTAAAACAATTTTTCAATATTTTGCTTCGTGAAAAGAAATTACTCACGAGTTTCTCAACATACTATAAGATACGAGTTTTCCTTCAACAAACTTACTCCGGACAAGCGAGTTTCTTCCCCACCCCATAAGTCACGTGACAAAGGTACAAGGCTATTTCAATTTTATTTGTTATTGTACCGTATGGGACCTAGCGCTCATCTTTGCATGTCTGCATTCACTATTTAATGGAGAAATATATATTAAGACCGGCCTTGAGTTGCAGGAATATTTTAGGAAGCCAGGTGTTTTAATTACTCTGCTTTTTCTTTAAAAGTTATTGAGTAAAGTAAATATCCTGCAAAACTTGGATTTCTAGTTGGCACAGAAAGCTTAGATGACGATCAAGTTGACATGTTTAATGAGAAGTTTTAAACACACGATTAATACTTAGTACGTAACAGTTCAAGGAACATTCTGGGTTAAACAATTATTTCGAGATCGAGGGATACACTTTTTTTCCCCCTTAAATATGGAAACAGATGAAAACCAGAAATACACAAAGGTAATTTAAAGCTTAAAAATAATTTTTACGAACAGTCCATTAGTCAATCAATCAACCAACCAATTAACCAAACAATCAATTAATCAGGTCTTTATGATATAAACTGATGCAATAATCCTCCACATGGATAGATAAATTATGAAATGGCACTTATCAAGATCATTTATAATAGCAGTTTCGTAACTAATACCAAAATGTATATATTTTAGAATACTGCAAGGTATTCATTTGTTTTAAATATCTCACATATTTCATCAAAATGCAAAATATTTGGAGGATATATGTTCGATAGATAGATAGATAAATAGATAGATAGGTTGGTAGGTAGATAGAGTGATAGATAGACAGAATTACCTATTTGTACACATGCATACATCATACATACATACATACATACATACATACATACATACATACATACATACATACATACATACATACTTCGCCAACTTACATTGAGAGACGTTTAATAATGATAAAACAAAAGCGCATCGACTGACCAAATCGGTGACATAATTGACAGGTTTAATTATGGGACCCCACTTATACATGCCCGGAAAATATAGAAATCGCCGTACATAAATTACATAATTTTAGAAGAGTGATTTTACAAACCTTTGAAAATACGAAATATATGATAGTAGCTTGTCAAAACAAACAGGATACTTCGGGTGGTCGCTAAGATTCATCTACATCATTAGAACTGATTGAATTTTTCGAAATTAACTCAGAAATACACAGTTTTAGATTTTATCTGTTGAATACACAGCGGTGGTTACAATTTCATTGTTGTATGTCGAAAATTCCAATTTCACGTGTCGAACCAAATTGTTTGTGTTGAAAGTTCCATTTCATATGTCCAGTTTTGGGATTTTATCTGTTGAATTACACAGCGGTGGTTGAAAGTTCCATTTCCTATGTCGAGAATTCCAGTTTCACATGTTGAATCAAATTGTTTTTGTTGATATTCTCTGTCGTTCATGCATTTAATTGCACATGTTGTTCAAGACCACTTTATTCTGTTTTGTCCATAATGTGAAGATAAAACAAGAAATGTTTGTATTCTAGAAATTATGATATTCCAAATATTGGTTATAATTAGAACACAGGTAAAAAGCACACTTAATTACTATCATCTTCCTCTACTGTTTAAGCAAAGAAAATTTCTTCCATTCGTTTCCACAATGTTTACACTTTCAACCTGCCATAGTTTTTAACTTTCCTTGTTTATGTCTTTGCAGAGTTAATTTTTGTCACCAAAAATCAAGAACCAATGTTTTTTTCTTTTTACAAATATGTTTGAATAAGTTCTGTATTTTTATTACATTAAAATTAAAGGCTTCTCTAGATATATATTGATTGTTCATAATGTAAAAAGAGATCAGAGTAATTTTCTGACACGCTTGTGGCAAACATTTACCCTTTGTCGCACACTTCTAGCAAGAAAAACTGTGTGTGCCTCAAAAGTATTTTTCCCAGGATCTAATAAGGGCATGGTAAATATCCTCCAAAAAAGGCACTTTAAAAGCTTATCTCACATGACTCGTCAAACTATGACACGCGTTGGACAAAAAGGTAAATCACGCTGACTCAGAGGGGCCCTCTTAGGTTTTGGAGAGAATTGAATTTAAAATAATACATACCATCAGAAAGAGGTGTAATTTAATTCATTAGTATTAGTAGTAGTTGTGTGATTGTAGTAGCTTTTCAGCACTAACCCTTTAACTTTTATTGTGTTTTATATGCTAGGCAATCAAATCACGCTTAGATAAATTCATTTAACAATTTTAGGAATACCTTTTTTAACCTTAAATTCTCCTTCCATTAGGTTACTAATTACAGAATGATTACTTACTATACCCATACTCTCTCTCTCTCTCTCTCTCTCTCTCTCTCTCTCTCTCTCTCTCTCTCTCTCTCTCTCTCTCTCTCTCTCTCTCTCTCAGGCGTTGGTTCGAAAGTGATTGAAGTTTGCTGATTTGGGAAGTATCCAGGAAGTTACGCATAAGTGTTACAGTTATTCAAAAAACCGTCACTATAATTTCTATTGAATATCTATTGTTGAGTTGCATACCTATGTGAACTGGGTTACTTATATATAATCCGGGACTGAGATAAGTAGACAATAGTATATTATCTTAGTCCCATGTATAATATTCACCTTTAATTATCGTCCTTAAGCTTTGAATATACCTTGGGAAGATCTAGATGTCATACTGATAGATAGATAGATAGATAGATAGATAGATAGATAGATAGATAGATAGATAGATAGATAGATAGATAGATAGATAGATAGATAGATAGATAGGTAGATAGACAGATACGACCGAATCTATCTCTCTAAATGAGCCTGCACACTGTTTAGTAAAACAAGAGAACAAAAACATAATGTTAAAAATTAAAAAAAAAAAAATTAATTATTATTTCAGCTCCTGAACGATTAAGCGAGAATTTTTTATTTTTTTTTTTCTCCTATCCGTTTTTGACCAGCAGAAGTTGTGCTCAATGCAAATCACTCTCAAATGATCCTTACTACAGTTTGTACTCAATTGTTTACATTGACGTTTTATTTGCCTTTGCAGTCGTATGTCCCAAAAATGCCCCCCCCCCCTCCAATTCCTAACGTGTAATTTTGTTCGGTTCCCCTAGATACTGCTTTTACAGTTTAAACAATATACTACATATATGTGTGTATGATTTCACAATTTATACCTGTTTTAAAGATTTTTACTATATCTGAATTAAATAAAAAATCACACAGCTTACAACTATTCATTTCACAATTAAAACAACCAAGTTTGTCGATATTCGGTAGATTGGATCTCACTAAAATGTCCCTTATGTTCTTATTTCGTTTGTAAGCTGTAACAAAAGTGCATATTCCAAACGCTTCAGGATTTTTTTTAAATGCAAATCACTAAAATGGTCTCTAACATACTCGGATGCAGAGCCTGCGCGTATATTGAAATGAATAATCAATGGAATTATTTCTTGTGCTTTGTTGTGAATATTTTTTTTTCTTAATGCCTCAGATTTCATTTTCCTAAGATCACTGATTCTGTAACCTCTTTCTCGTAGTCCTCCGAAAAGCAATGAACAAACATCATGAAAGTCTTGTTCATTGCTACAAATCCAGCGGAATCGCAGTATTTGAGATTTAACAATGCTCCTGAATGTTTGCCGTGGATGAAAACTATTTTTATGTAGCAATTGATTAGTGTCAGTTTCCTTGAAGTATACCCTAGTATCCTGATTATCTCCCTTTTGCAAAGTTATTTCACGTTTATATTGTTACATCGAAGAAGTACTTTCCTTACTAATGTTAGTTTAAATTAAATTGATAAATGGTGGCTATTAATCCAAACAGAAAGTCTTAAGTTCTTCTTCCGAATGTCTCCAGCTGAAGAAAATATAATCAATAAACCTAACATAGATAAATGGTAGCTTTTGGGGCCTGAGCCAATATTTCTTTTTCCCATTCAGCTACATAAATGTGTGCATAAGATGGAGCAAACTTCTTCCCCATAGCTGTACCTTTTTGTTGGAGTTACATTTTTTCATAAAAAGAGGGGTTTTTTTCAAGACAAATTTTCAGTAAATTTAAAATGTCATCACCCGGTCGATTTGGTTCTGGATTATCAATAATTACCTTTCTACAAGCAGCCAAACCATGATCATGCTCGAAGTTAGTATAAAGGCTATCAGTGTTTGCTGTGACCAGAATACAGTTTTTAGGAGGTTTAATTTTACTTAGTTTTCCTGAAAATCATTTGTATCTTTAGCATATGAAAACTGTTAATGAGCCAGACGGTTTAAATAAAAATCCATCCATTTGGCAATATGCTCAGTTTCATTTGAACAATCTGAACCAATGGACCTACCTGGTGGAACTTCCCTTGATATAATCCAGTTTTTCACCGTCTTGTGAACTTTCGGAAGAAGATAAAAAAATAATTTGGTCTTAAATGTTTCGGAATCAAGTAGTTGAATCCCCTTTTATTTCCAACCTCTCGACACACACACACACACACACACACACACACACACACACACACACACACCTTCATGTAATTTTCCAAGCTGACGTCTGGCTTCCAATGTTGTATCATGATAAATCGGTTTTGAAAGAGGCTGATACTATTCCAAATTATTTAATTTTCTCTCCGCATCCAAAACATACTGATCTCAGTCTATGACAACAATGTCATTTCCCTTATCTGTCTTCTTTATTAACAAAGATTTGCTTCGGGATAAATTTTGCAACGCGCTAATTTCTGATTTACTGAGGCTTGAATTCTGAATGAAAACGTCAGGCATGTTTCGTTTATAATGTGAGAAATGCAACTTCCTACATCCTCCGGTACACAAGCAGGCTGGATTTGTTTTTGAATTTGGATTCACGTGGCTGCTTATTTTGTTTGGAGTGACCAAATAGGTAAAATGAAATTTTAACCGACAAACGCTTTTCAAAATCTTTTATATTATCGTTCAAAGTATCTATATATATATCTATATAAAATTGAGACCTTTTGAAAGTAGACTGTGCTTCGATGAAGTAAGAACGTGAGTCCAGATTGCAGACCTACAAAAAAAAGTTCACCAGCACTGATTGTATATAGCCGTAGTCTCGTCCGTCCAGTGTATTGTCAGTCCCTGAAAGGAACTTGGAGTCTGCTAGTTTAGGGATAAAATCCAACTTTTTGGAGATACAAGAATTTAGCATGTCCAAGTGTTTGCGTTCCTCGAGGGAAAGTTTCGGAGAGTAATTTACCAGCTGAAAGAATTTTTTTTTGTATTGGCCAACGCCTGTTTTGACAAAGCAGCGCTAAGTTTCCGAAGTTCAGCAGGGAGAGTTTGAGCACCACTCTTTTGCCTATCATTATTCCTGATGTTTACAATTACTTTCTTGACGTTTGTTTGCGGCTCAGACATCTAGGACAAACGTGTCAGGTGCTGTATCTTGGCACCAGGAAAAGATTCTATCATAGCGTTCCCGAGGTGGCATTTGTCTTGTCGAATACGTGTTCAATCTGAAGTGCAATTACTACCACCTCTTCACAAAATTTAGGTAGGGACCAGTCATCATATTTGCATTATCTTCTTGTGTGCGTCCTCAGTATTGTGTTGTTACGTGCTCGATTTCTAGAGGTTGGAGGAGTAGTCCAGTGAAAGGTCGCACGTTAGTCGAAATGGGTGCTCGGGCGCGTACACAGTTTGCATAGGATTTGTCAGAAGTAGGGGAGTTGAAGTACCTGGTGTCATTGCTGTCAGCGGAAGCGAGTTAGGGGATTAACAAAGACAAGCGGACAGGCTTTCGGAGACGAGTTCCTTGTACTTGTCCGTCTGGCTGAGTTGGTATAATACGATTTGTTAGCAACATGCTGTAATATGCAAAATGCAGGGGTGTCGTTAGAGGAAATTGGGGAAAAACCTATTAGTAAGTGTGATTTGTGAGGGAGGTGGTAGCTAGTGCGTTTGTTAACACGTCTTTGTATCGGTGTCTGCCGGTGCGATTGACGAAAAAATGGCGCGTCACTTCCAGAGTGCAGATCTGTGCGAAGATTTTTTGTACCGAGGGTCCTCGCTCCCGAAAATGTATTTGTCGAAATGTGTTTATACTGTTTTCTGGACTATTGTTGTATTTTTGGAACGCATCTGACACTCCATAATCTAAAATTGGTCCCAAATACTAATTTCACCCAAAGCCTCAGATGTCCAATTTTTATAGTGTTCCCTCATACAGTTTTGAGCAGAGTCGACCAAATATCAAATATTTACCACTTTTCTCAGTTCAGAAAATATGGAGACATTGGGCTTACAGGACCGAAGGAAATCATGGAGGCGACGTTCTTTTTCTCTGATTTTTGGTGGCACTCCGTCCGCAAAGTTTCTTAAATGGTGATTCGCCTGAATGAAATCACTAAATAAGCTGGCAAAGTCTGTCCTAGTTCCGTCCACTGTCACTTGTGGGTTAGTGTAATTACAGAGTAGATGAAGAAAACTTACAATAAAATGTTGGGCGTAATTTAGAATGTAATTTTCGGACAAATATTAATTATTTACAGTTATTTATTTTTTTAATTGTAAATGTTGAGCCAACGTTAAATAAAAGAAACACGACAGTCAAATTTGGAATAAAAAATATTCAATTTACGATTAAGAAGGCCAAAGCTTGAGTAAAATTTAATGCTGTCAAGGATAAAAGATTTTTATGTTATGAGTAAATAAAATTGAATAGTGCAGTTCAATCAGATTTAGTGTCCCCAAATTGTCGTCCTTAAGCTTTGAAGATACCTTGGAAAGATCTAGATGTCATACTAATAGATAGATAGATGGATGGACGATAGATAGATAGATAAATAGAAAAGTAGGTAGCACTTTCTCTTATCTCAAATTTTTCCATCGTGTTGAGGTTAAATATGTACCACACACGAATTTTACATTTTGTCTCGACATTTGATAGTTTCAAGCGAATATTTGAAGGAGCAAAGACTGAACTCAATTGAAATTTGGAATGATTTGGTTATTATTGTTGCTGTCAGAGTTTTGTTTCTGATCGGAAAATTTCTCGAGAGATACATTTTTCCTCTAGTGACCAGATAGTAAAAGTATTTTGTAACTTTTTTTGTAACGGATTTTTGGTAATAATTAGAGAATGGTAGATTATTGTAAAAAATTTCACTGCGTTTTTCCTTTTTGAGTACATATCACGATTTAAAATTTGCCCAACTTTAATAATTAAAGACACAGAGACATTCAAATCTGCGGAAAACAAATTGCATATTGTAAAACATTTTTGTTGCCTGTCTATCCTGAAACGTACATCTGAAGGCGGGTCTCTCTCTCTCTCTCTCTCTCTCTCTCTCTCTCTCTCTCTCTCTCTCTCTCTCTCTCTCTCTCTCTCTCTCTCTCGTATACATACATTCTAATTTCATAAACCTTTCCAATTGCTTTTGTATTACATGGAATTATTTCATAACTCAGTGTTTTTCTTTTCTCATAACTCAATGTACTTTTCCCAGTATTTTGTTCAAAGCATTGTTTAATAGTGATGCAGCAATGACGATGGTTTGCAATGATCCACCTTTTTGTTGGATTGTAGGTCATATATACATTTAGGTAAACACTTTGGATGATCTCTTGCTAAATCTGACAAATTTCAACCAAGGTTTCTCGCAAAGTATGGCAACTACTCTCGATTTTAGTCTTAATTTCATTTCTTTACAAAATATGATCACACTTCAGCGCACCATTCTCCCATTGATCCCGCATTGCTTGTGTCAGGGGTGAAAGTATTACAAGGGTTTACAGATTATTATTTCGACTTTTCTACAGTTTACTTTTTCTATTATTCACTGTACGGTTGCAAAATAATATAAAGATTTTTAAAAAGAACTTAGTGGTGGGTTTATTACAAGGCTATTTTGTTGTCTGAAAAATCCTAAACAGGTGGTCATTGACCACCCTCAACGAAATCAGCATATGTGTGCCTCATCTCCACAAGTACTTGCGCAGTCACGTGACCGAAAGCTCTCCTGCGAACCTTATGTGAAATCGTTCGAGCTCTCAGATTTTACCGTTCTAACTCTGTTACAACAAATACGTTGGTCATTCCAAGTAAAAATTCACGAAATCAAAAACAAATGAAAAATAATAATTTTGTGGAAAACTGAAAACTCGAAAATTGTTATAAAAATGCCACACCTCTTACCTTAATTACGATAGGCAATCAGTAACTCCATTTGAAGTCAAATCATAAAATTTTGTCCAGCCCGCTTCATGTAACATGTTGTATGATAGAATCATTGTGAGCGAAAGCAGACTATGAACAATATACGTGTAGACAGACCATATATACAGACGGCTGAAGCTAATAAGGGTCAAATTAATTGATTTTTCGTATCTTGAAAATTCGACTTAATACGTTAAAAAAATAAAACTGACATTTTTCATTTTTAACATGCTTAAGTTTAATTTTCAAGATAAAAATCATATACTCCCTTGTGGATTCCGTAAATTAAAGTCGGCTGTATGTATTTATCTTTTCCTCTCGATATATGTTGAGTTTACCCTTTTGTAACTTAAATGTGTAAAATCGGTATATCTTCCCATGGAGGCAATTATCCATTTAAAAGGAAATAAGTAATGTACTTACTTGTTATTCTACTTACTGTACATTTTGAGAGTCTAATGCTTCCAATCAACTTATTCCACCAGATTCGTACCTGCCTCCAAGAGTCCCACTGGACAGCCCTTGTTGATCGTCATTGGATCAAATAGTGGGACGATAACTACCTACAATGTCCTGCATCATAAGTGTAAGACAAACAGATTTACCTCCCTTTATCACATTATTTGTACAATTAGCAGATAAATGGGTAATATACTAATCAAATACATGCTAGTGCTTGTCTGGAACGAAATGATTGTACAATTAGCAGATAAATGGGTAATATACTAATCAAATACATGCTAGTGCTTGTCTGGAACGAAATGATTGTACAATTAGCAGATAAATGGGTAATATACTAGTCAAATACATGCTAGTGCTTGTCTGGAACCAAATGATTGTACAATTAGCAGATAAATGGGTAATATACTAGTCAAATACATGCTAGTGCTTGTCTGGAACCAAATGATTCTTCTATCTCTGCATTTAATCGTATCCACGATCTTTTTCTTCTTCAAATTTAAAGCACCGAAAATATTTCTTCATATAAACTTCAAACGGACATATCTAACTCAATACTAGACCAACAAGTTGTTCTTGTCATCCCCCCTCTTTTTTCTGACATTACTGGCCGAAGTGGAGAACAATGGTGCTTCGCAATTCCAAGAGATTTTAGCATAAATTCCTATTTTCACATATGTGAAATTATCAACTACTATTTCACATATGTGAAAAAAATATATATTACATTTGTGAAAATGATTTTTATATATGTAACATAAATTCAGTTTCACAGAAGTAATTTTTTTCACATATGTGAAATTCTTTAACATATGTAAAATAAATAATGTATTTCGCATATGTATACCACGTTTTACATATATAAAAAAGAATTTCGCATATATTTTACATATGTGAAATGCTGTTTGACGTATGTGACTTTTTTCATATGTGAAATGAAGTTAAACTGTTTTACACTAGTAAAAAAAGATTTTCACGTATGTAAAACAGAATTTCACATATGTGAAAACAAACTATTTCACATATGTGAAACATATTTTTGCATATGTGAAATAAAGGCTTTTTTTAAATATCTGAAATCCTTTTTCATTTATATATTTTTAAAAATCTGCATATGATAAAACCAAACCATTTATTTTTTACTGATGTAAAAAAGATTTTCACATATGTGAGAAAGATTTCCACATATGGGAAATAAAGTTTTTTTGTTCATATGTAAAATTCTTTTTTACATATGTCAAATTCTTTTTTTTACATATGTGAAATAAACGATTTATTTCACACAACGTGAAAGACTATTTTATATGTGTACAATTCTTTTTCATGTTTGTGAAATAAAGTGAAACTATTTCACATATGTACAATTCTTTTTTTACGTATGTGAAATAAACGATTAATTTCACACAACGTGAAAGACTATTTTACATATGTACAATTCTTGTTCACATATGTGAACAATAATTTGGCATACTGTATGTGGAGAAAAAAAAGAATAAAGACTTAAGAGGCTTACCATAATTCTGGATTTCGGGCTCGAAACTAATGAATTCAGTTGTGTGGACTGACGTTTGTAACCAGACAGCAAGTCGGATTGCTCTTCTTTGACTCCACTGTAGCGAATCTTTTTCGAAAACACTAAATGTTAAGAAGCAATTCCTCTCTTAATCGACTAACCATCAGTCCTACAGCTCTTGAACTCAGATGTGAAGGCCAACGCATGGGTGCAGATCGTCCACCACTGAATTACAGCTTATCGGTCGTTCTCCGCCACGGCCAGTAATGTCAGAAAATAATAAAAAGTGGCGGAGATTAACTTGTTGGTCTAACTTCACTAGAGGCTTGATTCAAGTTTGTCAGTGACATTTTGTAATGTTATATATGTTAAGAAATCAACATTTGCATTTGTGGATACATCATATAAAAATACCAATCTATTCACCCGAAATTAGCACATAATTACTCTATATTTTTCGAGATACAAACAAATCTCGCTATATGTATGAACATTATCTAAATGTAATATAGATGATGATGATAATGGTGACAATGACGTCGATAACAACCACGACGGCTATTATTATTATTAGTATTAGCGTTATTATTATTAGTAGTAGTAGTAGGAGTAGTAGTAGTAGTAATAGTAGCATAGTATTAGTATAAAAAGCATTATTATTTACAGATTCTGAGCCAGACCCATTGCCGGGGGAGAACCAAGAGGGTATCCCTTATTTTATTCTGTCTTATATTTTACTAATAATATGTTGTTCATTATTTCTACTATTTTTGTCAACATTAACTGTTGAAAAAGTACACGCACTTATGTTGCAATGTTCTCAGTTATAAACATATTTTCCTAAGATGACGATGACAAGAATGCACGGAAATTTATATGTGGTACTTTTTCTGTTATATGTGTGTCAAAGAATCATGCGAATACGTAATCTCAATGATAGATAACGCTCTTGCTACACTAGACCGAGTTACCTTTTCTTAGAAATTCAGTTATTTTATTTTTTTATATATATTTTTTTTGTTTGTTATTAACGTGCGAAATTTCTTCTACGGGTAAGAGGAAGCAATTCCTACTATGGAATTGAATGCCCCCTCCCCCCCCCCCCCCCGACTCCAGACGCACAATCTGCAGTAACCAACCTAATGTGGAAATACCAATGTCTAAAAATTATCGGAAGACGCCTGGGTTACGTGATAAAATGGACGATATGGACACAAGTTAACTTTAAAAGAAAGTGGTCGTGCGGTTAGAATGCAAGGTATATGCCTTGCTGTGACGTTGAAGCTGATAAGGAAAGTTAATCGCAAAAATGAACAAGAAATTTCAAGCATTGAAACGGCAAATTATCAGACATCACATTTGTAAATTAAAAGAAATTGACCTCTTTAAAAACTCATCCAATCGGTTTGATCGATACATTACAGAAGCAACACGAAAAATAAAATATTTATTCTTGCTGCAACAGAACAACTTTTACTGTGAAAGGAGACAAGGATTACAATGTTGATGAAATAACTAGTATGTGAAGACTCAATGGCTAAGGAAAACTGTGCAGCATAAAGAAAAACAAAGTAGGTAAATATTACTTAAAAATTAGGCTTTTGGAATATGTGTCCCTTTTTTGATGATAAAGAAATAAAGAATGTACTATGAAACTTACGAACAAAGGATTTTTTTAAAGTAATACTATTTTCCGTATTTATATATTATGTATTAACGCTTTGATCAATGCAAGAGAGAATATGTTATATGCTGAAGTTAATCCAAACCTAGACCTCACATTGTGTAAGATAACATATTACTCATAGGCTTTGTGGAGTACTAGTAGACAGGAACTATTAGAAAATTGTATGTACAAGTTTATGATATTGTTAGCGATGTCAACATGCATAGTCCAAGTTCAGCCATAGCTCTAATAGTACATGGCCGCTTTTGTAGATCTAATAAAGATTTCGCGACCTAAACGAGGGTGGAAGTTTGCATAAATGTTTATCCCAATTGATAAACCTATTTAATTTGTTATGTTGAAGATTATACATCTCCAAAAGCTCAGAACCATAATAGAATATGGGTCTGTTTATCGCGTCGTTTAAACGTTGTTTAAAATAACTTTCATTGGGATATCATCCGTTGTATTATTGTTTAGTTTTATTTTGAACCGGGCACGTACACATTTTTTTTCTCAGGCAATTCAGCGCTACCTTGAAGGTTTATTCGCACAGTAGAAACAATACATCGTAACTAATTTTAAACGATAGGAGTACCTAGATTACAGTATTGTAATTACAAATAGGTAAAAATGATTAATCAACTGCCACTAATTAAGCAATTTAATTATTTTGAGTTTCTAAAACTTCACCAGAAAATGACAAAGTCGAAAACATTTCAAAACTATTTTGAAATAACCTCTATAAATGTACACGAGAGCATATGCACGTGTGTCTTCACACCATAGTGTTCATATATTCAGACTATAGTGGTCACCGATGTTACGGATGAATAACCTCAACTTTACAACTACATATTTAGGGGGTTAATTCAAAGCTAATTGAACTGTAAATTTGTGTAAATTTTAGAAAAGTAAGAAAAATATTGCTTGTTCAATTGGCAGATGATTAACTATTAATACATACTTGTAATTACAGTAATGTAGTATAGGTGCTCCTATCAGTTAGAATTAACTACAATGTATAGATTCCACTATGCTCATGTGAAGTCAATTGGCCAAAATACATGGTGTAATGACCAAGGGCACATACACTTTAAATTAACAAGCAAGAGTGAATATCCCGCCATGATATATGTATTGTTATATGTATTGTTCGACCAGTTTAGCATTATTAGTATTGAACAAAAATATATACCGGTACTGAAGTTATTTCACTCTATGCGAACCCCCTATGACAAGAATTTTCGTTTTATTTACATTCAAATTTAATTCCCACACTGTCAGAAGGTTCTTACCTTATAGAGACCGTTTTGTAACCAATGTGAAGGCATGAACTGTTGCAAAAGATCATCATCAAAGAGACGATATGTAATGGGCAAGTCACTCAATGTGGGTGCCGTCTGCTCTTGAAGGTCAAAATATGTGGAGAGGTCATTTATAATGATGTTAGATAAAGTGGGACTACATTCGCATCCTTGTTTGACACCATTAGAATACTTTATGGTTTTGCTAACTTCCTGTTTCATTTTCATGACATATGTGATATTATTATACGTGCGATTTTTCCTCTGATTCTATGCTTGATTATATTATAAAACGTACCTGTTATCCAGACTGAATCGAATGTTTGATTATATTATAAAACGTACCTGTTATCCAGACTGAATCGAATGCTTGATTATATTATAAAACGTACCTGTTATCTAGACTGAATCGAATGCTTGATTATATTATAAAACGTACCTGTTAACCAGACTGAATAGAATGCTTGATTAAATTATAAACCGTACCTGTTATCCAGACTGAGTCGAATGCTTGATTATATTATAAAGCGTACCTGTTATCTAGACTGAATCGATTGCTTGATTATATTATAAAACGTACCTGTTATTTAGACTGAATCGATTGCTTTCTGAAAATCCACAAAGCAGAAAAAGATATTTCGCTTTGAATATTTGTTTATTTATGACGATAATAAAAATTAAAATAGTATCTATTGTTCTACGATTTTGTCTAAATCCAAACTAGAAATCGTCCAGCGAATCATTTTCTTATATATATATATATATATATATATATATATATATATATATATATATATATATATATATATATATATATATATATATATATATATATATATATATATATATATATAAATTTTTGCTTGTTCACATGCTGATTTAAACAGATGCACGATCAGTCCGACTTCAAAAAAATAAATAAAAAATGACATACTGAAGAAGACATACTTTAAATAACGTGTGGGTTAACTGTCTAATTTTTAACTACACGGTTTCTGAGTTGCATCTGAAACAAAATCAAAAACGTTAAACAGGTACTTAATTTGCAACTTGATTACAAACTGAAGAAAGAACATATGAGGGACAAATACTGATTCGGAAAATGTCAAATTTATGCATTTGTTTCGAAAATGTACCAGTAAACGTTTTTTTTTAATTATTTTTTTTTAACGATTACTCAGGTTGCATGTACATGTGTATAAAAATACAGGATATGTGATCTCGTAATATTATCATTCATTGGATGAGGAACATACGCGTGTATTGTATTCAAATATTTACTTTACTATGCAGTACACTGGTGTTGTGAAACCCATCACACATTTTCTTTCCACAAAATCAAACCCATCCTCCAACAAAATGAATAAATGGTTAGTATCAAATATTTACAACAGTGTCACTGTTTAATTTTTTTAAACAAAAATATTTACATTTATTTTTATCAAACCGTCTGCCGTCAAAAAGGTCTTATAGTATACAAGTAGATATGGCGAGTTATTCAAGGAAGGTATTTTGTTTGATGTGCAATGAATGACCGATACAATGTAACAGCATGTCAAAAAACAGGACTCTGTTTTCGAAGTCAGTTGGTGTTACGATTGATAAAAGTCGGCTTGAGTGTGTATTTTTAGGTTTCTTTGCAATACATTTTGAATTGTTTCTGAATGTAATTTTAGTAATTACTAGTGCAGTGAAAGTATTACAATCTATTCACTTCTTAATTAGTAATTACTAGTGCAGTGAAAGTATTACAATCTATTCACTTCTTAATTAGTAATTACTAGTGCAGTGAAAGTATTACAATCTATTCACTTCTTAATTAGTAATTACTAGTGCAATGAAAGTATTACAATCTATTCACTTCTTAATTAGTCATTACTAGTGCAGTGAAAGTATTACAATCTATTCACTTCATAATTAGTAATTACTAGTGCAGTGAAAGTATTACAATCTATTCACTTCTTAATTAGTAATTACTAGTGCAGTGAAAGTATTACAATCTATTCACTTCTTAATTAGTAATTACTAGTGCAGTGAAAGTATTACAATCTATTCACTTCTTAATTAGTAATTACTAGTGCAGTGAAAGTATTACAATCTATTCACTTCATAATTAGTAATTACTAGTGCAGTGAAAGTATTACAATCTATTCACTTCTTAATTAGTCATTACTAGTGCAGTGAAAGTATTACAATCTATTCACTTCTTAATTAGTCATTACTAGTGCAGTGAAAGTATTACAATCTATTCACTTCATAATTTGTAATTACTAGTGCAGTGAAAGTATTACAATCTATTCACTTCTTAATTAGTCATTACTAGTGCAGTGAAAGTATTACAATCTATTCACTTCTTAATTAGTCATTACTAGTGCAGTGAAAGTATTACAATCTATTCACTTCATAATTAGTAATTACTAGTGCAGTGAAAGTATTACAATCTATTCACTTCTTAATTAGTCATTACTAGTGCAGTGAAAGTATTACAATCTATTCACTTCTTAATTCCATTACGTTGAAATGTAGCTGCCTCGTCAAACGCTAATTTCAGGCGGAACCCGCGCATGAAATTAAAGTACTCGCCCTGGTGTCCACAAAACAATATCTGCCTTGGAGTTATGATAAATAGCAAGGCTGACCAATGATGTATTGTCTTGCTTCTCGCATGGATGTAAGCCGAGTTATGATAAATAGCAAGGCTGACCAATGATGTATTTTTTCTTGCTTCTCGCATGGATGTAAGCCGAGTTATGATAAATAGCAAGGCTGACCGATGATGTATTGTCTTGCTTCTCGCATGGATGTAAGCCGAGTTATGATAAATAGCAAGGCTGACCAATGATGTATTGTCTTGCTTCTCGCATGGATGTAAGCCGAGTTATGATAAATAGCAAGGCTGACCAATGATGTATTGTCTTGCTTCTCGCATGGATGTAAGCCGAGTTATGATAAATAGCAAGGCTGACCAATGATGTATTGTCTTGCTTCTCTCATGGATGTGAGCCGAGTTATGATAAATAGCAAGGCTGACCAATGATGTATTGTCTTGCTTCTCGCATGGATGTCAGCCGAGTTATGATAAATAGCAAGGCTGACCAATGATGTATTGTCTTGCTTCTCGCATGGATGTCAGCCGAGTTATGATAAATAGCAAGGCTGACCAATGATGTATTGTCTTGCTTCTCGCATGGATGTAAGCCGAGTTATGATAAATAGCAAGGCTGACCAATGATGTATTGTCTTGCTTCTCGCATGGATGTAAGCCGAGTTATGATAAATAGCAAGGCTGACCAATGATGTATTGTCTTGCTTCTCGCATGGATGTAAGCCGAGTTATGATAAATAGCAAGGCTGACCAATGATGTATTGTCTTGCTTCTCGCATGGATGTCAGCCGAGTTATGATAAATAGCAAGGCTGACCGTTGATGTATTGTCTTGCTTCTCGCATGGATGTAAGCCGAGTTATGATAAATAGCAAGGCTGACCAATGATGTATTGTCTTGCTTCTCGCATGGATGTAAGCCGAGTTATGATAAATAGCAAGGCTGACCGATGATGTATTGTCTTGCTTCTCGCATGGATGTAAGCCGAGTTATGATAAATAGCAAGGCTGACCAATGATGTATTGTCTTGCTTCTCGCATGGATGTAAGCCGAGTTATGATAAATAGCAAGGCTGACCAATGATGTATTGTCTTGCTTCTCGCATGGATGTAAGCCGAGTTATGATAAATAGCAAAGCTGACCAATGATGTATTGTCTTGCTTCTCGCATGGATGTAAGCCGAGTTATGATAAATAGCAAGGCTGACCAATGATGTATTGTCTTGCTTCTCGCATGGATGTAAGCCGAGTTATGATAAATATCAAGGCTGACCAATGATGTATTGTCTTGCTTCTCGCATGGATGTAAGCCGAGTTATGATAAATATCAAGGCTGACCAATGATGTATTGTCTTGCTTCTCGCATGGATGTCAGCCGAGTTATGATAAATAGCAAGGCTGACCAATGATGTATTGTCTTGCTTCTCGCATGGATGTAAGCCGAGTTATGATAAATAGCAAGGCTGACCAATGATGTATTGTCTTGCTTCTCGCATGGATGTAAGCCGAGTTATGATAAATAGCAAGGCTGACCAATGATGTATTGTCTTGCTTCTCGCATGGATGTAAGCCGAGTTATGATAAATAGCAAGGCTGACCAATGATGTATTGTCTTGCTTCTCGCATGGATGTAAGCCGAGTTATGATAAATAGCAAGGCTGACCAATGATGTATTGTCTTGCTTCTCGCATGGATGTAAGCTGTTACCAATGCTGTCAAACATGCCAAATAAAACTGCCCATACTAACAGCGTATGACTGTCCGTGAAATTTCACGCAGAAATAACCAAATAATTAAAAGCGAATTTCAAAGACAGATGAAACTCGGTTTATTACTAAACGTATGAATTACCATATTTATGAACTTATTTTGTGCTTACCAGTTTCAGCTTTACACACACACACACACACACACACACACACACACACACACACACACACACACACACATATATATATATATATGGGAGCCACGGTAGCTCAGTAAAGCGTGGGATTTGTAATCTAAGCGTCGTGGGTTCGAGAGCAGCCCTGTTAGGCTGCCTCAGTGTGTCCTTGGAGAAGGAACTTAGCTCCCATTTCCTCAGCATGATATAGCTAATAATGTGTTAAAAGTGCCGTTAAAGTCAACCAGCAAAGAAACCTACACATCAAAACGGAGAGAGAGAGAGAGAGAGAGAGAGAGAGAGAGAGAGAGAGAGAGAGAGAGAGAGAGAGAGAGAGAGAGAGAGAACTTAAGGTGTGATTAAAATTTATAGAGTAAATTAAATGTTCTTGAGGAATTCTTGATTCATATATTCGGGAAATAATTTTCCTATTATTATTACCTTATATTTCACTACGCAGTAGGAACACGATCAGCTTTTTGCTTAGATAACCACAAAAAGTAGAAAAGCCCAACACCGTTTCATTTCAGATTCTTCAATGTAAGTTGTAGATATTTGTAACCATTGTCAACAGTGCCAGATGACAATGCTGAAGAACGACATAGACCAATGCTACGGTCAATCTCATTTTTCTTTTGCAGGTCTTGGGTATCTTCTGTGGATGTTATGCACCATGTAATATCCTGCTTCGGGGGTAGACTTTACAGAAGAAGGGTTCAGTTTTAGACAGCTGTGTATACATTATGTAGCCGTTTCAAAAATGATTTAACAATCATATCATGTGCGAAATGTAATAAACTTTTTGGGTATTCGTAACTCTTTCTCACTAAAATTACAAAGTTGCTTACAAATTATGTAAATGCAGTCCATCGCACAAGCATGTAATTTATAAATTAAATGCGAGCATTAAAAGCCGCTTTTTCAACTCTAACAAACATACCCCCCCCCCCCCAGTAATGTACTTCAAATTGTCCAGTTATGAACTATTTACTGCATAATATAAACTTTAAGAGAAAGGTTGAAAAGAGTATAAAAATGTATGAGAAACCACAAATAATAATTGCGTGGGATCTTCGTTTGACACATGTATGTTTCCATAATATAGATACTGTGAATAACAAGTATATAAGTAAATTTTGCCACAACAACACGAATAAAATGTAACATCTTCTCAATCTACGTTTTGTTTTCTTATATCTGCATTGATAACGCCTTGAATGAGGAGTAAACATTTTAGAGAGTTCGATTCGGGTGCACTGAATACTACCGTTTCTTATCGAGCGTAGCACCGGCCGGCTTTGTCTAACGTGAAATTCACGATTCCTGGAGAACTTTGCTGCGCATCTGAAGACTATTGAGCGTTTCAAAGAGAACTCGATTCTCAATGTCTAAGACTAACATAGAAAGTGCTAATTCATTGATTTTCGTGGGTATCAAATATCGTGGTTTTGCAAACAATGACATTTTTGTCGGTACTTGTGTTCGTAGATTTGGAAGTGGGTCCTATTGTTTCCAAAGAAGACCCGTTGTTCGTTGGGTATTTAAATTCGTGGTTTGTAGCAACCGCGAACTCCACGAAAATTGGTACCCCACGAAAATTAGTGTGTTCACAGAATGTTAGAATCTTGGAATCTTTAGACTGGTAAGACACTGAAGTATAGAATACATGTGAAATTCACCACTTAGAAATCGAATGGAGAAGGTAAAATATTTGTAAAATATCTTATGCTGACCAGGTAAAAGCTGATTATTGATAACGTCATGAAATTTTCTAGTGGACGAACAAAGTCATTTTTTTGTGAGATATACTATCGAAAATAATGCGGGTTTTGTTGTGTGTTTATTTTGTGCGTCACTCCGGTGTCAAGAAAAGCGAAAATATTCTTTCAATATTGTTGTAGCATTCATTTTTATCATACCTAAATCTACATTTAAAAAAAATTGTACCCATATTAAACGAATCTATATCATTGGATTTTACCAGTCTTCAATGAAGGACTAAAAAATGTACATACAAAATAAAATTAAATTTATATCAAAATGAAAATTAAGTCAGATGTTCGAGGGGTATTTGAAAACTTCCGAATATGTTGTTATAACTTTCTTGTTTCTTTGAATCTGTAAATAAATGTAACGCCAATGGATAGACAAAATAACGTTCTATAAAATGATCTGTAGCTGCACGTTCAACACGTTGTACGCCTGCAGATACATGAGTGTGACGTGACATGCATAAATGACAATGACCTAAAAATGTCAAAGAAGGAGAACAATTCTGCTACTAAGCAAAAAGCATACTGTAAAATCCGGGCGCTTTTAGGATTGTCTATGACTAATATCAAGACCAACTTGGATGAAGTTTACGGATGTAATTCTGTGTCATATCCTACAATTTTGAGGTGGTTGCATCGTTTTAAAGATAGTTAGGAATCCATGGAAGATGATCCGCTTTCTAGAGGACCGTTGTCTGCGATTGGTGAGTGGGAAGCGGCTGCCGTGGAAGGGGCAATTGGTAAGATGCTCAATACACAGTGAAAGATATTTATATTATCATCGGAATTAATTTGTTGGCTGTTTTCAATGTATTGAAGAATCATTTGAAGCACAGAAAGGTTTGTGCAAGATGGGTCCCGCATTTGTTGACGGCTAATTAAAAACAGGTTTGGGTTGAAATCGCCAAACAGCTACTCGCCAAATATGAATAGAGTGGCCAGAGACGTTTGAATGAGATTGTCACAATTGATGAAAGATGGATTTACTCTTTAGAACCTGACTCAAAAGAAAATAATAAAGATTGGATCGGAAAAAACGAGCAGAGATCACAAATCGCTCGACCTAGTCGGACTGTCAAGAGAGTTTTATACGCATTATTTTTCGATGCAAAAATCGCAGTCGTCCGAGTACCTGAGCATAACTATGCTAGTGTCACTGGACATTGGTATGCCTCCAAAGTGTTGCCAAAAGTTGTATAACACTACCGAACCACCCGTCTGCGCACCGGTACCCGAAGCTTCCATCTATTCCATGACAACGTACCGGCACATAAATCCAAACATTGATCATCCTGCATACATCCCTGATTTAGCTGCAAGTGCTTTTTGGCTGAATCCCGTTACATACGATTCACTGAGGGACAGTCGATTTGAAAGCAGCCAAGCAGCAGGGCTGGTGAAATAACTTTATTCGGAGGATGGTCGAAGGTCCGCGGTGGCGACGAAGAGGTTGTGAGGGTGAGCAAGTGGCGGAAGAGGCGGCCATTTTTAAAAAGGTCCGCCTAGATCCCCAGGTATGTTCCAAAAGGATCCTTATCTCTTGGGTAGCCTCTCTGGAGACATAAGGACCGTCCCACCTCCCTCGCTGGCCCAAGCCTCTAGAGCGTCTCTACTTTAAAGAAAAAGAAAGGATAAAGAAAAATATTGCCCCTTGAGGCGCAGAGTGTGGAGACACTAAACTAATTAGTTGGGGTCGTCATTAACGTGTAGTTCATGCAACCATTTGGCAATTTTGTGTTTTTAAGGCACATTTAAACTTTCTGTGGTTGATAGTGCTCTCAAGTAGTGCGTCATAAATATTAACAAGGCTCTGAATATACAAGTTGACAAGTTTGATTTTTTCCAACAGCTCGTTAATGTTTCTCAGAGCTCGTTAATGTTTTTCAGGGATCTGTTTGCAAGTCTAAACTTACGTTTTTGCTTGCGATTTAGTACTGTATTGCCTTGATCACGCGCATATTCATTTTTATAAACGAATAGTTCTTTGCTTGGTCTTGCTTCAACTATAAACCCTTGTCGACTCAGCCCTGCATATAGTTTTTGATCATACTCGTCGTAATTATCTATCCACGTGAACAGAGCCATTGCATTTTTTTTTTTTAAAATCCATATTTAAATGGAACTCGAGGGAAAATAGAGGTTGTTAAGCCGGCTTGAAAGGATTTTTTCACTGTCGTTGCGCTTGTCGCTGTAACTCTTACCTTACGTTGTTTAGTCCTAACAGAAATCCATTGTTTGTCCCACAAGCACAAAATGGCCACAGCATTTACCGAATTTGCTTTGGCTACACGCCGCTTAAATAGCAAGTCTCGCAGAAATTGAATAAAAAGACATCAATATTTTGTAATGTTTATATCGTGTGGGCGTTAGTCATCAATATTTTACTGTGTATATATGCGCAACCATTGTAAAATAGAGTAAGATCTGGGTCATTACATATTACGAGTGCTGACAAGCGTGTATTGAGAGAGACGTGTATGGAGTACCATTAGTGACAAAATTCCTATTTATATGGCTCGAAGTTGTTATTGAAAGACTATCGTATGCTGGAGGTACGCTGGGAATAGGCATTGAAGCGTCATCAAACTGCCGTTCCGACGGTAGCGACAAGAGAAACGACAACGCACAGCATATGATGAATTCCCAGCGAGATTTTTCACGATCTCCTCGCGGGCTTGGGCTCTTCCGCGGGCTATTATTTCGTTTCTTGCAACTTCGTTGATTACAACCGAAGTGTATGCCTTGTGCAATGCAGCGCGTATTTCAATTTTTATTGTTGTTTGTTTGTTGAGTTCATCTAGGATAAGCTTGAACTCTTCTTCGGAGACGGTCTTGTCGCTGATCGCCTTAGATATGTGATCTGCGATTGTGTTGAGCTTTGATTCGGCCAAGACGCGCTTTTTGGCTTTCATGGATAGCCGCCGGCTTATAAAATTCCCAGCTACGGAAATCAGACCACAGCTTAAAGATGTGATCTCAAGGGCAATCGCAATGGGGGTAATTGTTGAGAATACTCCAATCACCGCCAAACTGATGCTCAGAGACAGCCGTCAGTGTGGTGTCATTCCCATCCACCGCGTTTTCTTCTCGTTTATACGTTTTGTATAGTACGCGCCGCTGTTCAGCATCTGCCCGTATGGAAGTTTCAACCTCGCTGATCTTTTTTAGGCGGAAGTCATGCGGGTCTTGCATTTTTGGATATAACGACATTATAGTTCCTCTATAAACAGCCTGATATGAAAGTCTAATTCATCTGGAGGGGGTAGCTCCCCTGCAGACACGCACTTCTAACCTATCTTCATGGTGTACTGGCAAGGCGGCGGCGATGTCTAAGGTGTCAGAGTGCCTGCAATCACTAGATTTGGAAATACCACGCTCTTCAACACGCCCGCCAACACGCATACCAAGAGTCACAAATGCCATGCCATCTGTTTGTTTGTTCTTTTCTGGCCGATTACTGTGATGTGGCAGAGCGCGTCTTTTTCGAATACAACTCTGATTTTAATGTTGGTGAGAAGAGTGATAGCGGGCCCTACATACCCCGAAGAAAAGGTTATTGTCGAAGGCGTTTCGCCAAATACGACTTTGTCATTTCAGTAGCAATCGCGCCCAAAACTGAGTACTTTTTGGCTGTTGTACCGAGAACAAAATCGCAATTTCCCCTAGCTATTCGCGGGTTTACTTAGTATGCTCTGGGTAACCACAGTACTCGATGTCCATCTGCTTTGCACCTTCTTTATACCCCAATCGGAACCGGTACGTGTCAACCCCAAGTTGGCGCATATACTCTCGCACCAGTGGTTTGCATTCCTGGATGTCATGCACTTTTTGTGCGAGCTGCACCAATATTCCGTCGTCTGTCTCTGTGTTGGCAGGCGGCACCAATGATTCGCGTTCCTTGTCTATGTCTCTTCGCTCGCTCACGGCTTTGTTTTATAATCTTTAAGCTAAGTATAGCGCGAGTTCTAATTGCGAAAGCCGAAGATGGTTAGAGTGGCAGAATATCCCGACGCTTGTGCGTTGATGTTGAGACCCTCACACTGGATGGTGTCTCCAGCGGTAAACATAGACGCAAAGCTAGTTATAAAGTTTTTGTCTGAGATGCCATCGACAGACTGATTACTACTGTCATTATGTGCCTGTACGTACCAGTTTACACGGATTGAAAGCGTTGCCCACTTTCCGTTACCATGATTCCATTGGAGGGTAATGAAGTAAAATCCGGCGCCCGGAACTGTGATATTGTCGTTGTTGTTGCTGAATGAAAACAACCAACGTTTTGAAAGTGTGTACGTTGAATGCCAGCGATACCAACCAGACGTGTTTATTGTTGTAATTCCGCTGACCGATGTTATACTGTTGGCCGTTAAGTACACAACCTTTAAGGCAGTGCTTTGTCCAGCGCAACCGATCCAACCAGAGGATTGGTCAATACAACATACATTCGCACTTGTATTGCTTTGTCCATTGGACTGCTATCCCAATGGCAGTATTACCACAAACGTATCGTTTAAATGAAGACGCCAAATACAGTGTCGGTGACACATACTATGACAACAAAACCGGTATCCTTGCCGCCTTAGTTAGTAACGCAAGATATACTTCGGGTCTTTAGATCTGCGATCTGTTGCTCAATATCGACATGTTTGTGCGGGACGGTGTTTCGTTACGGGCCAGATTTATTGACATAACCGATGAGTACGTGCTACCTCCTGTTTATATGCAAGCTTCTGCAAACATCCAGAACAGCAGAGGCCGAAATCAGATTTTGTCAAAATCAAGTAAACTTTGCTTTCTTGTGTGCAACCACTGGTTGTGGCATAGGCATTCGCGACCACCAGTTGCCCAGTACATAAGTGGTGCCAAGGCCGGCGCGCAGCCTTTACCAGTTTTACGTTTACTATCAAGCAAGAATGATTCTTACTCGGAGGAAGTGTCCATTACCAAACCTAACGGGATGGGACGCGTTTAAAAAACGGTATATATTTGGAAGTTTACGAGTGCTTTTTACAAAAACGCAGCGAAAATAACGGCCTTGGCACAACATCTCTTCCCGACTTCGTTGGCGGTGAGCACATTACCGGATTGCAGTCAAAATACGCGCTATGGACCACTGGAACTGTTCAACTCTGGGAGCTGAGGAACAAAACGCGTTTGTTGATACTATTCGGGCGTATGTTCTGGCAATACTAGGTGCACAAGCTGAAACAACGGCCTCAGTGGCTGAAAAAGCAGGGTCTACCTTTGAAACACAAAAACAGTTTGCTTCAACATAAAAGATGCGGAATCAGGCGCAGAAAATATTCCATATTCGGTCAAAACTCACCTTAAATTGCTTTCAAACACAAAACTAAAGCTATATTGGTGGCGGCCTCTATATGATCCCAAGCGAAATGGAACTTTTTAAAGAAGGCGTTACTTACGTGGATATAACAACAAACTTGTTAAAGAAGAAATCAATATGCCTCAATATTAATAATGAATTGATTCAAGCACAAATACAAAGTAACGATTATTCTGACACATTACAACCACAGCCAGCAAAGCATAAAGAGGCCGGCTTTGACCCGTCCACGATGATACAACAAGTACAGCCTGAAAAGTAGGACACCATGCAGAAGTACAGGCTGTGTATGCTAGCAAAGAAGCCGAGGACTACAATAACAATAAAACAGCACTGGCGGTATTGCAGTGGGGCTAGCGGCCATCTGGCTTTTCATCCCTTAAACAACGAGCACACTGTCCAACGCTGTCCTAGCGTTCGCTGTGCTGGCTGCGGGTGCTAACGTAAGAGCGGAGAACGGCAAAGAACGCGACCGCTATGGTGACGACAAGCACCACCAAATTCCCGGCTAGCCAGCCAGTGACATTGCCGGCGATATTTAGGAGGAATGGCACAATAGCTCTAATGATACGGGGCAACGCTGCCATAGCCTTTTCTGCAAGAGTTTTCAGCATCCCATCCAGTCTTTCCAGCTGCTTTTTTACCCATTTATTTGCACTGCTGGTGTCGGGTTTAGGCGTCGAGACGAGAGGACGTGGCGTTGTACCGTTGATAGTCTCTCGGAGAGCAGTAAATTTGTTGCGGAGTCTCCCTCGTAAAACGTTGGCAGCTGCTTGATGAGCCTCACGTTCCTCCTTCAAATATATAATTTTATTTCGTATTTCCTGTTGCGTTGTTTCGTCAGTCGTTTCGCTTGTTTTTTTCTCTTCAGCTTTAATCTGTTCTGAAGTGACCTGTTCAGACCGAGAATCTCTCGCATCTTGATGCTGCCAGGTTCCTGTTCCGCCGCTTCTTTTAACTCTCTGTCCTCGGATTCCGAAGCAGCGATGAGCGCAATACTGTTTGTGTTGGCCTGGAATCTATTCTTTGGCGAGCTTTCTTCCTGCTTCAGTCGATAGCCGCTCCTCCTTGATGCCCAACGCTCGGACGAAATCAGTCCTACTTACCTTTGTATCATGGTTGGGGCCAAGAATTTACTTGAGTTGTGTTTGCTGATTAACAGAAGTACATTTGAAAAGTGTTGCGCCATCGCAAGATGGTGCTGAATAAGAGTAACCCCATGTGGAATATCAACCTGAACACGCTGGCAGAAAGCATGGAGGCGCTCAGTTTGCACGTGGTACGGAGAATTTCTACAACCCCCTTATTAACAAGGTGTTGGCGACGACTGAGGGCGTCCCAAACCAGACATATGCCCTGTGGCAGCTGAGGTACCAGCAGTGGGAAGAGGCCTAAAAGATAATGGCGAGGGAGTTCAAGAAAACCACCACGCTGTTTCTACTCGACAATTGCACCTTTTATTCTGGCGTCCGGCATAAGGAAACGGCCCTCACCAGGCTCGCCTTCATTACTCGCCACTACGGCATCAGTATGTGGGTCATAGCACAAAAAGACAACGCTGTAGACTGCGATTTCCGCCAATAGACATCGTCGGTTACTGTAAAGACAAAGACTCATTTAAGGACACGCTCGATGAAAACTGTATTGTGGATGACGAGAAGCGCGTAAAGATTAACGAATTTCTCAAAAGAGAACGCTTTGTCAAGCTGTTCCTACAGACCTACCCATATCTTACCAACTTTGCTAGCAGCACTAGTGCCAGTGCGATGTGGTGGCTTCATATTTTGTATATCTTTAGCCATGCTTTTTCACTTGTGGTCTTAATCTATGTTATTTATAGATCACTTAGAGTTAAGCGCTCTGTCAGTCATTGTAATCTAGTAATAACCTTGGCACAACAGATAACAATCAGCGACATGGATGTTGTTGCGGTACTTGATGAACTGTATGATAACGTCCGATTAAGGAAGTTATAGGTACATATGCAACAATACATATGCTGTCATCCTTCACAAATAATCTTGCAGCGCGAGAGGCTATCACAGTTAGCTGCTTCGGGTATGGCTAAAGAACACATCGAACGATATCTGACACTTGAGGGTGTAGCAGAAATGAGTGACAAAGATATTGCAAAGGCCTACGCCTTATGTGAGGCTAAACTCGGAAGTAATATGACAGCTTCTGTATGATCATCATTGCTTGGCCTTTACACGTCACTTGTTATACCCTTTCTGTCCGTAGACAGCAGTAAGCAGCTTGCAGCTGACCTTGAATAAGATCCAATTATTCAGGCTTCTTTGTCGAACATTAGCAGCCACACTGGCGCCACTTAAAGCAGGCATTATTACATATAGGCAGGTCGGTTTTCAGAAAAAATAGACGATAACTGATGCGGAGCGGATAAGTACAGTCAATGAAACCGACAAAAGAACTAAAGAAGAAACAGACTAAGGAACCTGAGCAGATGACACAGGTCACAAAACTAAAAATCCTAGCCGAGTTGCGTCCTGAAAACAATTTTCAGAGATGATGAAACAATGTCAGGTTGAGAAAAAGCCAAGACTGCCAACACGCATGCCACTTCCGTAGCGCTTTGCTTCTGGATGCAGGACATGCTAATTAAAGAAGGCATTTGTCCTGCTGATATTATAAAATCCGTCCCAATGGTATTAGTCGCAATGATGATTGGCGGGGCTATCGTTAGCGCCTACGCATTACTGGCTCAAACTTTCTCTTCTCGTTATTTAGCACAAATGATACCGAATCCAAACGCGCCCGCCATGACAGGGCAACGAAAGAATATCAGGCTCCGCGTGAGACGCGCCTCAATAATGACATGCGCGCGTAGCACTGAGTGGTTTTGGCGGATGCTGGTTCTTGTGGCGGTAAAAAACGGCTCGGCAACGCAATTTACAGGAAAGAGACCTATTTATGCCATTCGTGAAACGGTCGTGCGGGCTACGTCTGCAACATCAGTGACAAGGCCGACAGGTCCGGAAGAGCTACGCCTGCCCTCAAATACCAGAATTATAAGCATTTTGCTGCTGCTTAGGGCGGAGCACGTCGTCGACCTAGGTGAACTTGTCGGTCCGATGGCACATGGGATACTAGTGGCATTACGGACTTGGTCTTGGTGCTTATATGCAATGAGAATTGTTTGAGATAGCCTTGCGGATATCATGCTTGTAAGGTGCCTGGTTAACCTCGGCCCCTTCAGCCGGTGGCGCGGCGACATGCTCGAGTTGGGACAGGTACTCCACGCGGGACACATCCAAATGCACGAGGCTGGACCAGTGGATGTAGTCACTGACAATCCATACCTTGCTCGGCTTTTTGTTGGTAAGCCGCTAGGAGCTGTACACAGTAATTGCATAGCCAAAACGCCAGTCTGTGCTCTCTCTTGCAGAATCGACAGCGCGCTCGGAGGCTGCAACGGCTGTTCCTGTAACAGTAACAAAGATATTTTGGCACCGACTGTCTTATGGGTGTGCAAGACGGATACCGGCGTGTCTGGAAAATGCTTTTTGCGTCGCTCAAATAAGAGTTGCTGGGCCCTATCACGCACCGCTTTGCGGAAGACAACGAGAGTGTCAGCGGGCTTCCACTGCTCCAGAAAGAAACTCCAGCTGCGACAGGCGGGAAGGGCCTTGCGCATCACCTGGCACTTGACACTCTCAGATTTGAGGCGCATTCTGCTTTTTAGGTTTTTAAGGGCCTCGTCATTGGCACGGTAGTCTTCCTCAAACTTCTTCGCAGTGGTTGACATACTCGCGCAGCCAGTCATGCAACAGATCTCCGGCTATGGGTGGGGGTCGGCCTTTGTCTCCCCAGCAGACAACTTGAACAGCTCTAACCGCTCGAGAAAAACTCGCGGATTGTATTTCTGACTCACACATTCTGGCCGTTCCAGCGAGAAAAGCTATGGTAGGTTTGTCTGCAGATATCGCCACCGTACCGACACCGCATCCCTTTTGCGAGTCGGTGGGTCGGGGTAAGAACGAGCGGGTTAAAGTTACGAAAGACGGCGATTGCTCTTCCGCCGTTGAGATTGGGAAGGCGGTGCGTTGCCAGCAGATCATCGGCCCCGTGAGCCTTTGAATCTGGCACTGCATGAACAGCGGGAAGCTGCATCCAGTATTCGGGCTTGGGCATGTAGGCGCGCTGTCATTGGGGACCAGGAGCGTCTCATCCTTAAAACGCCACTGCTCCCAGGACCAATTTGTTGTTGTAGCATTGGCATGACATTTTGTTCTCGCATACAAGGGCGGCGTATTCGTAGCAGATGGGCTCTTCTTTTACATAGGCTTGAACTCGTCTAGTCATGCCAGATGCTCCGGCTTGATGTAAATAGAGTTAGTTGCAACCAGTAAGGAAGTAGGAAGCCATTATAGCATGTTCGTAAGGTTAATGCATACGTAAAGCCCGGAGGTGCGTGTACTGCGGCTGCAAGCCATCTTAGTACTAATGACGTTCCCGAGGGCGCTTTCTCAAAACCGACCAGCGAGATGGTCTTTCGGCATGTGCGCACTAGAACGTTCAACTCGCCTTGGTCGGAAACTAGCTGGTGTGTCATGAGCTTGCAGCAGTTTGCACTAACGGCTGTAAATTTGCCGCTGATAATGCGACCCATTTCCTTGTTCTCCGGCCGTCAGACTTTGGCCTGTTTCTTCTAGGAGATAATGGCCCCGGTCACCTCGAGGTACGTGAGCACGCCCGTCTAGACCATAAACTGCAGCAACGCGATGGGAGCCGAGCTGGGGTCGTTGCGGGCAGCCTCGTTTTCTATAGGCTTGCTAAGTGACGGCCATTCCATGCGGGGATAACTGGGTTTAAGTCGGGGGTAAAGGCCCAAGAGCACAAATTCCGTGAGGTTTTGAGTGAGTGGTCCGTTAATAACCACCCGGATCATCTCGTTGTACGAATGGCCAAACCGTTCTATATCAGAGGTCTAGATAGTTGACACGTTAAGTTACAAAAACTGTTATACTCTTTAAGGTGCGAGCACTGTTAGCTCAGCGTTCTAGAGGGCTGAAACGTTAACATTACCAAAACTGTTATGCTCTGTAAGGTGAGAGCACTTGTAGCTCCGAGGTCCAGAGGGATGACACGTTAACATTACCAAAAATGCTATACTCTGTAAAGTGTGAGCACTGTTAGCTCAGATGTCTAGAGGATTGACACGTTAACATTACCAAAACTGTTATACTCTGTAAAGTGTGAGCACTGTTAGCCCGTAGATCTAGATGGCTGCACGTTAACATTATCGAAACTGTTATGCTCTGTAAGTGTGAGCAACGTTAACATTACCAAAACTGTTATACTCTGTAAAGTGTGAGCACTGTTAGCTCAGATGTCTAGAGGATTGACACGTTAACATTACCAAAACTGTTATACTCTGTAAGGTGTGAGCACTGTTAGCCCATAAATCTAGATGGCTGCACGTTAACATTATCGAAACTGTTATACTCTGTAAAGTGTGAGCACTGTTAGCTCAGAAGTCTAGAGGATTGACACTTTAACATTACCAAAACTGTTATACTCTGTAAGGTGTGAGCACTGTTAGCTCAGATGTCTAGATGGCTGCACGTTAACATTATCAAAACTGTTATACTCTGTAAAGTGTGAGCACTGTTAGCTCAGAAGTCTTGAGGATTGACACGTTAACATTACTGGAACTGTTATACTCTGTAAAGTGTGAGCACTGGTAGCTCAGAGGTCTAGAGGGATGACCTCTAAAAGTAGCAATTGTGGTGTCAAATCCACACTTGAGAGATGCGTTTCTTATGATCAAGTTCCAATATCCAGAAGAAGAAACAACAACAGGTAAAGTATACATATCATTACAAATATGGGTTTGAAAACAAACAAACAAACAAAAACAGGAAAACGTGGATGAAAGTGCTCATACAAGGCTATTGTGGAGAGCATTTGGCACCTTTGACATTTGTATTCGAAGAGTTCATCCAAAAAATTACGAAGAAAGCTGTAATAACTTGCAGTTCTAACATTTTTGTAAAGACCTTACACACAAACATCTGGGTTCTGTATGATCTATCTTGGGCTAGGCTTAACACTTATTCGAATATAATTCATAATAATTCTATACTATCCCCGATAAATGTCACAAACAAAGTAGATAACTAAATCTACAATAGTTTTCTGTATTACTCTAATTAGCCTGGATGTAAGTAGGAAAGGTTTGGAATACCTTATTCCGGTGGATATAAACTATGCTGGAGGCGGCAACAACAGATGCACGTGCGGAAGAAGAAGTAGAATGGGAAAAAGAAGAAAAGCATAGGCGGAGGAGGTTAATTTTTTATATATTTTGGCGGACATATTCAAAATACAGGCCTTGTCTACGCTCTCTCTCTCTCTCTCTCTCTCTCTCTCTCTCTCTCTCTCTCTCTCTCTCTCTCTCTCTCTCTCTCTCTCTCTCTCGAACGGAGAGCACTTACACTTACCTTTATCTTAATAGATGTAGACGGCATTTGTGATTAAAAATGTTTCGATTACTTAGGAGCCCTTGTAATGTATTTTCATCCTGTAGTTACATGTTATTTGGGTATGACGATACTTGTTATTTGGGTATGACGATACTTGTTATTTGGGTATGACGATACTTGTTATTTGGGTATGACGATACTTGTTAAACTCTTTCCTTCTAGACTCATAAAATGTGCACTACATAAGTATATTTTTGGTATAACGTTCTTTTCTTACAACGGAAGAAGATATTATAAAACTTGGATTCTTTAAAAAAAAATGGAGCAGTTGTGTATGTGGATCTCTGGGAAATATGGAATCTGACGATGATTTTGTGAAGGAAAATCTTGACGTACATACATACAGATATGAAGATATGATTGATGATCGTTGCGAGTTCTGGTATTGAGAGAGAGAGAGAGAGAGAGAGAGAGAGAGAGAGAGAGAGAGAGAGAGAGAGAGAGAGAGAGAGAGAGAGAGAGAGAGAGAGAGAAAGAGAGAGAGAGGGGGGGAGGGATTGGGTGGATTTGATGGATATAATTAAATCGTAGTCTTTGCGTACTTCACAGTATAACCAAATTATCACACAAAGATCCACGAATCGTAAAGTTCATTTGGAATGAGTACAAGTGTTCCATTAAATACATGATACAAAATATACTGATTTTATTTGATGAACCGCAGAAAAGTATAGTGAAATGGTTTTAAATACATTTTGATCCATGGTTACTTTGCCTTTGCCTTAAATGACGCCATGACATCATGTGTGACGTCATGCTGTGTTATACGTGTTACATGGGGAAAACTTATGATATGGGCATATTAACCTACACAACACAGTGGTGATGTGATAAGATTAAGTTACAGAGTTTGTAAAGAATTAAGTTATGGATTAATATTTTGTACCAATGAATGGACTGGTGTAAGCTTAGAAATCTACCGCTGATTATCAAACCCTATTTCACAAATCGCAACATCTTGTAGCCAAAATGTTCGGTAGTAATACCCTTTCATTTCATCAATGAACATAGAGCAAACTCATCTTTACATCTCTCGAGGATAGAGTGTCCTCAGACGAAATCGTGTTGCTTTTCAAAATATTCACATATCTATTTCAATGTATATTTGCAATTTCACGCATACATTCGATTGGTAAATTAAAATTATGATTTAAAAAAAATCTACATGAGTGATATTTTTATATTTTATATTTCTAAATTCCGAAATAATGCTGATAGCGAGATTTTGTTGCAACGAGATCTGAAGGTCGGGGAGGGGGTGGGGGAGGGGGTTGACAGACGCGACACTATGGGAACTGTAGTTTATGTTTGTAGCAATAAGTTATGCTGTTTCAGTTTAATTTTCGTAAGTCACATGTTGAATTAATACGGGTGTTTTACTGCATACTGAAACAGATATATTTAGCTAATCGGAGCTGCAATAAAATCAATTGTTGTTGCCTAAATATTACAGCACATGATAGGCTATACATTGCGGCCAGTATAATTGGTAGAGGAAGAACACGAGAAAACCCCGGGAATAACCACCGGCCCACGGGAAGCTATTGGCAAGCTTTATCCCACACCCACGTTGGTCGAACCGAGACTCGAACACACGCGGACAGAGGTGAGATGTGTGAGTGATCTGTAAAGGCGAACGCCTTAGACCACTCGCCACCAGGAGCCCCTGCAATAAAATCAAGAACGTAAACTCTAAAATGCATCTTACTCACAATTACATATAGATTTGACAAGTTCGTTTTGATATATTTTGTTTCAATACTCAAGCATTCGCTGTAATTATACCTAAAGTTGCCAGTAAATTTGCTTTATAACACAGAGTCTCTTTGTCACTGTATATTATATAAACAGAACAACTGGACTTAAGGTGGCCTTTTAAAATTCTTTTCATTTGTTATTTCTTTTCTTATTTTTTTTTTTTATTTTTTTTTTTGGTAACCATCGGAGTAGGTTTAAATTTTGTAAATTGAAAATTAAAACTATTTGTCTAAACAAATTATTAGAAGTAATAAGAAATTTTTTTAAAAAGCTTATAGTTAATTAAACTTTTTTAATTTAAGTATCCCGTGAAATATTTCCTTGGTTCTTGGATTTATTGCTGAAAACATTTCTCAGACTATGAAGGTAAGAAAAAGAAAGAAAGTTATTCTTAAATTTTGTGCAATGCGATTTGTCTCTTCATACGTATTCCGGTGTAATTATGTATGATATTATGTTTGTATGTCATGTAAATAATGTTTATGTTATATCTTAATGTTTTATGTAATGTTAGTAAAAAGCTCGTTAGAGTTTGTATGAATTGGTTGTTTTAATCATCCCGACTCTAAATAAATATGACACTATCTCAGTGTCAAAACAGTCAATATGGAAGAATCAATTGCATTAGAAAAATAACGATACTATGGACATACAAGCAATGATGAACTTGACTACAGAAACGATATTTTAGGCGATAGACTTTGCGACATTTAAAAAACCCAAAAAATCCAGATTTTTGCCGCGATCGATTGGTTGAGGATTTGACATCTATGTGCATATTAACTATTTCCCCGAATCCCAGTTACTTAGCTGTTTATGTTTAGTTTAGGTCAGTATTTCAAACGGCGTGATGTCCAAGACCGTGGAAAAGGGGAACAACTCTGCGGTAAATAAAGAATAATGACAGTTCATTGAACCAATTTCTGTTTAGTGGCAGGCCTCCTATGACCTCGTATGATGGCAGACCATCTGGAAGTTTGTCCGAGCGAAGAGGAATTGTTGTCAATCGAGAAAAATGTTATGTGTAGCGTTGCTGGTTGTAATCAAAAGTTTTATCACAGTGGATCGCTTAGGATGCATTTGATAAAATCACACAGAAAAATAGAGGTATCATCAATCAACTTTAGACTCCGGCACGTCTTTTTACTCAGATACACGCAAATATACTCAAATACACTAAAAATACACTAAAATCTACCCATGCAATATATTTAAAGAGGTATAATCATATACGTAGAAAAGTTTTTATTCGATAATTTATGTAGACACTTTAAGCCTCCACTTTCTGTGTTATATTGACCGCGGACATGATTTGGCTACACTCTATTATTGACGGCAAACACGTGTTCATATTTGTATATATTATACTATATTAACTTTATTTTGAAAATATTGTAATTAAAATTAAAAAAAGCGTGTTTTAATGTTGTTTGAAAGTAAAATTGGTACATACGCACCCTTAGTTGTGCCCCTTTATTTCGCGTTGTGACAATGATATATATGCCGACAATTCTTAATAAACGTTCATTAATGAGTTATTTAACAAAATAACTATATCATTGAGATATACACAATAATATTATGACAGCAGTGTTGCACATGGTATCCCAAGGGCAGGGGACACTGTGTCCCCCTCCCTCCAGAAAATAATAGTACATAATGCACTAATAGTGCAATAAAAATGAGATAATCTTGGTTGCTTAAACAGTTTTGCCACCTTAACTTTGTGGTCTGCACTTTACTGTCATATTATCCTTGAACACTTACATTATTGCAATAAAAGTTTTATCATGTGCTGAAGTAACTGAAATGAGCTGCACCATGGAATTTTCCGTTCAGGATCTTGCTGTCTCATTTAACTTTAGTGCACACTCATTATCAACCAGCATTTATTATAATAAATACCAATGTTTTCTGAATTACCTTTCTTTCCAAACTAACAAATCATTGATTAAATTACAATTTGTGTATTTGCATAATTGTCGTCACTTTTGTCAACCTCAAAATATATTAAATCTTCCTTGCCATAGGGGTGACTTTATTCTCTAAAATAAATGACACTAATGGTCGCCAAACACATTACATTGTAACATGGCTGACTATCACAAACTTTGAATGTTTTCATTGCCAGATACATTTTTTTAAAAATAGATATTTTATTGACATCTCACAGTTTTATCACCAGTTGCGACTTTGGACATTTGCTAGCAACAACAGAGACATGGGTGGACATTCACTAATGAAAAGTTGTAGAAATATTTGTCTATATTTTGTTCTGGTGAAAAAGCGTGCCCAGGAGGGCGCCCAGGGTCAAGATTTGGGGGACATGGGACAAAAGATTGCGGGAAACCTGCAAGCCTGTGCTCTATGTGCAACACTGTGGAAGGATACAGGTTTTTAATGTACCTTTATTTCTTTTGAAAGGGGGTTGGAAACACCAAAAAGTAATAAAGAATATAATGGAGAGTTTTATTAGTTTATAATAATAATTGAAAGTGATGACATCTTTAATTTAGTTGAACAATATTGACATCTTAAGCACATTTTGACTGAACTTTCTTTTTTTGTAATCAAATGATGTTATAACATCATAAAAATAATCAAAATAAAAACGATAAAACAATAAAAAAATCGGACTGAAGAATATAGTCTTAGTTCTGAGTAAAAGTCTAAGAAAACAAATTGACCTCACAATATTCGTCTGTTCATTATCCACCTAATAGCAAATGTTTATATAGTTAATTTGGAATAAGAGTTAGTTGTCTGGATGAATACCTGAACTTTCATAGAATGTTTTTGTAATGATTAGTAAAAGTATTCTCATTGAAGCCTTATTTTCTATTCGTGACTCGTTATGTTTTTCACTTCCAACAGTTTTGATGTTTTTGTAATAATAAGTGAAAGTAATTTCAGTGAAACCCTAATTTCTATTTTGTAACTCATTACGCTGAATGGTGGAAGTTTTGTACAGTAGGACCCCGCTACAGCACGCTTCGTTATAGCACGAATTCGGATATAACACGATCGTGGCATGGCTCCCGAAATTTCATCTATTTTTTCAAGTACGAAAAATAATGTGTCAAAAATTAATTATCATTTTGGGGAAGAGATCATGTATAAATTCGAATATAATACGATCATGGCATGGCTACCGAAATTTTATAATAATTTCGCCAATTTCTTGAACTACTGCAAAGTCTTGTGCCAAAATAAACGAGTTTGATTGAATAATTTGGTAAGCTGTATTGTATTCTTGAAGAAAAAGTGTCGTATGATTGTATCTTTCTTTATATGAATAAAGATGCTGAACATTTCTATTTGTGAATGTTCATTTCAAATGTGTCAGTAGTCAATCAGTGCACTTTGATCTTAGTTTATTTTTGAAAGATGTCAGCTCATTTTAAAGCTGATATGTGTTAATCTTATTATTACTGATACATGAGCAAAAAAGTCATTAAATCTTCTTTGTGTTTGTCTTCAATACATTCTGTGTACAATCGTTCCTCAAACAATAGCCGACATATGTTTGCTCATTCAACTGCATACACAGCCAAGCACCAAACAATGGGGTGGTTGATAAAAGATTCGCACCTGAATGTATAATTAATTAATTTAAGTCATTGACAAACATCAAAGTCAATCTCAAAGCTAAAGGTTGTTCAAACCATGCGGCAATGATTTATAAAACATCAAAAAAACGAAAGCCGCCAACGCGCACACGTGGCTTGGTGGTGTTGTTAGACAATCGCCACGCAATCAGTTGACCAGTGAATAATATTGTACATTCCCTATAAAAATGACCCCATTGTTGATTAACAATTATTCTTGCTGTAGTCGTTCAAACAAATAGGTGTCAGAGTTTTAATTAGTAGTTATTTACAATGGATAACAGTACACGGAAACGTAAAGCTTTTACTGTTAAAAAGAAGCTTGAAGCCATGACACTTGATTGTTAAAAAGAAGCTTGAAGCCACTACACTTGATTCCAGGACAGGATTAAGTCCGGTGTTTCCACAAGTCAGATTTAATTCCCAAGTGATCTGCCAGTGCACGTGGTCCGATAAGTCTTTGGCTTGTAAAAGCACTCACTATATTTTCAAGTTGTTTTCCCACGTGACAACCCTATGATCAAGCCGCGAGTTTTACTTGTTCAGTGCCAAGCAACAGAGGGTGGTTATTTGAACTCCATGTGATCTTGCCACACAATTGACACATGTCCAGTTGCATCCTTTAATTGATTTCTGACTTTATGATCAAAGTGTTACTTGCAGAGCCCAAGCTCAGTCTCTGCATAAGCACCCGCATACGACAGTAAAGCTGAGGAATCGGAGTCGGACGTGATTTACGATGACTAGACGACGACGACGATTTACAGTGACTAGACGACGATGTAGGATTTCAGAACTTTATCATACAATGATATTATACTTCTGTGTGCATATTTTCATTGGAATTATTATGGACTCACTCCTACGCATGCCATGAGATCGGTTGGTGAGTACACGTGTTGATCCTTTAACTATTCATGCTATACAATAGACATGTACATATACATGTACCAATGCATGGTTCTCTGAATAAAGTTAAATATTATATGTGCAATCTCTGTTTTCATTGCATGTGTATTTCTCGTTTAATATGCATTGATTTAAGATGGTAACGGTGCCAATGAAGCACGTTGTTTTCAGACCACAATTTACCCCCCACCCCCACCCCCCTTCAGCTAAATGACTTGGTTTTGTCTTGTTCTGTTATAGTACGGTTCGGGTATAGCACGATCTCATTTTGTGGACCCCGACCATCGTGCTATAACGGGGTCCTACTGTACTTCTGACAATTTTGATTGGCAAATTCTGATTTTGTTTGTTTTTACGCCTATCTTGTGAATGAGTTTTACATATTTCATTGGTTATTTATTAATTTTATTTGGACAGCAATAAATTAGTTATGTATTTAATATGTAAAAAATTTGGTTTACACCAAAAATGTAGACTTTCTCGTGAATATTGTTCTTGAAATTCGTTCACCAACTTCATTTACAATGCCTCGTCCCAAATGAGACAGAGTATAATGTTAGCCATGTGGAGAATGCAAGGAGGATGCCATAACTAATAGTATTATGTGAGTCCTGCCAGAAATGGTTTCATTACAGCTGTGAATATCTGTCCAGCAAGACCTTCAAGTTATTTGGTGAGATAAATGACTCTTATCAGTGTCTGGCCTTTACAGTGCAAGAGATATGACCATCATCATCATCATACCACTTTCCATCTGGAAGAACAAATTGAAGAAAATAAAAGACCACAACAGATTTATATGAATGCGCTAAAAACATCCAATTCCACAATGGCACAGAGAGACACAAAACAGGTATGAAACATGAAGTATCGCCAAGAAAGGAAGGAAAAAGTCTTTTAAAAAAATAGACAGAACAAAGTGGAAAATGATATTCTACAAGTCATATCTATGCTATCTTACAATCCTTTCATTCAAGAAATTGTGGATTGCAAGGACCAGGTACCATCCATCATTTGTTATACCAAATAGCAAATGATGGGCATGCAACAGTTTATAACATCAGAATCTGGAAAGTTAGGAATCGACAGGACATTTAACTTAGGACATTATTATGTAACGTTTGTATACAAAAATCTAAGACTAACCAGAAAGGAGACTAGTGATCACCTCCTATTTTAAGTTAATTGTTCTTGCATTGGGATGCACATACCAGACTTACAGAACTTTTTTTCTCATATTTCAGGCAAATTGGAATCTTTGGTAATAGATACCATTGACTTTAGCATACCTTCAGTCATGGAGTTTAGCACAGATGAAGAAAAAGTGTTAATTAAAGCTATTGATCATTCTTTTCCTGGATCATCTAGAGTACTTTGCACCAAACATCTTAAAGACAATTTTTAACATTACATGACAAATGTTGCTGCCATTGAACCAGCTTCAAGAAGCTCCATAATGAAAAATTCATTTGGTGACCAAGGGTTTGAATTTGAGAGGATTTCAACTGAAATATATGCACTTACAAAAAATGATAAGTTTATAAATTACTTTACCAGAACCTACAAATCCCATATTGACCAGTATGTTTTTAGACCAAGGCAAAGGAATGTAATAAAATGTTATGTAAAAATAATTACACTGAATCCAGTGTTCTCCCCAGGGGCTTTTACCGTAGCGGGCACACTACGCTATCATTTCAACCCCCGACAACCCCCGATGCTTCAGAACCTGCTGCTACACTATGCTGTTGTACCGCTACGCTTTAATGTTTCCCACTACCCATATAAAATTAATCTGTTAAATAAACATCCTGTCACCTAATTAGAGCCCTATTACTCAAATGACACCTGTTCTTACCTCTTCTTGGGTATTTTATTAAGATAATTCAGGATAATAACCCACTCACTTAACCATTATCTTTTGTACCTGGCTTACGCGACTGCCGGTGTGCGACCTTTGGTGCGTGTGTGGCCAGCGACGATGGAGTCTACTGGTAGTGTGTTATATATATTTCAGACATTTTCACTACCAGCCAAAACAGTTTAACATATTACATTAAAAATTCGTGTGAAAGATGAACACACCACCTTCCAAAAAAACGTAAAATTATCCAGCGCCCGGCTAGCCCCATGTTGGCCTGATTATGAAAATCAGAATTGGCGTCACCAATAGTGGCAGTTATTCCGATTCCGATAGCATCAGCATGATTTCCACAAGGAAAGATATCAAAAAACGAAGGACAGAATTTAACCATGAATGGAAGACGTTATTCCCTTGGGTGAAAATTGCTGGATTGGATGGCAAGTTTTATTATGATTCAGATCTGGGGCTGGGCTTGTGTGGGACTTTGCTACAAATGAATACTGTTCTGTGGAAAATACATGAGAATTATTCAAAAGGACTGTTTAGATGCTTGCGGCTTAAATGTTTCAGCTATACAACCAAAATTAAATCATATAATAATAATGCATATGTTATCTTTATTGGGCGCTCTACATGCTTCTGAGAGAGAGACAGGTGTAAGATGAAGTTGTTTGCATTTGCAACATGCACAATGGAGAGAATGTTGGCATACCTCTATGTTACTTTCATGTACTGTGGCTGAAATTTCTTTACATGTTGTACTTGTGGAAACTGAACATGATCTAAGCACACAGCAGACAAAATGGCCGCTCCAAAGTACTCGAAAAATCATCCTGAATTAGTCAAAAGTGCACTATTTTCAGCAGTTATTAAAATAGGGAAACGAATTTTGCCAGAGTAGACAATACCAGCCTCAGAAAGTACTATGAATGAATTACAAAATATCCAAAAAGTTAAAAAAGTTATCAGCTCTTTTTTTAAAAAATTACCTTTGAAGTCCAGGAAGGGGGTTTTCACCATAAGACTGCTTATGATCTCTACTTTAAGGATTGCAATGAAACTTTACACAAAAATTCATCCCAAGGTCTAGTTGAAAGTAAATGTAAATAGTGTAGCTCAGATATCCAATATTGCCACCATGGTTACCATCTTGAAAACCTTGTCGTGGCTACTTTTCCTGAATATCAACATAGGGTTTTCACTAAAAGACTTCTTATGATGTCTCCATATTGGTATGGGTTTTTCACCAAATGACTTCTAATCATGTCTAGTTTATCTTAAATGAAACTAGTACCAATCTTACATCCACTATGACTGCCACATCAGCCAATTTGAAAATTTTGTTCAAGTCAGGAATGTCAGAGATGGTTTCAACACTCAGCAGTTAAAAAAAGAAACAGTCTTATCTTGGATTACTGGAAATTTTTGGCTAGTAGAGCGTCAGTCCCTTTGAAGGACTTTTGTTAGTTCATGTGGTCATAGACCAGGAGAGCTTATGGATGACCTGTTGTCCTTGGTCCATTCATCTCATCCATCCATTAACACAAGCTTATTATCGCTACAGCTCCTAAACAACTTGGAGGATTGCCATGAAACTTAACACACATATCCATCCCAAGGTCTAGTTGGTCCTAAATGAAGATGGTGCAGCTCAGATATCCAATATGGCCACCACAGTCACCATCTTGAAAATCTTTCTATGGCTGCTTGTCTTAATTGGGTGGTCATTTTGACATGGGGTGTTCACTGAAAGTCTTCTTATAATGTCTAGTTGGTCCTAAATGAATTTGGTGTCAATCTGACATTCCGTATGACCACCATAGCAGCTATAATGAAAATCTTATTAATGCTTCTTCTCCCGAACGGAAAGTCATATTGATATGGGGTTTTCACCATAGGACTTCTTATGGTATCTAGTTGGTCCTAAGTGAAAATGATGCCAATCTGATATCTGGTATAGTTCCATGGCATCCATAGACCAGAAGAGCTTATGGGACAGCCTGTTGTCCATCTATTGTCTGACATCTATCTGTCCTTTAGCATAAGTTTCTTATTGCTACTCGTCCTAAACTACTTGGAGAATTACCATGAAACTTTACACATACATTCATCCCATGGTCTAGTTGATCCTAAATGAAAATGGTGCCACTTAGACATCCAATATGACTGCTACAATGGCCATCTTGAAAATCTTCTTGTTGCTACTTCTCCTGATGGATGGTCAAATCAACAAGGAGTTTTCACTAAAAGACTTCTTATGATGTCTAGTTGGTCCTAAATGAAAATGGTGCCTGTTAGACGTCCAATATGGCCACATGGCAGCCATCTTGAAAATCTTGTTATTGCTACTCCTCCTGAACAGAAGGCCATACTGACATGGGGTTGTTACCAAAGATTTCTTATAATGTCATGTTGGTTGTAGATGAAAATGGTGCTGATTTAACTTCCAATATGGCCGTTATGGCAGTCATCTTGAAAATCTTGTTATTGCTACTCCTCCTGAATGGTGGGCCCATGGGTGGCCAAGTGGTCTAAGGTGCTCACCTTTACAGATCACGGACATCTCACCTCTGTTAGCGTGGGTTCGAGTCTCAGCTTGGTCAGTGTGAGTATGTGAGAAAGCTTGCCAGTAGCTTCCCATCGGTTGGTTGTTCTTCCTGGGGTTTTCTTCCTTCACCAAATATACTGGCCAACATGTATTGCCTATCATGTGCTGAAAAATGTCGTTAAACCCACAAATGGTAGTGGTATGGCCTCCTGGACAGAAAGTCATATTGACGTGGGGTTTTCACCGGAAGATTTCTTATGATGTCTAGGTGGTCCTAAATGAAAATGGTGCCAATCTGATGTCTTGAAAATCTTGTTATTGCTACTTCTCTGAATGGATGGTCATATCAACATGGAGTTTTCACTGAAAGACTTCTTATGATGTCTAGTTGGTTCTAAATGAAAATGGTGTGAATTGGATGTCCAATATGGCCACCACAGCAGCCATCTTGAAAATGTTATTGCTACTCCCCCTGAACGAAAGTCATATTGAAATAGGGGTTTTTACTAAAAGGCTTCTTATGATGTCTAGTTGGTCCTAAATGAATATGGTGCCACTCGGACATCCAATATGGCCAACTTGAAAATCTTGTTATCACTACTTCTTATGATGTCTTGTTGGTTGTAAATGAAATTGGCCTCCAATATTTCCGCCATAATGGCCATCTGAAAAATCTTATTAAGGCTACTTCTCCTAGTTGGCGGGTTATATTGACATGGTGCTTTGAGAAGAAGACTTCTTATGATGTCTAGTTGGTCCTAAATGGAAATGGTGCATATCTGACTTGCTATATGGCCACCATGGCAGCCATCTTGAAAATCTTCTTGTTACTCCTCCAAAATGGAAAGTCCTATCAACAATTGGTTTTCACCAGAAGACTTCTTATAATGTCATGTTTGGCCTAAATTAAAATGGTTCTAATCTGATGTCCAATATGGTTACCATGGTGCCTAGTTGGTCATAAATGAAAATGATGCAAATTGACCCTCAATATGGCCACCAAGGTGACCATCTTGAAAATATTGTTATCTCTGCTTCTCTCAAATGGATGGTTATATCAACTTGGGGTTGTCACCAATAGACTTCTTATTATACCGTGTTGGTCCTAAATGAAACTAGTGCCAATCATACATCCAGTATGGCTGCCAATATGGCTGTCTTGAAAATCTTGCTGTCGCTACTTCCTCTGAATGGATGGTCCTATTGACATGCGGTTTTGACCAAAAGACTTCTAATAATGTCTCATTGGTCCTAAATAAAAATGGTGCCAGTCTGACAGCCAATATCTCCACCACAGCAGCTAATTTAAAAATTGTATTATCGCTGAAGAATATTGGAGATGGTTTGAACACTCAGCAGTTAAAAGGAACAAATGGTCTTATCTTGAATTCCTGGAAATTCTTTGTGCCCAGTAGAGTATCAGGCCCTAAGACAAATAAATACTACTGTCATTTTCCCAGGGGAAGCAAATTGTGCATTATTTCAATATCTATTTCACTGATACCCGGTAATATTTGACTCGATGTATACTCCCATTATCTTCTCTTGGGAAGATAAAAGAAGTGTATATAGAGCATGAATTTTTTACTAGCTTTTTGTTCTATATTAATTGGTACTTTTGTTGTCTTTCCCAGGAACATAATAGGAGTATATGTAGAGAAAAATCAATCATTTCCAACCACAACATTTATCTTCCCATGTAGGGGAAGATGGATTTCCAATGGGTTGGGGAGGAAAAGATATATTCCATTAGAAAATGGGGGTTTGGCAACTTTTGGGGAATAAAAGTATATTTTAAAAAAGAACTTACAGAATGAACTGCATAAGAAATTTAGAAAATTTAACATCACCAACATATTTCAAAATTAACATAAGTATCTTTCCCAAGGGAAATTTATATGCAGTATACTTCTGTTATTTTTTCAGTGAAGTAATTAAATCATAACTATAAAACTATTTTGCTAATCCTTGTCATATATGAACACATATTATTGCATGCACTTTTTTTAAGACACTCATGTTCACTCACAAGTTGATAGAAACTATTGTAAATTCTGGTAGTTCATTTTAAATTTGAACTCTCAAGCCTACCCCAACTTTGTTCAATATCAATGATATGAACTTGAACCATTTTGTCTTTGCTTAAATGTATCATATCTTTGGACATTGTATGTGGGGTTTCAGAATGCCAATCCATTGTTGGACACAGGCCTCCTATAAGTTGATCCTGGAACAGTCCATCGTTTAAAGCAAGAAAATGTTTGAAGTTAATTATCAGAAGAAACTTTGATCATGGTTCGTATCCTTTGATCTTCAATCCTTAAAACATTTGAATCCAAATTAGAAGCTTCAGTTTAAAATACTGTACTTATAAATTGCACATTTTCTTGCAGAATGATAAGGACCAGCAATTTTATCAGAAACAAAAGAAGCAGCTGACAGATATACCTAAGTACCATTGTCCTGCAAAGAACTGTACCTACCAAGCAGGCTGTCGCTTCTTCAAGTCAAACAAACTTTTAAAGCAGGTAATAAGGGTAATTTAGTACCACTTTAAAATCTTGCCTAAATTAGTCCCTGTGTAAACTGACATCCATTACAGACTTTTGACCTTTTTTTTCCCAGTTGGGCATTTCTCATATTTATCTTAACTCTTTAAACTGGCCACCTCTATAATACATCCAAAAGTTATGGTCACAACTTTTCAGTTTAGGGAACGTTTACTGTAGAAATTGAGAATTAACCACAGTCATAACTTATTTTCTGTGAGATGAGATTGACTTAGACCCCAAAGTCTCAACTTAGAAAAGCCTACCTGTCAATGCAAATGCTTGAGTAATGCAGTGATAAAGGACTTGCTATACACCATTCATGGATCAACCGCAGGAAACATCATGTTCAAATCTTATTGGTCACATCAAAGGTTGGTGGTTTACGCTAGGTTCTCATTTTCTCAAGCCTAAGACCTCCTCATGCCAGGGCTTCATGCAGTACTTATAACTTGTAAAATTGATGGAAATTTTTAAAAATTAAAACGCCAATGGAAACAAATTTAAAATGTGCTTTTTAGCATTGCCAGCAAACTTCCATCCTCAGTGTAATGAAGGCAGCTGGTTTTAAAAATAGCAGTATGCCCTACTATCTATTCATAAAAAAAAATATTTCATCCATCCATTAACCTTTGTGAACCCATGTTTGGTCTTGGAGGCGCTGATCTCAAATCATGTAGGTTTATATGCAATGAATTAACAAAAGCTTATGGGTCATGTAGAAAATTTCAGCAAACAAGACCCAAAACAAAGTATTCCTGCAAATGTTATTGGGGAAATTAACTAAAAACCTAATGTGATTGCCACAGTCTTTTTGGTTTGATTGACATTTGTATTTATATACTTTCGCTCAACCAATGCTGTTCAGGATAAGCCTTTTCCTCACTTGTTCCCCTCATACTTTTAGTGTAGGTGTAAGCTTTATGTAAGAAACCTTGGTCAAAATTGACTTGGGTTATACTTCATTGTTTGCAAAACATGCATAAAATTTATTTTCAAGTTATAATGTTCTTGTAATTGTGTTCATTGCAATAATTTATTATGTCTTTTTATGAGATTAACATTTGAATAGAATTTCAGTAATTAAATGGCTTATTTACTTACTTTTTCAGCATTATTTGAAAGTACATGCTGAGAAGAGATTTGCCTGTGACAAATGTGGACTGAAGTTTGGGATGGAGAGAGACAGATTGCGCCATCAGAGTCACTGTGGAGTATTGTTTCACTGTGGTACATGTGATTGTCCGTACACCACTAGAGAAGCTCTTCTAACTCATTGCAAAAGAAATAATCATCAGCTGCGTGAAGAAGACAAAATTGAAGTCAACAAGTGAGCAGAAATTAAGATTTAGATTTAAGTCAAGAAGTGAGCAAAAGTAAAGATTGTACTGATTGAAGTCAAGAAGTGAGCAAAATTAAAGATTGAAAAGATTGAAGTCAAGAAGTAAGCAAAATTAAAGATTGAACAGATTGAAGTCAAGAAGTTAGCAAAATTAAAGATTGAACAGATTGAAGTCAAGAAGTGAGCAGAAATTAAGATTTAGATTTAAGTCAAGAAGTGAGCAAAATTAAAGATTGTACTGATTGAAGTCAAGAAGTTAGCAAAATTAAAGATTGAACAGATTGAAGTCAAGAAGTTAGCAAAATTAAAGATTGAACAGATTGAAGTCAAGAAGTTAGCAAAATTAAAGATTGAACAGATTTAAGTCAAGAAGTTAGCAAAATTAAAGATTGAACAGATTGAAGTCAAGAAGTTAGCAAAATTAAAGATTGTACTGATTGAAGTCAAGAAGTAAGCAAAATTAAAGATTGAACAGATTGAAGTCAAGAAGTTAGCAAAATTTAAGGTTGTACCAATTCAGGTCAAGAAGTAAGCAAAATTAAAGATTGTACAAGTTGAATACAATTAATACCTGTTAATAATGAACCGAGATATCCTAATTTTCAAATATAGCATAGTATTGTCGACTCTTGTCATAACGACCATCTTAGTCTGAAACTATTTTTTCCTTGTAATGAGTTTGTTAGTTGTTATAAAGACATGGGCTTTTTTTGTTGCAAGTGTTGCCTCTCTTGTTAAGCTCGCTTTTTAAAGATCTAAGACAATCCATCTTCTTTTTGCTTGAAGTTATGACATTGTTGTGATAATAATTGAACCAAAACAAAAGAATTTACTCAGAACAACTTACAGTAGAGTAACATGTGTTTGGTTTATCCTGCTATAATTGACTATAAACAATACAGATAAAGAAATGGGACTAGCTTGTTACACACCGTTATCCATACCCATGTACAGTATGTGCTAGGCCATGTTAAAGAGACACAGGTTAATGAGAAATGTTCTGATGATTAAATGGTTCCCCTCTTATGAGGCCTCTCCAACTACAGCAGGAAAGTGGCCTTATTAGAGGGGTTTCCTTTTTTAAGAGGTGTCACACATGTGAGTAAAAGCTTCATATAAAAGCTCATTTAAACTGAGAATGTTTGGCAACATTTTGCACCATTTGCAACAGCTTATTCCTTTGTTAGCAACTTGTAGTTATTGCACTAGATGCTCTGTGTTTACAAAGGAAGTGAGCTTGTCACATGAATAACTGGTTTTAGTCTGGTATCCTGTCAAATACATTTCGTAATCTATGAGAGAGAAGCCACAATGGCTAACATACCATTTTTACTTTTTGACGACTGGATGTCATACTGAGCTGATCAATACTGATTTTCTCAGCGTTTAGCTTTTGTCATCTTGATAATTATTGGTCATAATAATAGCCAGTAAATATTAAAGTGACAGAACCTAACATCTAAGGAACACACAGCAGTAAGGATATTCGGATTACTTAACTTCTCTGTATGGATTAAAGTTACTTTATCTGCTTGTTGGAACAAATGTCAGTGTGTTGAATTTCGAAATAAAGAAAATATTTGTGGGATTTCTATGTAAACTCCATTATGTGGCTGCTTGCAAAGGGTAAATTTGACAGTTTTTGTGCTAATATGCCTGCCGCTGTTTCATTCTAAAGATTGAATTTACTATTATGTAAGTTTGTGCCCATCAATATTTCATCAAAAATAGAATAAACATTCTTCAGGATACCATTGTAGCAAGAGTTAAATGTATAAATACCAGTATGAATGATTATACAGTGTATGTATTTTTATCTGTATTAACAGTATAAATACCAGTATGAATGATTATACAGTGTATGTATTTTTACTAGTATTAATAGTATAAATACCAGTATGAATGATTATACAGTGTATGTATTTTTATCTGTATTAACAGTATAAATACCAGTATGAATGATTATGCAGTGTATGTATTTTTACTAGTATTAACAGTATAAATACCAGTATGAATGATTATACAGTGTATGTATTTTTACTAGTATTAGCAGTATAAATACCAGTATGAATGATTGTACAGTGTATGTATTTTTACTAGTATTAACAGAGTTCTTTCCCCTGAGGTTAAATATAAATGGTTTCAAGTATATTTACTAATAGCAGAGTTGGATTTAGGACTTGTGATTCCCATCAAATTTTTAAATATCCTGCAAAATGGTAGTCTCCTTGTGCTAAAAATAGTGCAAAAATTAAGCATTGATTGCAAATTTATATAAAATCTGCTTGTGTTTTTAGCTCAACTGGTCATAGACCAGAAGAGCTCATGGAATGGCCTGTTGTTTGTCATCCATTGTCTGTCCATCTGATAACACAAGTTTATTATTGCTGCTCCTTCTAAATTGCTTCAAGGATTGCCATGAAGCTTTACACACACATTCTTCCTATGGTCTAGTTTGTCCTAAATGAAAATGATGCCACTTGGACATCCACTATTGCACCACAGCAGCCATCTTGAAAATCTTGTTATCGCTACACCTTCTGAATGGAAAATAATACTGACATGGGGTTTTCACTGTAAGACTTCCTGTGATGTCTTCTTGGGCCTAAATGAAAATTGTGCCATTCGTAAATCCAATATGGCCACCACAGCAGCCATCTTGACAATTTTGTTATCACTACTTCTTGTGAATAAATGGTCATATCAACATGGGAGTTTCACTGAAAGACTTTTCATGATATTTAGTTGGTCCTAAATGAAAATGGTGCCAATCTGACATCCAATATGTCCACCCTGGCAGCCATCTTGAAAATCTTGTTATTACCACTCCTCATGAATGCAAAGTCATATTAACATGGATTTCTCACTGGAAGACTTCTTATGATGTCTAGTCAGTGAAAATTGTGCCAATCTAATGACCAGTATGTTCATGATGCCAGCCAGCCTGAAAATCTTGTTATCACTATTCCTTGTAAATGGAAAGTTAAATAGATGTGGGCTTTTCACCAGAAGATTTCTTTTGATGTCTAGTTGGTCCTAAATTAAAATCAGGCCAATCTTATATGGCTGCCTTGGTGGCCATTTTGAAAATCTTGTTATTGCTACTCCTAGATGGATGGCCATATTGACATTGGGTTTTCATCAAAAGACTTCTTATGATATCTAGTTGGTTCTAAATGAAAATGGTGCTGATCTGCCATTCAGTATGGCTGCCATTGCAGCCATCTTGAAATCTTGTTATTGCTACTCCTAAATGTACTCCTAAGCTTGCTTATAAAATATGAAAGAAAATGGACTTATTATGGATTCCTGTCTTTTCTCTTGAGGGACTCTTGTTCATGTTTTATGTGGAAGTCTGTCTGGAAATATGAATATACAAGTTAGTGATATAATTGCTAGATGCTAAGTTCTGATTGGCTGTCTTTCCTATGCATTCCTCATGCCCCAGACCTGTCATGAGACAGAATGGAGAAACAACTCAAACTTCATACACTTTTTGATTAATTTTGAGAGATAAGTCCAAAGAAAGGATTGAATGTGTTCAAGATGCAAAAGAGGAAAGTCAAGTAAATGAAGATGTTTTTCAACATTTTTATACCAGCCCATATGAGTTTACTGGGCCCATTTCCTGATGATTGACAGCAAACTGATTCACTTTCCTATTTTATTGGTTTGTGTTTAGATAATTGTTTTCTTTTTTATGAGCTGTAAATACCAAAAAAAGCCCATTTTAAATCAAACAGTTCATTTTAATAAACTATTTGAGTTGTTCTGTTAAACTCTTAAGTGTTTTGGTCATGGGGACGATGCTTATGATAAATGAAACAGTGCAGAAAGTGATGAATTTAATGTTTCCCAACCGGTGAATTTTTTCTTTTTTTTTTCTTTTACATACTCGATCTATTCCTGAAAGTGTTTGACTGAGACTGAAATATTACTCCTGAAGATTGAAACTGTTCCCATATATACTGTGCATGTCGTGTGGACTTTCACTGCAAGTAATCATGTTGAAAAATACTGTTGATTTTGACATGTTCCTAATGTTTTCTTATTTCAATATTTTGTGGCAGAGTATACATTTATGCAATTAAGATTATATTATGAGTATGTTGAAAACTAAGGTCACATACAGCTATCAGCTGCTGTTCTTAAACACAGCTTAGACATAGTGCACAAGCAGTGTCAATGGAGTTATGTATATGTGGCAGTCAAATGACTAGTTTTTCATAATATAATCTTCATTTCCAGTAAGTTTTCATAATGAGAACTAAGCGCCCCCCCTCACTTGGTTGACCTTCTTTGTTTCTATAAATATGGGGCACATGGCCCTAATTGTTTATAAATCTGGATGGAACCCTTTGATATGATATGTGTGGTAGCCTGATAGCATCTCAAGCAGGGTTTATGTTTCTTTGCATATGTGTCAAGGTGCATTGTGATATCTTCACTCAAACTAAACAAAAATAGAAACATTTGAAAAAAAAATTAATTAAAAGTATGAAAAAAAGTAACTTGAAAACATCAAACATGGTCCTTGCATGCCCATTTTGTTTTCAGATTTGCTCTCCAATACTTTTTTATTTTTGTATCCTATCTAAACCCTCATAATGGTGAGGAAATAGAATAAATAAGATTCTGTATTTGGTGTTGATTAAAAAATTTTATGACGTTTCTTATAGTAGTTTCAGATTTGTACTTAGTAGAAGGGACATGATTCTACAGAATCCTTGCTGAATTAATCATTTTTGCTGAATTGCATTATTTCTCCTAAATTTTATATTTAACATTATTACATGCTTTCATAAGTTAATGTGAAAAACAGAATAAAATGCTGATTTTTACCTTGCCTTTTTTCTGTCTGTGCATCACACCTCTTTGTTGGTCTTGAACTCACTAAAATTCACAACTTTTCATAAACAAGTTAATGCTAACATTTGAATTTGTGAATATTTATTAAATTGATGTAAGAAATAAAAAAAATTATTTACAACAACCAAATCATTAAAAAAATTTATATACATGCTACTAAGATATTATGACTCACTATTAATGTGAACATCATATAGACCTAGATATGCTATCTGTGCTGATCGAGTTGGGTGCATCATAGACCCAGATCTGCCATCTGTGGTGATAAAGTCAGGTGCATCATAGACCAAGATCTGCCATCTGAACTGATCCAGTCTGGTACATCATAGACCAAGATCTGCCATCTGAACTGATCAAGTCTGGTGCATCATAGACCAAGATCTCCCATCTGAACTGATCAAGTCTGGTGCATCATAGACCAAGATCTCCCATCTGAACTGATCAAGTCTGGTGCATCATAGACCAAGATCTGCCATCTCAGGGCTGAGCAAATTTTTTTTTTAACCACTAGTCCAGGACAAGTGGTTTCAGAAAATTCACTAGTCCCACCTTACTCTTCACTAGTCCCACTGTACTCTTCACTAGTCCCACCTTACTTTTCACTGGTACCAAAATGGTAATCACTTGCCGAGATTTGATGAGATGTATATTTAATCCATCGAAAAAACAAACGAAATAATATACAACATAATTATTTCTTAAAAGAATTTAATTTTTCAAAAACATTGGTTGTTATACATTTGGCTTCTTCAGATTCATGTATTTATGTTTTAGCTGATGGATTTGAAAAAATGTCCATGTATATGTCTGCCACCTGCACCAGCACTAAGCCAGCAGTTGATAGCTGTGTCTGGGTTGAAGTCCTCAAGCTCTGGTCCATTTGCGGAAATGTTCATTAGCATTTGTAAACTCTTTTGGTTTAAGGAATTCCTTAAAGAAGTCTTGATTAAGTTCATTGAACTAAATCCTCGTTCACACTCAGCAGTGGATGGGCTTATAACAAATATGATTTCTAATAGTTTGCATAATTGACTGAGACTAGGTGGAGTATTCACTAAGAGTGTTCCAAGAATTCTCTGTCTTTTGGTAGAGTCATATTTGACATTTTTTGCCATCACAGATTGTTGCTTATGTCTCTTTGGAGAAATAGCTACCGCACACTCAGTATCAGTCTTACGTTTTATCCCTACACTTTCAAACAAATTTTCCTTCTCCGAATCGCCGTTATTACCTTCCTTGCGAAAATAAGTTAGCAATCTCATTTTATCCATAGAGTAACTATCAGCTTGCTTGACAACTACTTCTAAAGTGATCATAACATACATTTTCTCTTTTAAATACGAACAGAGACAGCTCATTAATTAGCGTAATTGTTTCGCTTCAAACGCAATATCGCATGTGGAAGTTAATCATCTGTATAATCAATTCAAAATTAAAGAATCATTACTGTCATTTAATCAGTTCATAAAAGAAACCAACACTGATGTCGGTAAAGTACCTTTCATTAATTTAATTACACTGACTTGCAGGATTAAAATCAGTGAGCCGCTCATGATAATCTGGCTTGAGTAAACTCAATGCAACAAAGCCGCTTAAAACACTACTAATTGATCATACTGGCTTTCTTTTGTTTGACGTGTTTTGATTTGCCGATAATTTGGTCACTTAGCCCAATATGCAGTCAAGCGGTAACAGGATGTAAATGTATACACGAAGAGGGGTAGAATCAAGTATTCAGTATGCCCGGAGGGCATGATTGGCCAAATAAAGGTAGATATAGTGATTAAAGCACGAAAATAAGGACTAGCCCGACTTTTTTAAAAAGCACTTGTCCCGGACTAGCGACTTGGAAAATTTTACTTGCCCAACTTCAAAAATGACTAGTCCGGGACGTCGGGCTATGGGATTTGCTCAGCCCTGCATCTGAACCAATAGAGTCAGGTGCATCATAGACAGAGATCTGCCATCTGTGTTGATTGAGTTGGGTGCATAATAGACCCAGAGATGCCATCTGTGCTGATCGAGTTCGGTGCATCATAACCTAGATCTGCCATCTGTACTGATCAAGTCAGGTGTATCATAGACCAAGATCTGCCATCTGTGCTGATCGAGTTGGGTGCATCATAGACCCAGAGCTGTTATCTGTGCTGATCGAGTTGGGTGCATCATGGACCCAGATCTGCCATCTGAACTGATAGAGTCAGATGCATCATAGACCCAGATCTGCCATCTGTGCTGATCGAATCAGGTGTATCATATATATAAATATTAACGACAATTTCAATAATGAAAATAATTTGAAAGTGGTTTAAGCAATTGTTTAAAAATATTGGTATTCACCTTTTTTTAAAGATTAAATGTAAAATATAAATTGTTCAGAATCTTTCTTTGCACTATATTTCATCATTTCAGGGGAAAAGATGCAAGAGAAAAGAAGATGCAGAACAGCAACAATACAGAGACATCGTTGCCTGCCAATTGTTCAGTGCCTTCCATCCTGCTGGTTGGAATTGTCTCCCCTTCAGTGTTAACACCATCTGTAATGAAGCCAGGACTTAGACCTATAAAACCAAAGCCAGTAATTTTGGGATCAGTTTCTCTTGCAAAGGTTTTTCCAGTGAGAAAAACAGATGAAAGAAAAGATAAATTTCCATTCAAAAATAATGCAGAAGCACAGACAGAAATATTTGGTGTCCATGCTTTGGCCGTGAAGAATAATTGCGTTGCCAGAATTAATTCAAGGAAATCAAAATATGGACAACATGGAAAAGTAAATGGTGTAACAACTGGCACTCAGGTTTGTTTATCTAGTCCTAGAAGACATGATACATGTAAAACTAAGACAGACAAAAGTCCGAAAAGGTTTAGAAATTCTACTGGAATTCAGACCGCTGTATCACTTGTCCGTCAGAAAGAAAACAAAATAGTGGCAGGAACACAGACATCATGCACTGATATTCTGTCAGCTGCAATGTCATCTGCAGACCTTCCAGTTCAGCACAAATCTGTTGGACTGCAAGTCACCCCACCAAAATTGAGACCAAAACGCCATATGAATATGTGCTCCAGTGAGACACAAACTGTATCAGAGATAGAAGGGACACCCCGTAAGAAGAGGAAGCGGAAGCTGTCAGACAAGGGCACTGGGCCAGTCCTTATTGATTCAGCAAGTCAGGTGTCAGAGGGCTCATATTTCAATGAAACATATCATGAAATTGATTTTCAGAGAAGCCAGAGGCACATTCCAGAGTCAGATCTCTTCTCAATGGCTACACAAACCCTCCACTCATATCTAGAAAACCAGAAAGAGAGATCTTTGGTGTCACACATTAATGTAGAGCATGAAGTGTTCCAAGCAAGTGAAGGCACTATTACAACAGTATTCATGTCAAATGATGCACAAATAAACTCAAACGAAACAAAAATAAATTCTTTCTCTACACCGTTGGATAGTGAGGCATCAACTGTACTACATAAATCAAAACATGCAATTGATTACTCAGAACCTTCAGGTATTTGTATGAACCCAGAAACAAATCAAAAGATTTTACAATTAAATGAATCATCTGCAGAAGAATGTAATAATAGTGAGGAAGTAACCATGCCTAAACCTTTACAGCAAAACACAGAAACTGCTGCTTCGCAATTTTTCGAGCAAGCAGATACTCGGTATTTGAACACTTCTAATGAAGAGTATGCTTCTCTGGCAGCATCAATATCAGTGGAAAATTTACACAAGGTAACAGAGCTGGTGGGCCCAGACTATGATAAACCATCCACAGATACAGTACCTGCATCAAGAAGACACATTTTTCCATACTGTAGTCATGAAGCAGCTCTACCACATGACACAGTTATGTTGGCAGAGAGTCTCCTTGACCTGGGAAGAGTGGCATCCAACAATCAGACATTAGAAGCCACATCAGCAGCATTTAATCATAACATTTCTCAAGGATCAGAGATTCCATCTTCAAATACAGTTGATTTTACCACTGGTACAAATGACACAATTTCATCTCAAAATAATGTGCAGCAGAAAGGGTCCATTCATTGTACCACAGATTCAGAAGTGCAGACTATTGAAACAGCATCAGATTTTGATATTTTACTTGAGTCTAGTGGAATTATGCTGCAAAATTCTACAGGGCTTACAGACATCTATACACAAACTGCATCGGAAATTGACTTCCTGGATTTACTTGTCAACCATATGGAAACCCAGACAATTGAGGATACATGCAGTTTTCCTTGTTTGGAACTTACAGATATTCAGACCCAAACACTGGACTTATCATCAGAAATGAGTATAAACCGTAGCTTGGCTTATGTAAGCAGTGTCGAAACACAGACATCAGATAGTACATATTTTCTTGAACAGATGGGAGAAGAACATTTCTATGAATCTCTTGGCTTTGAGCCAGTGTTAAGTCTTACAACTGCTGAGACTCAAACCAGTCAGAATCTTATGTCTGAATTTGATCAGACTCTGAGTCATGTTGAGACTCAGACTACTGTAGATTTCAGTCTAAACAATTCAGAAACTCAGACTTGTGTAGATTTCAGTCTGAACAATTCAGACACTCAGACTTGTGTAGATTTCAGTCTGAACAATTCAGAAACTCAGACTTGTGTAGATTTCAGTCTGAACAATTCAGAAACTCAGACTTGTGTAGATTTCAGTCTGAACAATTCAGAAACACAGACTTCTGGGAATGCACAATTGCTTGATATGGCAACAGCTGATTCACATACTCAGACATATTTTGATGACCTGGAAGAGCTTTTATTTGGATAAACATTTACTCTTGAACTGTTTTAACATATTTGAAAAACATTTTTCTTTATGTTAAAAAAAGCAAGAATAACAACACAAATCTTAGAGTGGATTTTTGTATCTTTGCATGGGTTACCAGGTATTTGTTTTTCCTTCTTTTTAAGGATGTAAATATTTCCTTGCATACAATTTATCAATGATTAGTCAATAACCTTCCCATGGTGTCTAAAGTGTAGAGCGGAATATTTATGCATAGACAACAAATACTGACCTTGGAAAGAAGGTATCAATCAAATCTTACTGTCTTTATCTTAAATGATATAAAATTTGTATTGATGTTTTTGTTAAAGTTTTTTCATTTGCAATATTTTTCCTAATCCCCTTTGATGAACTTTGTTCATACTTGGGATGAATTATTATGAAGCTAAAACAATTAATTCTGTGACATGCTCACTAACCACTTTGACCTTGGGGCCAAGGTCACTCAGAGAAAATTTGCTTTAAGGTTTTGGCTAAAGTTTTTCCATTTCTTTATATTTTCTAAACCCGTTGATGGATTTTGTTCATTCTTGGGATCAATCATTATAAAGCTAAAACAATTCAATCTGTGACATACTTGCTTGCTCTTTTGACCTGTGGTCAAGATCACAGTCATATAAAATTTGAGTTAATGAGTTAATGTTTTGTTTAAAGTCTTTTCATATGCTTATATTTCCTAAACCCTTTAATAGATCTTGTTCATACTTTGGATGTATCATTATGAAGCTAAGACAATTCATTCTGTGATTTACTTTCCTGCCACTTTGACCTGGATGTTGCTCATACTTGAGATAAATCATTATGAAGCTTAGACAATTGATTCTGTGACACACTCACTTTCCCCTTTGACCCTGGGGTCAAGATCAAAGTCATTGAAAATTTTGTGTTAAGATTTTGGTTAAAGTTGTTTCATTTGCTTATATTTCTTAAACCTCTTGATAGATTTTGTTCATACTTTGGATTAATCATTATGAAGCAAAGACAGATAATTGTGCAACATACTTGTTCAACCTTGGGGCCAAGATCACATGTTTTACTGCAATACTTTGATCATGGGCTTGACATTCAGGTCCTGGCCTTCTTGTTTTAACAAGATCGCAAATGAGACAATATTCATATCTCTTTGTCATTGAGTTATGGCCCTGATTGTCTGGGCATAAGTAATATAATATTGACAATATTGGACTCACTTTTTATAAATAGTATAATACATGAGGTTCTGGACTAATTACCCAAAATACAGTGGGTGGATGGGTGGGTCATAGAATTAATGGAATTGGGCTCCCATTTCATGAATTCTGGGGAAGCACATAGTAATCATATGGTCCATACATCCATCTTTCCATCCATCCACACTTTATGTCTCAGCCTCCTAAAGTTTTTTAATTTGCCTGTCTGTAAGGCCAAGTGAGCTTTTGGTATGGCCCTGTGGCCATCATGTGTCTGTCATCTATCAGTGTTGCACCTAGGATCCCAAGGACAGGGGACACTATCCCCCATCCTCCAAATCTGGGAGACACCCAACATTTCAAAGCGACAGAAGAAAATAGTAAATAGTACTTAATGCATTAGTAGTGCTAAAAAAATTAGATATTTTTATTTGCTTTGACAGTTTTGCCACCTTAACTTTGTCGTCTACACTGTACTATCATCGTTTCCTTGGACATGTACATTATTGTAATAAACATTTTATCAAGTGCTCAATTAATTCATGAAAACATTAACATGTTTGAATATCAGGTTAACCTCAAATTAACTGCACAATGGAAGTTTCCATTCCAGATCTTGCTCTTATTTAACTTTAGTGTTCACTCATTATCTACCAACATTAACTTTAGTGTTTACTCATTATCTACCAACATTTGTTATAATAATATCCATTTTTTTCTGAATTATTTTTCCTTTCAAATTAGGAATTTGTTGATTAAATGACAGATTGTGTATTTGCATAAATGTAGTCTCATTTGTCATTAATTCAGCCTAAAAATAAAATAAATCTTCACTGCTATAGATTTGTCTTCAACCTCAAAAATATATTATACTAGCGGCCAACAATTACTTTGCATTGCAGCTTTGCAGACTGCTACAAATCTTTAATGTTTTGATTGCCAAATATGTTGTTTTAAAATGGATGTTAATTGCCATCTTACAGTTTTAATTGCCTTTGCCAACTCTGGCCATTACTAGTGCCTAACATAAACAATGATGGACAAATGCTAAGAAAAAGTAGAATGTCTATTTTTTTTTATTTTTTGTCATATTTTTTTTCAAATTTCTACAAATAATCCTGATCCACCTTCAAGTATGATCACCATTACAAAACAAATAGAAAGATCATTACACAACATCTAGACCAAATTAGACAGAGGGCATCTTGCTATCAGGGTCTTTAAATTTTTTAGAAATTTTGCTAATCTGCCATCAAATATGGCCAACATTGTTAAAAATAGACAAACCTTTATGCTTTCTTTTCTAAAATAATTGCTCAACAGAATCAACCAAGTTTTATAGTGAGCATCCTCACATCAAGGCAATGTTGAATTTATTTAACTGATGCAGATCTGCCATTAAATATGGCCACTACACTAAAGTTAGAAAAATTGCTCAATGATTTATTTTAGAAAAAAAGTGCCTGACAGAATTCAGTAACATTTGACAGACAGCATTCTGGCAGCAATGCATTATAAATTTAATTGATACTGATCCATCATCAAATATGGCTATTGTTACTAAAAATAAAACTGTAAAACGACTTCTCAAAAAGAGGTTGACTTAATTGGACATAGCATATCATAGTCTCAATGCCTCTCAAATCTGTAGGCATGATGCAGATTGTTTTATGAAATATGGTTATCATTACTAAAAATAAGGGGAAAAGAACTTTACATGAATCCATCAAATATGAGAAAAACAACCGTGATCAGTTTTACCTATTGATGAGGATTTACATGCTTCAGATTTGTTCAGCCAAGATTACACTTAGCCATTGACTATAACATTTGACTTTTAGACCAGTGTCAGTGAACAATGTCAGCCCCCCTTGGGGCTCAGGTTTTTATATCTTTTCATGTCAGTGAGAACAAGTTTTGCATTTTCAATATAAAGCAGTGATCAGTCCAACTGCATGCATTTTCAATATAAAGCAGTGATCAGTCCAACTGCATGCATTTTCAATATAAAGCAGTGATCAGTCCAACTGCATGCATTTTCAATATAAAGCAGTGATCAGTCCAACTGCATGCATTTTCAATATAAAGCAGTGATCAGTCCAACTGCATACATTTTCAATATAAAGCAGTGATCAGTCCAACTGCATGCATTTTCAATATAAAGCAGTGATCAGTCCAACTGCATACATTTTTCTATTAAGTAAAATATTAATTGGTAACTTATATGAGTGATAAAAATATACAATGTAAGTTTTTATCAGATAAATCACCTTGTTTTGATTTTTCCATTAATTAGTGATTCAGTTACAGAAAATTGCAACATTATAAAGCAATGTCTACAGTTTCATACAGCAGTCTACACTTAAAAGCAGTCTTCCCATACATATAAAATTTTTGTTCACATAAAAGAATTTTAACAAGTTTCCAATCATATTATGAACATCAATATTGTAAGGAGAATTGATACTTTACAAGATTACAGAAATTCAGCTGATATCATTAATTTTGTTCAAGGTCACAAAATGATAAACAGATATCAGGAATTTAAACTGGCTCTTACCAGGCAGAATATTGTGTAAACAATTATTGTAGTTTTCTTTTATGTGAATTATTCAAATACTAAAATAATTTCAAAGATAAGACAATCATAATGTAAGTCATATAAAATTATAGGGTACATCATTGTTATTTAGACAAAACTTATTTGATGAAATTCCTTCCATATATCTTATTTCTGTACAATTTTAAAATTGTGTACATTTATTTGAAAATGTGAAATAAATTAGACTTTACTCGTTCAGAATGTAATTGTTGTGCTGAAATATGTCTTAAAGCTTGCTTGGTGTGTGATTGATTACTGTTGAAAGACATATAGGGTTTCCAGGCAAAATTGTAAATTTTCAGGCTTTTTTTTTGTTGTTGTTGTTGTGGCATTAGCCTTGCTAAATTACATGACTATTCTCAGCTATTGACACATCGGTTAAGTAGACTGTATTGTTTATTTTAGATGCAGTAAACTGTATTGGCTTTCATGTTTAGAGAGTGCATATTTTGGAAACATTTCAGGGTACTAAAATACCAAAGAATGTAATGAATAGTGATTGTTTGCTTTATCTTTACTGATGTTACTAAAGAACATTGAGCTCCTTCTGCTAGTACTGGTTCTCCTTAAAGTCAGAGATTTTAAAAAATATGTCCAGGTACTTGTTATTTCAATCTTTGTATCTAGCTGAAAATTATTTGCAGTTGTTGATATATGCAAATATTGACAAAATAAAATTTAAAAAATGGAGTCAGCAACAAGCAAAAAAAAGAAGCAGCAATTGTTCCTGTAGTATCAGAGCTCAAAAAATCAAATAGACCAATTCCTGGAGTCCCTCTAAATCAAATAGACCAATTCCTGGAGTCCCTCTAAATCAAATAGACCAATTCCTGGAGTCCCTCTAAATCTAGATCGAACCCCTCCTGTATTCTATTTGAAAAAAAACTGTTGTCTAATTTGCCTGAAAGAAACCTTGAGTGCACTGAAGAAATTTGGCATTTTCATTTTGAAGTTCTTTAAAGGCACTGTTAAATAATTATTATTCAGCCCTCTGCTGGGGCTCCATTTCTAGGTCCCTCTATTTTATGAAGATCATCTGTTTAATTGTATCAAAAGCTATAACTTTGTGAACAAAGCGAAGCACATGATCAATGGTGGAACAGTACTACTTCTGTTCTCCTTATTTCACTGGTTACCTATAATTAGCCCTGACTTGTCCTGCATGAATATCAATGAACTGTCCCTTGCTTAAGCTGACTTGGTAATGTGTCACTGGTGAAATATATCGAGTGGTACCTATGTGATTGTTTAAAAATTAAGCTAAGCTCAGAGATTATTGACTTATAAAAGCTTCCAGTACAATGTTTTTCACCCCCAAAGGAACTGAGATAATTACATTTTATTTTAATCCATTTACTTCAAAGATTTCGTAGCTGCTGATTCTGTTGATACAGAGTGAGTATTTTCTATCCTTGTGACACATCCACATGTCTATCAACAAAACTTTTTTTTTTTTTTTTTTTTCTCTAAATTTTTGGTGTTAGATTCATAGGCACAGAGTTGCCAAGGTCATTTAGTATGTTTACATGATGATGTATTATATTCTTCAATCATTCCTTAAAGTTCGGTCACTAGATTTATTTTTAATTTGTAAAGAAAAACAGTGATCACTAAACATTATAATTATATTTTTTTTTTTTTTTTTATATATATATTTGTCTTATACAAATTTATATATATATATAGAAAGAACCAACAAATATAGAACTCAAATGTAATGGCTTCAAATCTTTTGGTAAAGGGAGAAAAATCGATGAACAAAAAGTGTTATTTTTCAGTCACACTGTATTGATATTTACATTTACTAATTATATACCAACACTCCAGCGTAGAACAGAGTTCATGTATCTCTATATTGGGCAACATCATATATGTACCCAGTGGTGCATGACATTGTACTACACTTATCAGTTTTTTAAGCATTCTGTGGTTGTGTGTGTGAGAGTCTATCCCAAGGTGTATGTGAGCGCTTTTCATGATACATTTAACAATGGATACCCAGATTAAAATTTTGTCAATGAACGTTAGGGGTCTACACAGTTCCAATCTCAAAAGAAGAGATATTTTCTGCTGGGTCAAACAAAAGAATGCATCTATTATATGTTTACAGGAGACACATAGTACAGTTGAGACTGAGAAGTATTGGGAATCTGAATGGGGATATAAGTGTGTTTTTAGTCATAAATCTAGCAGTAGTGCTGGTGTTGCTATCCTGTTTAGAAATAATTTTGAATTTCTTATTCACAGAAACAGATGTGATAGTCAGGGCAGATACATTCTCTTAGATTTATCAGTTAATGGACAGAGATTTACATTAGTGAATCTATATGGTCATAATGATGATAATGCTGAGTTTTTCAGAAATTTGAAAGAGGATATTATAATTTTTGACAATTCCTCTGTTATTATTTGTGGTGACTGGAATGTTGTTCAGGACATGGAGCTTGACTCTTATAATATCTTGCATGATAAACACTCCATGGCCCGAGCAGCAGTCCAGGACATCAAGAATCAACTTGATTTACTGGATCCATGGAGAACAGTCAGTCCTGACAGTAGAGTATTTACTTGGCATCAGGCAAACCCTGTGAAACAGAGTAGACTGGACTATTTCTTAATCTCTGAGGACATGTTTTCAAATTGTATGGACGCCTCTATTATTCCTGGCTATAAAACAGATCATTCAGCAATAACACTAAAATTGTCTATATCTGCATCACCGAGAGGTCCTGGGTACTGGAAATTCAATTCAAAGCTATTAAAGCAAAATGAATATATTCAGTTGGTAAAAAAATGTATAACCAACACAGTAGAAGAAAACTATTGTGAAGGTGATAAGGAAAACCCACTACAGGTGAAACTAACTTGTAATAATCAATTGTTTTTTGAAATCCTTAAAATGATAATAAGATCAGAATCAATTATGTATTCACAAGCTAAGGCAAAACAGGAGAAGCAACATTTCAGGAAAATTGAAGCTGAAATACATACCTTACATGCTTTAGTGAATCAAAATAATAACCCCACTACGATGAAAGAATTGAACAAAAAACAAGCGGATTTAGAAGAAATGAGGAAAAAAGAGGTGGAAGGTGTAATGTTAAGATCAAAGGCAAGATGGTATGAGTCTGGTGAAAAAAACTCAAAATATTTTCTTAATCTCGAAAAGAGAAATTACACAAACAAAACAATAAAAGAATTAATTACTGAAGATGGAACAAGGGTAACAGATCCAAAAGAAATATTAAATCAACAGAAAGACTTTTATGAAAAATTATACCAAAGCAAAAACAAATATAACTTCCAAACGCTCAACCACTTTTTTAACCATGATAAAAAACTCTCAGATCTTGAAAGAAGCTCATGTGAAGGTAGGTTAACATTTGAGGAATGTGGTTTAGCACTAAAAAATATGAAAAATGAAACTAGCCCTGGTTCCGATGGATTTACTGTAGAATTCTACAAATTCTTTTGGAAAGACCTAGGCGGCTTTCTCTTTAGGTCTCTAAATACTGGATACGATATGCAACATTTTTCAGAATTTCAGTCTCAGGGAATCATTACCTGTATTCCTAAAGAAGATAAAGACAGGAAATTTCTAAAAAATTGGAGACCAATCTCACTACTTAATGTAGATTACAAGATTGCCTCGGCATCAATTGCTAATAGGTTCAAAAAAGTGCTCCCGTTTATCATTAGTGACACCCAAAAGGGTTTTATGAAAGGGAGATTCATTGGTGAAAATACAAGACTTTTGTATGACCTGATGCAATACCTTGAGGAAAAAAATGAATTTGGTCTTCTCCTATTGATAGACTTTGAAAAGGCTTTTGACTCGGTCGAATGGGACTTTCTGGAAACTGCTCTGAAGTCTTTTAACTTTGGAGAATCAATTTGTCAATGGTTCAGATTATTTTGCAATAAATCAAAAAGTTGTCTCATTAATAATGGACATTTATCCCCATTTTTTAATTTGGAGAGAGGTTGTCACCAGGGAGACCCTTTATCACCCTACTTATTTATAATAGGAATTGAACTTCTTGCAATAGAACTAAAGAAGAACACAAATATTACAGGCATTTTCTATAATGAAATGGAGTTCAAATTAGGGCAGTACGCTGATGATGCTTTTCTATTATTAGATGGTTCTCATTTGTCCTTGAAGACAACCTTGCAGATTTTAAATGACTTTGCCTTGGTGTCAGGTCTGTACTGCAATGTTTTGAAATCAAAAGCTATTTGGATTGGAAATAAAAAATATTCTAATGAAAAAATATGTCCAGAAATTGATATTAACTGGTCAATGTCCAATTTTAGATTACTGGGAGTATATTTCTCTTTGAACTTGGAGGACATGGTAGAGCTTAATTATTCGACGAAGTTAAAGGAAGTAAAGAAACTGCTTGGCTGGCGGAGCAGAAGAAATTTATCCCTTATTGGAAAAATTACTTTGATAAAGTCCTTGATTTTGCCTAAATTCATTCATCTTTTTGCAGCTTTGCCAAATCCTCCACCCCATATAGAAAAGGAACTGAATACATTATTTTTCCACTTTATTTGGGGCGGTAAAACTGAGAGGGTTAAAAGAGACACTCTTATAGCTTCTTTTAAGGAAGGGGGATTAAATATGATTCACTTGCATTCATTTGTGTGTTATATAAAACTTTCCTGGATTAGGCGTCTCTTACTAAACGAAGATGGCTTATGGCAAAAACTGGTTTCTGAACAAATATTTGGAAAATTTGGAGGTACGCTGTTATTTACATTAGGAAAAACTAAATTAAAAGTAATTTCTAAATCAATTAAAAATATTTTTTGGCGTGATGTTATTTATGCTTTATCACAATGGAAAAATGAACCATCTACTGTCCATGAATACTTGTCTCAAGATATTCTTAATTTAGTGACTGTAGATAATTTTAAATCATACACAAGGTGGAGAACAAACGGTGTTGTACTTATTCAACATCTTTTTGATGCACAAGGATCTCTATTAAGTTTTGATGAAATAAAACAAAAAACAAAAACAAATAATTTCATACAGTACTTTGCTCTTATTTCAAAGATCTCGGTGCTGTGGAAAAAGAAAATTAAAAGGTTTTTTGAAAGTGGAAATAGTTTTCATGTAGTTTTGGACAAAACATCACTCCTTAGGGTAAGAGCAAAGAATAAATTTATCTATAAAGACCTGATAAGAACCAAGATACAAAAGCCAAATGGTAAACATGAAACTTGGTCCAGGCAGCTAGAGTGTGCAATTGGTGCAAATGAATGGACCAACTCTTTTGTTTTGGCTAAACTTTGTACAAAAGACACAAAACTGATTAGCTTTAATTTTAGATTTCTCCATAGAAACATTGCCACAAACCAGTTTCTAAAAAAGATTAATTTAAGTGATAATGATAAATGTACCTTTTGTAATGAGGGAATAGAACAAATTGAGCACTTATTTTATGACTGTTCAGTTACTGAACACTTTTGGAAACTGTTGGTGGAATGGATCCAAACTTATGACCCAAATTTTAGAATTACACGAAAAGACGTCTTTATAGGAAATAACAACTTTGATGATCTTATTAACTTCCTAATTTTGCTTGCAAAATATGTGATATACAGATCACGTTGTGCATCAAAAATTCCAAATCTATCATATTATAAAAATTGTGTTTTATCATACAAAACACTGGAAAAATATGTCGCCAAAGTGAATAACAGAAGTGACGAGTTTAAGAAAAAGTGGATCCTATTATCAACTTTTGGTACATGATTTTTTTTTTTTTTTTTTTTTAAGGCAATTTAGAACATCTTGGGGTTTGTATGCGAGTATGACTTTGTGTACAATAATTGTGAATGTAAGTGTCTGTGTGTGTGTGTTGTGTAGGGAACACATGTAAAAGATAAGGACGCAAAATAATTTAAGATAATGCCCCATACACCAGGTCAGGTGGTGATGTAGGGGAATATGTAAAATCCTGACACCTTGTGTTCAATAAAAAAAAAAAAAAAAAAAAAAAAAAAAAATTGAAGCTACTGTTTTTACTGATTGAGTTTTTTAAAAAAAAGACCAATGCCACTCTGACTTCATTTCTGTTTTCAACTTAGATTGAGAAACATTGAAATTTGTGTGCCATTCAGAAAAAGAAACTACTCCAAGGACCCTGAATACTCATCACTACAGATCTTAATGAAATACACAGACTGCACATCGACCTGAAGGCAAAGTGGAAGACATACAGTCAGAGATCACAAGAGCAGCGGTGTATGCCACAATTATTCAGAATTCCACACCTGAGCATGCAGAAATTGTGAAATTGTTGGAAATCAGTGTTCCCCTCTATATCGGAATGCAAACGAGGGTTCAGTCTCATGAACATTTTCACAAGGATAAGGGACCAATCATTTAATTTTCCAGAAGGAGTAGGGTGTGTTAAAATAGTAGTAACAAAAATATGACCTTGTTGGGCTTGTGGATTTTAAGTCTGGGCAATTGAAATTTTCAAACACTTGCCCTGGGCCTGTGTCGGACAACAAATTTATTTGAGCACTGAGTATAATAAATTTTTGTTAATTTCTTTTGTACCACATTAAAACACAAATGTAAACTGACATGTCCACACTACTATCACACGAAACTTGACATGAGGGGTTAAAAAGGGAAGATGGGGTTTGTTCCTATTGTATACACTAAAATATCTCCTCATTAGAACATGAATATCAAGTATTCTTTTTTTGTTCACAATATAATGATTTAAAAGAATGGTATTTGTATACCTTATATAATTCTGAAGATTTAAGACCAGATTTTCACTTGTTTATGGGAAACAACAACCTACATGTATCAAAAAGATAAGTCTATCACATTTGAAATAGAAGAGATAAAGAGAATAGATAAGTGTTTTGTACAAGTTTTTTTTTATTTATTTTATAGTTGTTAGAATTATCTCTATAATTATATCGAATATTAGGAAGGACAATATTATACAATGGCTACCTTTGATCCAGATTACTGTCGATTCCATGAAATTGCATTTTATATAAATTTAAAGTTGATTCTTCTTTGAGTGATACAATTATTATTCTACATTAGGTGTGCTATGTAATTGATTTGTGTACTTTTGATGTGTATTTTGTGTCAGTGACATTAATTACTAATAAAATATTTGAATCTTAATCTCATTCAGAAAGGAAAAGATCATTTTAAAACAATTTTATTAAAAGAATATGGTGAAATGAAAATAGCCAATCTGCAAAATTTGCATACAAAACCAATTCCTGCAGTGGTTTGAAGGTCAACACCAGAAACAAAAACATTCACAACAACAACAACAACAACAACAACAACAACAACAACAATAATAATAATAATAATAATAATAAAGAGGAGGAGAAACATTGATTTAAAAAAAGAAAATGTTGACAACAAGTCAGCATAAGTGTAAAGCCCATGAAAGTTATCCTGTTAAAGTTAAACATCCTGTTGCTGTATTTGTACAAATTGGAACATACAAATATTGATGGAAATACATGGATTTATATAAAATATTTATATGTTTCAGTTCTAAGTTCTGGACTTAATCTCAGCAATCTGTAATGCTTTATTATAGTCTTACTCTGCTTAAATAGGTCTTATATAAATCTTATTAAGCTTTCTCTTGGGCCTGTTTCACAATGTTAATCACAAGAAAAATATGATTTTGTGACAAATAGTTATTATTAAAATTAAGCATTGGCAATCTTATCACATACAAAGGTATGCTCTGAGGCAACAAATATAAATGTGCACAGTTTATAAAAATTACAGATTCGGTTTTGACCATATTGTAGACAATTTTTGCATCTAGCTTTAGAAGATAAAGTAATGACAGTCTCTTCCGCAGTTGGAGCAGCACTGTTGAGTTGCAATAAAACTAATCCGTGTACGAGACATTGCTTTGTCCCGGTTTTAGTTGAAACATTCGTATTTTTATTTTTTTTAAGAGCGATTTTTTTTTTTAAAAATCCTACTATGGAGATATATTCAGCGTTTAAAAAAATGGATGGTATTAATAGAATACTAAATTTCCCTATATTTAATTTATTTGAACGTAAAGACGTGGATACGAAACTAAAACCATCCAAAAAATCTTTAAAGATGGCGACATTGGGACCTCTGGGTCTGATTGGAACAATTGAAGAGAATGCAGTGGATATTGTTGATGAAAGTTCTGAAAGCGAAGACGAGGTTGTGCACTTAAATAGTTCAATAGAGTCACATATATCTTACATTTGCTTGTAATCTGCGTTTTCTGCATAATAATGTATCGACAAGAGTGGAATGTGTGTGAGGCACCTATGTTCGTTAATACCCTAATTTCGTTTAAACATGATAGCTGTACAAAACGTGCTTCTGTTTAGTTTAAGCTGGGCTAAATAGTGCCAGTTTAACTAGCAAGATTGTTTGTTTAAAAATAAAGATGCTGATTTAGATCCCGGTAAAAAGGTACGAACAATAATGGCCGAGGCTATTCACATGGCTGTCGTCTCAAATGGGAAAAACTATTCGCACGGCCTCAGTCAAACTCATGTAGACAGACTATTCTTACGGCCGCCGTGTACATGATCAGCGGAAGGCTATTGAAAAGGCTGCTGTGTATATAATTCAAGTAAAGCTATTCTTACAGCTATCGTGTATCTGGTCTGCAAAAGGCATTTTACACGGCTGAGTTAGCAATAACGAGAATAACAAGCCCAATCTACACGACAGTCACGTACCTAGTATGATGGATGTCAAGTTTCACATTTAAGAATTAAATTTGTAAGAAAATCATACGTTTAGTCTTCTTTCAGCAAAATATACTCGTTTTCGCAACTGATTACCCTTAATTCCATATTTGCAAGTAATGGACTGACCATTTAACTATATTCTTTTGGGGTGAGGGACGTGGGATTTAAAAACAGAACAAATTCCACCTCTTAACTAGCTTGAAAAAAATTCTTGCTCAGCTTTATAGAAAACGCAAACTAATTATCCATTATATTACTTGAGAAAAAAAAAATGAATATGCTTGGGGTATAAGAAAGAAAAACAAAATACTCCACCTCAACAGAAAATCCCAGGCCCCTGCCCAGAAAATTAACTGGCTGGTCTCTAATTGTACTTAAAACTGGTACAATGTTACACTGACTCCATCACCCCCTATAGCAATTCAAATTTGTGCAAGAAGAAAATCTATCATTATCATACATGTGATAAAAATGAGGGGTCAGATTGGGACACACAGGGAGATTTGCGAGATTTGATCAGGAATTTTGACCTCAAAAGAGGGAGGTTTTTCATCGACCCGATTTTTAGTGTGCAAATGGGCAAAAATTACTAATATTGAACAAATTTCTATATTTTAGATGTTAAACTATGCAATTCAGTTCTTTCACATAAACTTGTTGCCTTTCACGCTCTCTATGTATGTAACACAAGCATTTCTAGCATCGATCATTGCCTGGATTATATTGGTGGCAGTCCTTATCATTGTTCATCTTAGCACTTTAAAGATTATGTACTGTCACTGGATGCAGGTTTCCTCTAGAGACAGCCTGAATTTTCCTCAGAATGGAAAATGTCCTTTCAGTGTCTGCATTGGAATGTGGCAATGTCAATACAACTCTACCAAGTTCACCGGGAAGTTTAAATTGTTTTCTGCCTGTGGGTAGAGTCAGATTGCTAACTGTCAACCAAAACTGCTAAAAACTGGTACTGTCACTGTAGAATTTGGGATGTTCTTCTTTGGGAGTCCGAATGAAGTCCTGAATTAAATCTTCCAGTGCAATTCTCTCACTCTGGTTTAACGTCATGAACCTCTCAGACAGCTTGACCTACTGCAATACAAAATGCAAAACTTTGAAATTTACTTGCCATGAATATACAGTATGTAAATTAAAATATTATAATATAAGGCAACTCTGTTAATTCTAATAAACTTTGTTTTTTTATGCTGCATTTAAGATATCAGGAAAGATTACATCTCCATGCATTCTTATTGGTACCTATCACTGTTTTTAATTTCCAATTATCAGTGCAGACCTATAATATTCTTTAATTTTTCACCCATCACTAGCTGATAATTATCTGTATTGATCATAGGAGATAAGAAAACCCACCTAATCGGATTAGTGAGTATTTATTGCACTCCCAAGCATTTAATGTTTTATTGTCAGTAAGATTGTCAACATTAAGCACTGATGCATACATTAATGATTAGACTATCACACCCTTTGTGACTTTAAGCTTAATTTGCACATACTTTTGTTGTCATTATTATCATCACTATCACCATTATTTGTAAAAATAACAATCAAATACGGAAAACGATTATCACTTACTAGTATTATAGACGAAGACAAAGACCCCATTCATCCCAGGCATTATGGATTAATTCATGTACTGTATTCATATTATTTTATTATTATTATTATTATTATTATTATTATTATTATATAATTGTGATTATGATTTCGTATGAACAATAAAATAGTTAAACATTAGTAATACTTGCGTGAATATTTTATCCAAGCATGCAAAGATGAGTTCTGCTGATCCAATGTTGCAGGTTGATATTCCAAGGAATCTTGTTGATATCCTTTTACATCCTTGTCAAAAACACAAACTAAGACTGTTAGCATTTTATTATCCCCTTGATCATTTGACTCATCAATGAGGATGACAAATTTTTTATTGCGACACATGTCTGTGACTTTCTCATCCGATTGAGGACCCAAAGCTTGGGTCACAATGTGAGTAGTTTTTGTCCGTTTCCATGAGAATTTGTGTGCGATTTCCGAGTCCGGGAACATTATTTTCACTATATCTGAAAAAGGATCTGCTACTAGAAATGGGAGATTATGTTTGGCTATAAAGTTCGCAAATCGTGTCTCTGCATGTACAACTTTATTCACATTTGATGCAGATTCCGCAAACACGGATTTCAGTGATGGCATATTGGTTGTTGCAGTTAATATGCTTTTATGCAATGGGGTTTCTGCATGATGCGTGATGTCATTCTTGCAACTGTAACGGACTATAAATTCAGCTTTACAGGAAGAGCAGAATGTATATTCATGTCCCTTTGAACTCGATTGGAACCACTGAAATTCCTGTTTCCATCCATCATTGAATTTCATGTGATATTGCACTTGATTGGATTTTTGGTGTTTTGGCATTGGCAGACAATGCACTCGTAGACGTCTCGACAGACTTTAAACACCGAAGTCAAACCGACCCAGTTTTATGCCACTTGAGCTCTTGAGTATTCCAACCATAATCAATTAACATTTATAATCCTGTCCAAATTACTTTTGATCATACACAGTATAGACTCTAATTCATCTCGACAACTTTAAGCACCGAAGCAGAACATACCTTGCGGAGAGAATCAAAGTAATGTCTATTGTTTCATGCTGATTGAGCTTATCAGTAACCCAGCCTTAATCAGTTAAGATCTTTAATCCTTTCTGAATTACTTCTACTCACTCATAGCATAATCCACCTCGACAAATTTCAAATGAAGCCAGTTGACCATGCCGACAGGATCAGAGGATGAAATTAGTAAGTACATTTACTTGCCCTGCTTAAGCCAGTTCAGTCATGTGATCACAGGCAGTATTACCGTAAATGTACTACACTGGACCCAGAATGTAAAAAAAATGAAAAAGTTTTTTTTTTTCAATAATAATTTTGCGTATGCGGAGATTTTAGTGAGTGATGGGAGGGATGAGAGACACCCCTAAACTCTGAAGAAAAACCCTCCCATGCAGGAGGTTCACATGTATGCATTCTAGTCATAGCCTTAATACCTTGCAGACAATTACCCACAATGACTTGCAAAAATGACCTAGTATATTTGTACATGAATTTCCACATCTAATGTCATCTGCTATAAATTATACTTCTGACTGAACCAGTTACTATACACTCATTAGTTTATAAAATATTCCCTATCTTTAGTACGCTATTACCTTTTTACTGTGCTCGTTACAAAATTATTGCACAGAATAAAGAGTAAAGAGTGATTTTGCGGCAGCTGTACACACTGTCCACACGGTCAGGCAGACACTGTTGCCACAGTGGGCACCTGGCTGCCATGTGAATAGGCTTTGTGAAATTTAGTATATGGCTGCATACGAATAGTCACTTCCAACAATAAATGCAGAGCTTCCGTTTGGGATTCTTACAAGGGAGAAAGTAAATATTTCAGTGAATTGTTTACTTGTTGTCATTGATCATTGGCAACAACCATACATTGTATCAATCATTCTGACAGGGCAATACTAACCTCATTTCAGTGGCTTTTCAGATTTTGGTCAGTCTTTGGGTAAAACAAGTACGCACAAAAACGGTTTTAGCATAAATTTTCACTTCCAACAGGATCGGGGAAATTTTGGAGATGATAAACAAAAAGTAAATAAAAAAACAAATTTAATTTAATTTACATGGTTAGACTTTTGTTGCATACATGCCATGTTAGTTGAAATATAGTGTTAAACAGGCTTAGCTGTCAGCTAGAAGGACCAACATTTTGCCAAATGCATGGGTCCTATGACAAGTACATTGGTGCCAGGCCTGTGAGCCAGTGGTAATTTTGAACAATGGTTCTAACAATTTTGAATTAGGAAGATCCAGTCAAATTACAGCTGTTTTTGTGGCATAAAAATATGGTGACAGCACATTACAATAATGTAAATAAAAGTATATTAAATATCTGAAAAAAGCTTAATTTATTAGTTTTTGTTAGTTTAAGTTTTATTGTCTTTAAATTACTTTGTCAATGTGCACAGATGCATTTCTTTTTGTGGAGCAAAAGCTCTGGGGAAAGTGGATGAGCTGGTTGCAGAAGTAACTTTACTTTTTAATTGCTCAGTGGGAAAGTTATACAAATGTAGATTTTTCTAGTCTTGAGGTAGTTGATTAGTTTGATAAAATAGCACCCAAACATGTATTGGTATATTGGTGTTTACACCAGTACTGGTTTGGGGAATGATTTATTTGACTACTAGACAGAAGGCTGTATGGTACATAATTTGTATGTCGTGAAATAGGTGTTATGACTGTAGAAAATGTCAGTATTTCAAGAAACAATAAACAAAACTTAAAGTTGTGCCTGTGTCATTTACATTTAACAAGAGAGAGATAATGTTGCTAACTTTTTACTTGATCATAAGTAAATTAAATGTAAAAACTGAAGTTTTCAAGTAAAATATTAAGTACATTCCCTACTTTTATTGTGTCCGCAATGAGGGTGCCATGATTAATTGCTATTATAATTCAGTTTTTTCCTTAAGTGAACAGTCATTGACATCAAAGTCATGTGGAAAGCATTTCAATTCACATTCGAAATTATGCAGATATGCTCAGAATGAAATAAGTAATAAATTATCAAATTATTTTTCACTATGTCTCGGATGTAACATTCGTGTCATAAGTGTTATGTTCAGTGTTCCAGCTTGCTAAAAAAAACAACTCGACTGCTACACTTTTGCTGAACAAGTTTCAAGTCAGCTGAGCTCTACTTGTTCACAATTGGATGAATTTTAAACAGATTGAAATAAAAGTATGTAGTGTTTTTTATCAAAATTTTCTTGCCATTGCAAACTTTTTAAATCATTTATTTATTTACCTTGACAAAGATTTATTTAAATTTGCAGTTGTCGAGATGGCCAGAGAGACTAATATATTTTACCATTTTCAGTGTAAGAAGAGCGCAGATGCAAACAAGTTGGCCCAAGACTATATGACTGATATGCTGATTAAGGTCTACAACATTCATTCAGCAAATATTTGCTAATGAATATCATTATATTTGATCTATCAAGATATTAACAATGGCAGATACAGCTGTACACTGTTGCAGTTGAATTGGGCTTCCGCAAGGAAAATATGGCTGTAGCAAAGCCCTGGCAGCCTGTACTGATGAGTGATCACCTGTTTAAGGACCCCCAAAATTTTTTTGCTTGATGATTTTTAAACTCTCTTGTAGTCTTTAGATACCAGTAAATATAGACTACTTGTAGTCTTTAGATACCAATAAATATAGACTACTTGTAGTCTTTAGATACCAATAAATATAGACTACTTGTAGTCTTTAGATACCAATAAATAGACTACTTGTAGTCTTTAGATACCAATAAATATAGACTACTTGTAGCCTTTAGATACCAATAAATATAGACTACTTGTAGTCTTTAGATACCAATAAATATAGACTACTTGTAGCATTTAGATACCAATAAATATAGACTACTTGTAGCCTTTAGATTCCAATAAATATAGACTACTTTTAGTCTTTAGATACCAATAAATATAGACTACTTGTAGCCTTTAGATACCAATAAATATAGACTACTTGTAGCCTTTAGATACCAATAAATATAGACTACTTGTAGCCTTTAGATTCCAATAAATATAGACTACTTGTAGTCTTTAGATACCAATAAATATAGACTACCGGTGGTCTATTAAGCGGCAACTAAATTTAGCCTGTGCAAATAATAATGAGTTTACCACCTGTCTGCAGAGCAGGTATTTTGCAATTTACCAGAAATATTACTTTTCAACAGTTATACACAAAATACAGCAAATGGAGGCAATGTTTGTAATATGCAAAGAGAGAATTGGCTTTACTAATTAACTGCTCAGTAAAATTTTATCAAGAAAAAGCAATTTATCCATGTTGTTACGATGAAGTTGACTTTGATGTTTTGTCACAAGTTTCCCAACCATACGAAAGATTCTTTCACTAGCAACAGATGTACACTGAATATAAATAAAGTTTCTTCCCCAAGAAGCCAGAATTTGGTATAGCAAGTTGTTTCCAGCAATTTAGGACATCAAATTTATAATGTTCTACATGTGCATCAGTGATGGATAACTCTTGACTAATGTATCTGTCTAGCTCAAGCTTTGCACACTGTGCTGCACATTTTTGCACTACACCTGTAAGATTACCATGTCAGATAGCCAATCACACTCTAGATCTGGAGAATCATCACTTTTTGCAAATTTGGATTTAGGAACCTCACTTTTCTCTTGATTGGGACTTCTAGCATCAGACTCTGTGATCTATGTCAACACTGGTAACTGAGGCAAATCAGGCTAAGGTGCCTGTGTAACATCATCTAGCGGGATTACTATGCCAGGTAATCCAGCTTCAACAAGCTGGTCTTGGTCTTTTTCCTGCTTGATTTTAACAAGATGTTGTGATTTGCAAATCATAAGTGCTTCTATGAGCTCCAAAGCTTTCTGTATTTCTTCTTGTGGACAAAATGACATGCTCTTGAATCCACAGTCAAGCAGGGTACCAATCAGCAGCAAGTTGTGACCTTCATCCTACTCCTTGTACTTTGTTTTCAACTTGTTGTTTATTTTCTGTTTGATTTTTTTTATTGTTGGTTTGTCACTCTCAAGGACTGAACTTTGCCGTCAGTTTTGTGAGTAGAGGCAACATCAGTCCAACTGAGGGGCATGTTTGTTGACATGAAGCAATTGATGCTGTTTTTAAACCTTTCAGAATGCCAAGAATCTCCTGTCCAACAATAAAGAAGCCAGGATCTAGCACACTTTTAAAATGAGGGTCAACTACAGCTGCTTCAATTGAAGGTTTTTGTTAAATATATATCTCCAGCATGGCAAATGTTGAGTTCCACCAGGTTTCACAATCAAGAATTAACTTGCATTTAGCCATATTCAGAGAAGCTTGTGGACTTTTTTAAAAGTACTTACAACTTTATGAGCCTTGACTAGTACAACATTCAGCTCTGGAATTGGGACAGCTTTGCCACTTCTACCTAAGGCTGCTGTTACTGCTAGGTTGAGTGTATGTTGAGGCACCCCAACCATCATCAGGACATAAGTTTCAGAGCTTTTAAAAAAATTGATGCATTGTCAGAGGTCATGACAACATGTTCTGGAAATTTCCACTCAGTAGATATGTCCTTTAAAGCTGCAGTGATATTTTCACCAGTATGGGAGTTGGACCTGGAATCACCAAGATCTCAGGTCTGTAGGTTTTTGAACTTCATCTACTATTCCTTGGTAATGCAATGGACAGTCACTGTCAAATAATCCAGGTTTTGGAATGAAGTCTAAAAATCTGCTGTTATGCCAACAACCACTTGATCCTGAAGGTCCTCTTTAATTTCAGTCCAAACCTTAGTATAATCTAGGGGAATTAGAGTCTCAGTGAACAAAGTGTCTGATGGAAGTTTATACCTGGGTTCAAAAATGTGTAACATAAGCTTAAATACATCATGCTTGACAGTGGATGCAAGCCCTTCACTACGTAGTAAATCACTGCTTTATTGAGTTTAGAGGCTCTCTCCAAATTAAATGCCAGTGTTTGTGACCTGTTTAAAACTTACACTAAAGTTGGCTGATTTCCGCTTGTAGTTCAAGTTTTCGACATACTAGTTTCAGCATGTATGTTTCTTGGAGAGATGAGCAATCAACGAAGTGGTGTTTCCTGTATACCAATATTAAGTTTTACAATATTCAATTTTACAATTTTGTTGGCAGATAGTTTTGCCATTTGTATTTTTCCATCAGTTTTTCAAAATCCGAAACGATTCCAAACATAACTTATTCCTTTCCGAGGAAATTGATAGTTTCTTTTTGGTCTTAATGAACTGACAGATATGAGTGCTAACCATTTAGTTGATATAGACTAAATATAATTGTGTATTTCTACCTGTTTTACAGGTAGAAATACATTACAGAAGTTTGATTTGAAAACTTTATTTTTGAAATGTCATTGATTTAGCGGACACAGATGCTTATATATTACACAGGGTAGTTGTTAGCAAGCAACGGGCTAACGGAAAAATCTGTGGCATTCCAAAATTTGACAGGTGATATGGCAAGTCCACACTTTTCGGCCAGGAAATTGATTAAATTCAGGGGATAAAGATGTTTTATAAATGTTTGTTCTTATCATAAATTTTTGTCTTGGTTTTATTGGTAAAAGTCATAAAAGGGAAGAACAGTTTCAACTTGAGTTGTGAACATCATCTCGGAACTAGCCCATCAGGCAGGAAATTGAATTGAAACCATTTTAACAAGTAGCCATTTGGAACACTAGTTATGTCCCAAAATTGGATAAATTTTATGCCAGTCTCATGTTCCCGACTGTGTTTGGCCTTGCAAGGAAAGTAAAGTACATTTGTTGACCTAATTCATGATACAAGTCGTAGAAAGAAAAAACTAATAGAATTTCCATTTGTGCATAGAATTTTTGCTCAGTAAAGATGGAAAATAATATTAACAGTTATAAGTTGGTGAATAATTTCAATTTACGTGGTATTTTGCTTGAAATTTGTGCAGAAATCATTTGTAACTACTTTTCAGGATCTTTAGATTTTCCAGTCCTGGTCATGAAGTATTTGATACAAACCAGTTATACTTGCAATCTCGTACAGACTTTGGCTATTGATGCTTGGTACATGTAGCTCACAACTTATCAGTGGGATTAATTAAGGGGTGACACTGGTTAACTAGCATATATACCATGTAAACTGTGACAGGTATTGTGAGAATTATCAACCTTTCTAACGCACCGAAGTTTTTTATCACAGCAGTTTATCAACCTGCAGGCAGCTCTGGCCTGCATCACAGACAATAATCATTTCGTGAGATCTGACACAGTGAAATTTAGACAGCACGTCAATTAGCCTGAAAAACTCAATGTATGGTGTAAGCAGTACATAAACAAAGTCCTGAAACAGCAGCAAAACTGCATGTAAAGGTTTGTTACTTTTGTACTCTTTCATATGCATATCATTAATACTAAAGCTTACAGCTAATTGGTTATTAAAATACATGTGTATGATCTCTTCCTTAAAACAGTGTCCATAAAGTTGAACCATCAATTACTTTCTCATAAACATGGCTTTAACATAGTGGCTGAAGAGTGGTAAAATTGAACTTAGGTTCTCGTTGGTTTGGACAATGTCATCATTTCACATATGAACCAAACACGTGACCAGCTGCCCCTTGCTCAATGCAGTTTGCAAGCAGTGTCAGCATTTGATGTGTTCAGAGCCCATTAAAGAGCAAAGATGCTAACTAAATTTAAAAACAATAGAATCACTCCTTTGTTTGAGCCTGCTACATGTATGAACCAACTTCAGTCACTAGACTTTAAAGCTTACTTAAAACTTTGTCAATCAAGCTAATTCATGCTGAATGGATAATTGCAGCTCACATGAAAATGTGTGAAAGATCGGACCTAATTATCCATGGCTCTGAGAATACTGGACTTGTCAAATTCAACAATTTCAGGATTATTTACCCGACAAACATTTGTGTATGCCAGCTGATTTGGTTGACGTGATGTTGATTCATTGGTTTTGTTAGAAAATCTGTGACATGTAAGCTTCAATTCTCTGCAGTAATTAGTGTATATACCTAATGTTTCATTAGTAGTTGTCCTTCCAGTAATAGTTCTAGTATTTTACAGTCATGTTGTTCATTGAGATTAAGCATGCATGGATAAAATGAGATGTGCTTTCACGATGATTGGAATTTTTCAACGACAGTTTTCACTTGAATGTAGAATTTATTTGAATAAGTATTAAAACTAATTTTCATGTATAGTATCATTTCTTATTCTTTTCTTTCATTTTCAATAATAACAGTCTGTGCTTTTTCTGGTTTCTCTATATCCTCACTGATCTCACAACATATCGATTTAAGGCAGTGGGTGGAAATTACAGCTACTGGACAGTATCCCCATGAAAATTAGTGATCATGTATTACAGTAAGTTGTTCCAGATTCTAGCAGTTCTGGGGAATAAAAGGTGTTTGTAAAGGTCTGTTTTGGAGTAGGTAATACTATACAATTGTCTTTTGGTGATATGGCTGTAGGAAGAGAAATCTATTTGAAAAGTTTGTTTATAATTTTACAGAACATACGAAGAGAAGACTTTTTGTGTCTGTTCTTGAGTGTTGGAAGGTCACGTTTGTTTAGCATGTACATTCTACTGCTGTTGTGGTTGTAGTTATTAAAAATATATGACAGCCCTATCGAATCATTTCAGTTTGGTAGATGTATTTATTTTGCCATGGATCCCAAAAGTTGAGGAGTACTCTAAAAAGAGGTCTTACATATGTTTTGTATGCTGTTTCTTTTATCTTTCTGGTTTTTTTCTTTCCAAGACATGTCTTTGGAGATAGTCTGATGTGTGATACTGTGTAAGTTATAGCTACATATAGTTGGTTTCTTCTGTTTGTGATTCTAATAACCTCACATTTGTCAGGATTGAAGAACATTAAACAGCCAGATTTCCATTTACTACTTTGTTGAGATCAGCTTTGTAAGCATTTGCAATCATCTGTGTTGTTGGAAATAGTAACTTCCAGATTATACCTAACATTCTTCATAAGAGTCACCATCAGGGATGGCTCTGAGATCATCCTGTCAAGAAGGCCATTCTTCAGAAGAGTCACCATCAGGGATGACTCAGAGATCATCCTGTCAAGAAGGCCATTCTTCAGAAGAGTCACCATCAGGGATGACTCTGAGATCATCCTGTCAAGAAGGCCATTCTTCAGAAGAGTCACCATCATGGATGACTCTAAGATCATCCTGTCAGGAAGGCCTTGATCCAATTGATGACTTTAGTATTGATGCCAATGCTGTTTTTTTGTTACATGATGCCCAGCACATTGAGGTATGTTGGCTATAATAAGGACCTATCAGACTTGCTGGGCAATTTTTACATGAAAAGAGGCCTAGATCACCTTGTTTCCTAAATGAAATCTTTCATGGGTTTTGACTTGGATCAACTTGAATAAATTCAATCCTTTAGCCAGAACCTTGCTGAAGCTACTATCCTATAAAACATGTTTTTAGACAGTCCGAGCTTTGGCATGCAGGGTAAGTTGCCTGCCCTTACCATGGACCTGAACTATATCCAGTTCAGATTGGATGGTTCTGTGGTTGTAATTATGCAACTGGGCTTCATAGGTAAGAATCGGTTGCCATCGGTGGGCAACCAGAAAGTGGTCATCTGCCCCCTCACCTCAGTTGGTACGTTGAGAGAGGCTGCAATACAAGACCGAGTCAGTGCTCTTGAACACTAGTTGAAATGCACAGAGAAAAGTTGTGGGTCCTGCTGACTTTTTCTTCTGGTGAAGGTCAGAAAAGAGGATATAAAACCCTCAAGTTCTGACTTCATAGCTGAAGTGGGTGTTATGCTTGGCATACTATGAGGTCTCTCAAGATCAGAAATGTCTCATGAAAATTTCACATCGGAAGCCATTGACTGTACATGCCAGCCAATGGTTTCTTTAATATCTTTTATCAAAATGTTGCATTTCTCAGGTTTCTATATCTGAGATCTAGCATTGCAGAGACAATTGAATCTCAAGGGTCCAGTGGATGTGGCCGAGACGACCACCAGACCCAGTTGACGTCAGCACAACCTCCTCACAATTGTGGGTTTAGCACCTTTGAATTCAACCACATTTTTTCTCCGTAAGAAAACATTCGTTTCTTTAATCCATGTATTGACTGTCAGTTTTGCTGCCTTCATGTTAGGGAGCAGTTTATCCTTCATATTGGGAATTCAGCCATCCTTTCCTTAAAGGGTAAATGTGGTAGAGGTTGGATGCTCATACATTTCCTCCTCCTTTTACCTATTCTCGTAACATTAATGTGATAACAGACTATTCAACGGAAGGTGCATTTTTTAGTAAATTATGTTCTTCAGAGAATACTTACCTAATCACATTTCTATTAAATTTGCCCACACATCCCCACAAATGCAAGCATCCTCATTGATGTATTACTCAGCTTAAATTGGTAAAAACATCCAGTTGATGGGTAGCCACCTAGTGGTGGTAAGAAGAGGTAATGGGTAAGAGTTTCTTCCTTCTTCTATATGATATATATACAAGTCCATCTGTCCATTAGCACAAGTTTGTTATTGCTACTCCACCTAAATTACTTGGCGAATTACCATGAAACTGTACACACACATTCATCCCAAGGTTTAGTTGGTCCTAAACAAAAATGGTGCAGTGCTGACATCCAATATGGCTGTCACAGCAGCCATCTCGAAAATCCCATCGCTACTTCTCTGAATGGATGGTCATATCAACATGGGGTTTTTACTGTAAGACTTATAATGTTGTCTAGTTGGTCTTAAATAAAAATTGTGCCAATCTGATATCCAATATGGCCACCACAGTGGCCATCTTGAAAATCTTGTTGCTACCCCTTCTAGATTGAATGTCATATCAACATTGGGTTTTCACCAGACTTCTTATGATGTCTAGTTGCTACTAAATGAAGATGGTGCCAGTTGGACATCCAGTATGGCAACCACGGCAGCTATCTTGAAAATCCTGTTATTGCTGCTCCTCTCAAATGTCAGGTCATATCAACATGGGGTTTTCACAAGAAGACAAATTGTGATCTCTGGTTGGTCCTGAATGAAAACAGTGCTGATCTGACCTTAAATAATAGCTGACATAGTGAACACATTGAAAATCTTGTCACTAATTCTTTCCTGAATGGATAATCATATCAACATGGGGATTTCAACAAAAGTCTTCTAATGGTGTCTAGTTTGTACTGAATGAAAATGGTGCCAATCATATGTCCAATATGGCTGCCACAGTGGCTAATTTGAAAATTTTATTGCTCATGAATATCAGAGATGGTTTCAACACTTGGCTGTCAAAAAGAAGAAATGGTCAAAAAGAAGAAATGGTCAAAAAGAAGAAATGGTCGTATCTTGAATTCCTGAAAATTCTGACAGTAGAGGGACTCTTGTTTTACACCATATTATGGTTTTGATTTCCATTTGTTGTTTTGATCTTTATATAGTTGCATCAGTTTGTAATTTGTCTAAAAATGTGTATATATCTTTATGGTCTTTGTTTTTCTTTCAGGTTCAGACACAGAAAAAGAAAAAGAAACCAAAAAGATCAGACTTCAACCAGAGTTTTTCATTTTCAGAACAGGTATGGATTGTTGTAGATGATGGAAGATTTTATCAATCAGCTGCTTCAATAAGGGAACTAGCTCTTTTTGCTTTTGATAAAATCTCTATGTTTTATCATTCTATTGCATGGATACTTGGCTATACAACATAATGCACTTCTGTTTAGACTTAGCCCAAGGAAAGCCACTCTTACTGCCAATATCCAGCAATTTATTATGTCACTAAACAAATTATTTTTTTTCTCATTAGAATGAAAATACTGTCCAGAGCTCACGATAAGCAGCATGAAAATACAGTGGTCCCCCTCTTATAAGGCCACCCCTTCTGCAGCAGGAAAGTGACCTTATAAGAGGGGTGGCCATTCTAGAGGGGGGTCACACAGTTGTGAGTAATAACTACATATAAAGTATAAAAGGTGGAACTAATTTTTATATATTTAATATTTTCATTTAAAAATTACAGGAATATTATCTGGTTATGGACTTAATGTGATAAAACTAATATAAATTTAAAAAAAAAAAAAATATGAATAATCATCAATCATGGTGCAAAACCACCTTGTCTGTAAATTCTGGGCACAAACATTTGATTGTAACTAACCCTGTACGTCCGTCGATTCCATCTTCCCACTCACTGCAGTTGAATGTATATTGATGATGTTTATTTGAATTTTTCTGACATAAAATTTCTCAGTAGTGATCAATGTACTCTCCCTCTTTTCATTTAGTCTAATTGCTTTCACTTTTCATTCTAAACTGAGAATGTCTGACATTTTGCGACAATTTATTCCTTCATGGGCAATAAGTGGTTATCACACGAGATCCAGCATTTACAAAGAAAGTGAGCTTGTCACGTGATCAACTTTTTTTTTCTCCCTCCAGTCTGGTACCCGGTTAAGTACATTTCATAATCTAAGAGAGGGAAGCCACAAAGGCTAACATACCATTTTACTATCTGGCGACCGGATGTCACGCTGACTTGAGCTGAACAATACTGTGCTTCTCAGCGGTTAGCTTTTGTCATCTTGATAATTATCAGTGGTAATAATAGCCAGTAATTATCAAAGTGACAAAAGCTAACATCTAAGGAACACATGACAGTAAGGTTAATCGAATTACTTACCTCTTTGTATGGATTAAAGTTACTTTATCGGCATGTTAGAATAAATGCCAAGGTGTTGAGTTGAGAAATTAACAAATATTAGAGATTTTAATCTGTAAACAACCATTATGTGGCCACTCGCGAGGGGTAATTTTGACCGTTTTTGCACTTAAATGCTGGCCGCTGGTCGCGTTAGAGGGGTGGTTGTCCTTGAGGGGTACTTTTGAACACAAACTCATCGGTGCCAAGGGATTGTAGCCATATGAAGCGGGTGGCTGCTGGTCGGGGGGGGGGGGGCGTTCAAGAGGGGGACCACTGTACTGTCCCGAGCTCTCGAGCTCTCAATACGCAGCATGAAAATACTGTCCAGAGCTTTTGATACGCAGCATGAAAATACTGTCCAGAGCTCTCGATACGCAGCATGAAAATACTGTACAGAGCTCTCGATACACTGCATGAAAATACTTACAGAGCTTTCGATATGCTGCATGAAAATACTGTACAGAGCTCTCAATACGCAGCATGAAAATACTATACAGAGCTCTCGATATGCAGCATGAAAATACTGTCCAGAGCTCTCAATATGCAGCATGAAAATACTGTTCAGAGCTCTCTATACGCAGCATGAAAATACTGTCCAGAGCTCTCAATACGCAGCATGAAAATACTGTAACGGAGCTCTCGATAAGCATAATATTTTTGTATTTTATTCAAAGAAATTGATAAAAACTGCATAAGCAATTTTGTAATGCATTCAGTTTATGCAAATGAAATTATTTTTAAGCATTTAGCCCAAAGTTGCTAAGGTATTGCTCCTTCCAAAAGCACAGTGCGTGTTTTATTATGGCGCATTTGATTAGAATAAACTATGCTATTGGAACAAGTTCAGACATGTGATGCATGTTCAAAATGATAGTACTTGATCACTTTGAGACTGCTCACTCAAATAAAACCATGTAATCAAACACACATTGAATTAGTCTTGGTCGCTAAGCCATTATACACATCTGGAAAGGCAATATTAAATGTCAAAATGATTAAGACTCTTTCTGGTGCCATAAGTTTGTGTTTCGCAATGTTCACAAAACACCCTGTCAGATTTGTAAAAATACACAGTTACAGTAAAACCTGTCAATAGGAACCACCCATAGGAAAAGGCAAAACTGGCTTTTGTACCCATGTGATCACTGTACACAGATTCACCTTTCAGAATTGGTTTTTGAACAAACACCATACACAGAATATAATTATCATTGTTATTTGCATTATTGTTATTATTATTAGTATTATTAGTATTATTATTATTATTACTGCATTATCAAGATGTGCACTATTCAACAAAATCATAAAATATGTGTATATGTTGTTCTCTCACAAATTTATGTTCCACACAAGATTACTGTATCCTGCTCGTTTTAATCTATCCTATAAATTAAATCATCACTGACTTAAAATAATCACTGATCTTAGTTTGTTTTGTGCACCATGACAAAACAATAATTTCCCTACTTATTGATAGCTTACATTTGACTGTAAAAAAAAGAGGACAGACTCTTTGGTCGGCCAGCTTGTATAAATTAGGCTTGGAAACAGATGTTCATGGTTCAAAAACAATATCTGGATTAGCCAGCTGTTCAACTCATTGAAATCAAAAGACCATCAGCTTATGTGAGAAGCCTATGATGAATAGGGAATCAAAAGAAGCCATTGATGGCTATTCTTTGTGACCCATGAACCGAAACTTCACTTGCCTTTACAGAAAAGTTTAAATATTGAATGACTCCTGAGGGATGTAATTTGTATCTCTTCTCAAAGATGAACTTTGTTCTCAAAATCAGCCATAATATCTTGCTTATGCTTAATAATTCCTTGGATCAGAGTTCACCTGACTACCATTTCTGCTGGGACCACACGACTACTTTTTCCACTATCCAGCAGCTGAATTGCTTCAACCCACTCCTGTAAGGATAAAAACTGCCTCACTTTTGAACTCAACATATTGACACCTTTGAGTTAATGTGACTGGAGCATGGTGAGGACAAGCGAGATATGAAATGTTTACACATCAATTCACATGATATGCCTTTATCTAAACAAGGCCTTGCTCATCAAACAAATATTTAATTTGCATACCTAGAGTAGTCACTGTTGATATGCTCCAGTGACCGCTTAAGGCAGGCAAAAACCACTGCTGGTTAGGAAATGCCTGGCTGCTGACCATAGAAGGCAGATGACCATTACGCATGGGACATTTATATAGGAAATTTGCGAAAGGGATTAGAATGGCTATTGTGAGCAAATGACCGCTATGTACAAGTGACTAATAGAACATGTTTGTAGTTCCAAACCATGGAGTAAAATACCCAATTTATTATATTTTTTTCTTTTCGATTGTGAATAAAGGCAGTGTTACACATAGAACACGGGCTTACGGGTTTCACACAATTTGTTGTCCTATGTCCCCCAAATCTTGACTCTGTGCGCCCTCCTGGGCACACTTTTTCATAAGAAAAAAAATTGAAAAATATGCCTACAACTTTTCATCAGTGGATGTCTATCCGTGTCTATGTTGGTGCTAGCAATGTCCAAAGTTGCAAAAGGTGATAAAACTGTAAGATGACAATGAATATCTATTTTAAAACAACGTATCTGACAATGAAAACATTCAAAGATTGTGATAGTCTGCTGAGTTGCAATGTAAAGTGTTTTACGGCTGTTAGTGTAACAGATTTTCGAGGTTAAAGTCACCCCAATGGCGAGGAAGATTTAATTTATTTTGAGGTTGACAAAAATAACTACATTTATGCAAATACAAAATTTGTCATTTAATTAATGACTTGTTAGTTTGGAAAGAAATATAATTCAGAAAACATAGGCGTTTATTATAATACACTAAAGTTAAATAAGAGAGCAAGATCTGGAATTGTAAATTCCATGGTGCAGCTCATTTCAGGTTAACCAGGTAATGGGTTACTTGAGCACATGATAAAACTTTTATTGCAGTAATGTAAGTGTGCAAATAAAATGTGATAGCACAGTGGAGACCATAAAGTTAAGGTGGCAGAACTGTTGAATCAACCAAGTATATTACAATTTAAAAATGAAATATATTTATTGATTCAGGGTATTCAGCTATGAAATTTGTCTTTCTCTGTCTCTTACAGTCTGATCCATATGCCAACCTCTACAAGCCTCCAGCACTGCAGTTTACTAAAAAGAGACTAGAGGCATCCACACTGGATGAAAAGATTGCAAATGTCAGAAAACAGAGAAAGAAACAGGTACTCTATGTATGATTAACATTTTCAAAACTGTTCAACAAGTTTTGTAATCAGCTTGCTAGGTTTTGTCGTAGTTCTTTAGAAATGGAAAGGCAAAATATATCTTGAATCTTCGCTTCCCCACCATGATCCTTTAGTAAATAGTCTTCACAGAACTGGTCTTCGAAATTTAAAATTCTGCAAAATATAAATCATATGTATTGACCTTGCTAAACAGAATTGGAATACATACTTTGTAGGGCACAGAATGGCATAAATCAGGCCATGTGCAGAGGCAGCAAGTGGGGAATTTTGCCAATGTTCAACTGTGCAACTCTTTCTTGGGTGTAAAATCTAAAGTAAGTCCATCATTAAAATGCACTTTTACTGACATGTTGTATCCTTTGAGATATTTTTGTTTCAGCCCTGGTAATGGTTAATGTTAGTTGCCATCCATACCCTATGGAGGATGTTTATAACTGTTATCACATATATTCTTCAAATACATTACCCAATCATAATACCTAAGGAGAACAACCACTACCTCGCAGATCCAGTCCTCCCAAGTTAACTTCTAGATATAAAAAAACAAAAAGTTATCTGCCCACATAGGTTGGAGTTAGACTATAGTGATCTCCCCTTGGATATATGGATTGGTGCCAAATCTTGTTCATACTTAAGTTACTACTTCTGCTCATGCAAGGGTTTTAGAGACCTTGCAAAAATCCTGTGATATTTTCCACACTACAGAGCAAGTTGAAGGAGTTTCTCACATAGGGGAAGTATACTCCATCTTATTTCTAACTATTCCTCGCTCTTTTCTTTCTGACACGAAGTTTTTCTAACTTGATTAGAACAACCATTTCTTTGTACAAGACATGTTTTGGCACCATTTTCTTATAACCTGCCCTGGTTGCAAGTATGTTCATTCAGTAATGTGCATTGACCTATTGTATGTTTGCAGTCACTGTCCAGATAAAATTACAGACAAGAGAGGTTGTGCAGAAATTTTTTTTGTTCATTAACGTTCACTTCACAGTAAGTTTATAAAATGCTTTTGGTCACTGACTAAGTAATTACAGACCAGAGGGTTGTGGGGGTAATTCCTAATGTCATTTATATTGTTCACTAGAGTCCACTTCACACAGTGAGTTAGACAACGCTTGACTAATTTCACTGTATATGTTATCTGTTAGCTCTCTGTCTTTACATGTGTCACCAATGGACAGGACAAAGTACTCTCAGTGCAAAGGTTTTAAACTGGCAGAGGATACTCATATGACATGCCTGGAATGTATGGGACATGAAATTTGCACTTGCTGGACCGAAAGTCATTGGGCTTCAGTTTTGGCCAGACAAACACGATCTAAAAGGAAGCGCACCATTAAAGAAGAGAAGATCATTAACATAACTGTCAATGCCACCTCAGTGATCAATTTCCCTATGGAAGCAGAGAGCTCTCCAGCGAAAAAGAAAAGTAGACAAACCATTTCAACCAAGGCCTCACAGACAGCCCCAGCTCCACCTTCACCTCCTCAATCTAAGCTAAAGATGTTTTCGGCAGTGCTGTTAGATCGAATACCGAATAGGTACAACAGCTCTTCTACACTTTTTATCACGTTTGACGCATATCGACAGTGGTCAGCACTGGCTCAGATATGGCCTAACCTGATGCAGGCAGGGAATGGTTATGGGGATCCAGTATCCCCCAACTCATCCCATTATCATGAACTCAACACAGAAAAGAAGGAAATGATGGCACGGTTCTGCCAACCGGACTCTGCAATCCGATATAGATTGCACACTGTCAATACCAAATCTGATTAATCCTATATCAATGACCATGGGGAATGCTTATAGATATCAATATATCATATCTTGTCCCAGCAGCAGAGTTCTGGCACTCACAGGGAAGAATCCACCCAGTATAGTGCCACAATGAACTGATGTTACTCTATGAACAGTTTAGTGCCATTGTACCCAATTTCTATTACAGACCCAGTGCAGTCTGTAGCCATGAAGCGGTCCATACTTATGATGGATCCAAGTAGACCTGGTACCTTTATGGATCCAACTCAACCCAATGCTATCACTGGCCAACTTCAGATGGCTACAGGACTTATTATTATGGTACTGGCTACAGTGAAGTATATCAGTCCCAGATGCTCGAAACCATAGATGATACAGTCAGTGATCATCTTCAAGTTACAATATCACAATCTGGATGGGCTTCAAGTATGGTTCACAATCAGTCTTGGCAAGCTTAGTCAACACCATCTCAGTTACTGCAGGAGGTGTCTGCATCATCCCACTCATCGCTATACTATGGATTGCGCTCACAAGCTCCCTCGTCTTTACTTGACCTGACAATGACTAGGGAAGACTCAGGCTTCCAGCATCAATCGAGAAAGTTCTTGCCTGTTACGACCTGAATTTTGACCACCTCCTCCTACTCCATCAGCTGAAGTGTATAATGTCCCAGCATCAGTCGATCTCTGGGTAAAGAAAGATAGACCACATTCAAGTGGTTACCACTTACTGAAGCTGTATCCCTCAGGAATGAGTGTTGAAGATCATATCAATGGTGTCTTCAATCAGCACAGAGAATTGCATCTTGGCCTGAGAATTCTTCTGACTGCTGGGTCTTCTCAATATGTCGGCAGATCTCTTAGTCCTTGTTTACCTGTAAATGAGACCAAATGATCCTTTGGTCCTAGTGGGGACTGAAGCTTTGCACACTAGAGCAAACAATCCCAGTCTCCAGTTATATGAGGACAAGCTTCAGTAAATGATAACCTCACTTGGCTTATGGTGGGTGTTCCCTTACAGGTCAAGCCTCTGGGAATCACGATTTGTATAATTGCCAGCTCAGAGAGCTGGGGTGCCACCTCCTGCCATGATTTCAGGAATCCAATGGGTTGTGGCCTCTTCAGGGCCAACTTTTGAACATCAGTCTCCTAGAGATGAGGGCCATAGTGAATGCATCATTAGTGCCAGGACATGCTACATGGAAAGGGTGTACTCATCCTATCTGTCAACTCCACTGTGGTTAATTATCTCAGAAGGAAGGGGGGGGGGGGGCACATCCCCAGACCTGTGTCTCCTGGTTCGGGATTTTCTCATGTGGTGTCATCAATGACAAATCCACATTCAAGGTCGTCACATTATGGGCAAGCTCAATATATTGGTCGACTTGTCCTGACGGAACCAGCTAATCCAAACTGAATGGTTTATTCACCCCTCAGTATTCAGTCATATATGTACCAGTAGGGGTTGGCCACTCATGGATCTATTTTTGACAAGGTGGAATGCAGAGGTCCCAACCTTTTGTTTCTCCAGTCCCAGATTTGAAGGACAGGGCAGTTGACGCTCTTTCCATAGATTTGAATGGTCTGGACGCATATGCTTATCCTCCAACACCAAATCCCAAAGATCCTGCAAAAGGTGTGGGAATTAAAGTACTGCCTAATCATGATTGCTCCTCTCAGCTAGGAGAAACTCGTGGATAAATAACTTCTTACACCTGACAACAGAAATCCCAAGGAAAATTTTTGTATTTCTTCACCTGCTGAAACAATCCCAATGGTGGGTGTTTCATCTGAATCCAGATCTATTGAACCTGCATGTCTGGATTATATAAAGCAAACCTTCAGGGGTGGACATTTCTCAGAACATATAGTGGACAGAATCGCTCAGGCAAGAAGACCCACCACTCTGAAAGCGTACATGGTCAAGTGGATTTTTTCACAGTGGTGTGAGCAAGAACAGAGGATATAGGACAGAACAAAGACCTCCCCAAACTTCTGCCGAACTTTAACCGATCACATCCAAAGGCCTTGGCTTTGTGCCCCAAAAGGAATCTACCATGGGTTCTGACATGGTTTAATAAAGTCCTGTTTGAACCACTATCTAGAGGATTGTTTGCTCATCTCTCTTATAAAACCTGCTTTCTAGTCACTCTAGCTATAGCAGCCAGAATCAGTGAAATTCATGCACTTTTGGTCAATCCAGACTATCAACAGTTCCATCATGATGGTTAAATTTTACTCACGATGGCCCCTGCTTTCATTGCTAAGAACAGACTCCTGTCCATGTGCATTCGGTCATTTGTGGTGAAACCTCTTTTGTCATTAGACCCTTCACTTCAGAGTCATCTGCAGGACCCAGTGAGGGCTTTGAAGTGGTATATACCTGAAACAAACTGAACCGTAATGAAGAGGGAGATCTCACTTATTTATATCTTTGAAAGAATGAAAGGTCGATATCTCTGGATACAGAAGGTTATTTTCTCAGCATATAAGGAACTAACACAAGATCAGATGAAGTTATTGCACATTTTGGTTTATAAGGTTAGGGTTGTCACCACAAGCATAGCATTTGAGTACAACTGTACAACTGATCCTTAACAGACATTTTACAAGCTGTGGGATGGATGGCTTATCGACTTATGCTGGATTTCCCCGGGGGGGGGGGGGGGGGGGGGGGGTCCTCATCAGATGTGTCTGGGCATATGGAATCACTACTCCAGTCTGTATATTCTCATATTCTCTACAATTGGAAACTGCCTCACATACCTTGGGAGAACTGGGTCTTCTCTGGGTTAAGGGGATGTAACTCACTCCACCTCTTACCTATTCTCCTAAGGTATTATGACCAGGTAATGTATTTGAAGAAGAAACCAATTTTTGGAGTGAAATATGTTCTTAGATAATACTTCTCTGATCATAATACAGATACACCCACCCAACCTCCCTGCAGTTACATCCTACTGGCAGAGTGTGCATTCTGCTCCAGTAGTAATTGAAGGATGGATGGGATTTGGCGTCAGTCTCTGTATCCAGGATGAGATCACTCTAGTCTGATTCTCACCTATGTGGGCAGACAACATTTGTCATTTTTATAGCTAAATGTTAACCAGGGTGGGCTGGATTTGCGATGTAGTTGGTGTACTCCTAAGGTGTTATGATTGGGTAAGTATTATCAAAGAAGCATATTTGACTCCAAAAATTGGTTTTACAGAAAAAGCAAACTGGAGACTCTGATGATGATGATGATGATAAACTAGAAAATGGGGACCTGAAGGACAGCAGTCATGTAGGTGCAGATGAGGATGAGGTAGAGGAGGATATTGACTCTTCAGAGGACGAAGAATTCAAGTCAGGTTTGCCAGTAATCTCATTCAACCAAATCATGTGACTGGATAGATCATGTGACTGGAGAGATCTATATTGAGCTGAATTCTTTGATAAAAAAGCATACAACTCATTACAGACTAAAAATAAGGGTTACTGAAAATCCAGTATTTTATCTGACTGGTCAACAAAGAATGGCCATGACTCCGCATTTCAGAATGATAAAATCATTACTTAACTGTTTTCATTGTAAATATTAATTTAGAAAGTGGATTTGATTAGGTGTATATGAGGCAGTATGCAACAGAAGCATTGTAGCATGCATTATGATGTCAATAACTGAGCAGTCAGTGATGACATTTATCTATAATGTTCAATGTGATACATATTTTTAACAAAATAATGTTTTTGCATTATTTGCTTGCAATCATGCAATAGTGTTGTTGAACAAAAAGTAAGTTGCATATTGGTTCCATTTTGTATAACAACGAACTTTACATTAACTGACTAAACCATGAGGTCAAGGTCACAGTCATAGGAAATGCATGTTTACGTTTTGGTTAAAGTTTTTTAATTTGCTCTTGTTTCCTAAAACCATTGATGGATTTTCTTCATACTCTGGATGAATCATTATGATGCTAAGGTGATTAATTCTGCAACATGCTTGGTCAACCTTTTGACCTGGTTGTCAAGGTCGCTTTTTTACAGCAATGCTATGATTGTGGGTTTGACATGCAGGCTCAGGCCTTTTTGTTCTTTGGATTGCAATAATGAGTGTTCCACTAAGATGGATTGTAATAATGAGTGTCCCACTAAGATGGATTGTAATAATGAGTGTCCCATTAAGATGGATTGTAATAATGAGTGTCCCACTAAGATGGATTGTAATAATGAGTGTCCCACTAAGATTCCCTGTGTTATCTGCATTATTCTTTTTGAAAGATTTTCACTCTTTAAATTGATGGTAATAATAATTCTTAGTCCTGAGTAGTTTACTACATCATTATTTTTACTTGCAGATACTATAAAAGTAAAAGAAAAAAAGAAAAAGAAAAAGAAGAAAAGCAAAGGATTGGAGGAAGATGAGGAGGAAGTAAGCCTTCTTTGCCTATATTTTTTTAATCGGACTTGAAGAACAAAGTCATCTATTCAGTCGTAGATCTATTACAGTATTTAGTAGAGTTTTACTTGAGTCTGATTCAAGCACCATGGACACTGAGTCATATTCATAAGTTAGTTCACAAACTAGACTTTGAAAACATCTTACTGTGGATATGAGACTGAGTTCACAAACTAGACTTTGAAAACATCTTACTGTGGATATGAGACTGAGTTCACAAACTAGACTTTGAAAACATCTTACTGTGGATATGAGACTGAGTGTAGTTTAGCCTTTGTTCATGTTCCTGATAGTTAAACTCCATTCAAAGAAAACCAAAGGAAACTGCACCAAACTATACTGCCAAGACAAGTGAAACATGGTCGACACTATTCGTATTTGTTTTCTTTAATTATAATGAAGTTTTCTCATTTGCAAAATACTGTGAGTCATTTATTTTCATATGCCCCAATTTTCGTAATTTTGCAAAACAGTTACATACTGTGAATTCACTACTTTTAGTTGGGTGCCAGTTTTTCTAGAGTATAAACCATAAATTAAAAACCCAACAAACAATGATCCTTCAATGTCCCCAGGTGACCCAGGTGGTCAAAGGCACTTGCCTTTACAGATAACTCACACATCTCACCTCCGTCTGTGTGAGTTTGAGTCCCAGTTCGATTAACATGGATATGTGAAAAAGCTTGCCAGTAGCTTCCCATGGGTTGGTGGTTCTTACTGAGATCTTCCCAGGTATCTCTTCCACCAAATATACTGGCCACCATGGATAGCCTATAATGTGTTGACAAGTGATGTTAAACCCCACAAAACCAAACCAAACCTTCACCCTTCCATGAATTCAATTATCATATATACTCGCTTATAAGTTTAGTCCAACTGCAAACAACATAGACCCTGATCTGCCATTGCATAATGCACTGGTAGATCAGTGTCCATGCTGTTTGTTCTACTGATTACTCTTAACAAACTGCATAAACCCAGATCAGCAATGGCAAATCTTGGTCTATGCAGTTTGCAGTTGGACTCAGCTTGTGAGTGAGTATATTCAGTACCAACCAAAAGGTTATTTTTCACAAAAGAATGTGAATTCGTACCAACAATATGAATTCACAGTATTCAGCAGTACTTAAATTCGTGGATTAGAAAAGGAGTCCTATTTTTTCCATAGAAGGTTCATTGTTCCATGGGTCTTTAAATTCATGGTTTGTAACAACCCTGAAATCGATGAAAATTAGCACCCCACAAAAATTATGAATTCACTGTGAATGTACAAAAAGATATAAAATTACTTTTTATGTTGGTGAATGTACATTCTGAAATCTGTATAGATATGGATAATTTCATCTACATTTATCTAGGATGCGGAGAAAATTCAGTTCTCAGAAAACATAGACACATATGATGAGACGTTGACTTTCCAAGACATGAATGCATCCAGACCCCTGATGAAGGTAAGACATGAATGCATCCAGACCCCTAATGAAGGTAAAACAAGAATGCATCTAGACCCCTGGTGAAGGTAGGAGCATGATCTTCCTATCATATTTTGTATGGAAAAGACTTTTATGGAATTTTGAGGGATTCAAAGTGGGCAAATATGAGCCCTGGTCCTAAAAGAAATCACTCCTATCTCAAATATGAGACATTTCATATTCTTGCAAAAATTTTAATAAGAGCTGTTTACTCTTGGGATTTTGTTTCCTTCAGACTTGATGGTTTCCAAAGTGTTTAGCACAGATCCTGTTTCCAATCACTAAAGGAGAATCTGGAATACTTGCAAAGGGGCTTTCTTTTTAAGCTCACCTAGCCATAAGGCAAACTGAACTTATGTTATGGCCCTGCACCCAGCAAAAGTCATTGGTTGTTTGCCTACATCTGATAATTTAAATTTTTTTAAATTAAAAAACTACTCTTCCAATTTCCACCCTATTTTGCAGAGAGGATTTTGGCATCAAGATCTTTAAAGCTTGTTCAAATGAAGCTGATCAATCATCAAATAGAGAAAAAAAATGAAAGCGGACATTAAATAAGATGTATATATCCTTATGTAAAAACATTAGTTTGACTTGAAGTGGAACCATAAAATTTTTTGATAGAACAAGTTTTAATTTTAATTATTTTTTGACATAAAGTAAAACTATAAAAAATTTCTGAATGAAAAAGTTTGAATTTTAATTATTTTACATCAGTTGTACAATCGATACATACTGTCAGTGGCCTAGATTTACAGTTGTACAGTCAATACATACTGTCAATGGCCTAGATTTACAGTTGTACAATTGATACATACTGTCAATGGCATAGATTTACAGTTGTACAATTGATACATACTGTCAGTGGTATAGATTTACAGTTGTACAATTGATACATACTGTCAGTGACCTAGATTTACAGTTGTACAATTGATACATACTGTCAGTGGCATAGATTTACAGTTGTACAATTGATACATACTGTTAATGGTCTAGATTTACAGTTGTACAATTGATACATACTGTCAATGGCCTAGATTTACAGTTGTACAATTGATACATACTGTCAATGGCCTAGATTTACAGTTGTACAATTGATACATACTGTCAGTGGCCTAGATTTACAGTTGTACAGTTGATACATACTGTCAATGGTCTAGATTTACAGTTGTACAATTGAGACATACTGTCAATGGCCTAGATTTACAGTTGTACAATTGATACATACTGTCAGTGGCCTAGATTTACAGTTGTACAGTTGATACATACTGTCAGTGGCCTAGATTTACAGTTGTACAGTTGATACATACTGTCAGTGGCATAGATTTACAGTTCTTCTTCAGTGTGAGGAAACCAGAGGAAACATAGACAACCACTAATCTTTGCATGTGCCAGAACTGGAGAGCAACATTTTTGCATGCTAATATCCATTAATTTGTTTTTGCTCACCTGGCCATAATGCCAAGTAAACTTAGGGTATGGCCTTGTGTCTGATGTGCATCATCTGTCTGTCCATATTTGCTCTTTTCAACTTGTTTTTAAAAACCTCTGGATTGATTTCAACCAAATTTGGCAGAGAGCATCCAGACATGAAGACCTTTGAATTTTGTACAGATGATGCTGATATGCCATCAAATATGGCCACTGTCAATATAGAAAAAACTTTAAATGTCTTGTCAAAAACTGCTCAGCAAAAGTTGATCAGATTTGGCAGAAATCGTCCTGGCATCAATACCTTTCAGATTTTTCATATGTTCATATGTCTGCATAGAACAACCTTCATGTGTGTCCAGCTTGTGTGAAATAAGTGAAACAAGTTTAGCATAAGATGTCATTGGTTTTTGGTATAAATGGTTTTTCTTAAAAATTTCAGAAGTTTTACATGAACATGATTTTTCAGGTTCTATTTTTTTTTTTTTTTTTTTTTTGTCACTGCAAATACATTACTGGGTGACATTATAAGTTATATTGCAGTATGACACCATTGTTATGACATGATGTTATGACATACTTTTACATGTAATATATGTACTTTTACATTATTGAATTTCATTTTCATATATATATATATATATATATATATATATATATATATATATATATATATATATATATATATATATATATATATATGATCATATGATCTTGCTGTAAGTTATGTCACAGTATGATTGTTATGGCATGATGTTATGTAAGCATCTTATACATTGGAGTGTTGTGTGATAATATATGATCTTCAATATTTGCATAGGGTTTGGCTCAGATGAACTTCGAGAAACCAACTCCAATCCAGGCAGCCACCATCCCAGTTGCTCTAATGGGCAGAGACATCTGTGCTTGTGCTGTCACAGGGTCAGGTAGGAGCTTAAATTAAATGACTGCAAATTAAATCTATTTTTGGTTTTGAGGGATTCAATCCCTCCATGTTTATGGCATAGTGTCCATTCTCTGTTACAGAATGTAGTTTGTATTACTAAAAATATTAACAAACTTTATGGTCTTAGTAGCCTTTAGTGTCAGTCTTATGTCAAGGGAGGCAACTAAAATTCAGGTAAAGGATTAGGTCTGATAGTAGTTATCTAGAAATCACAATAATTTCTCAAATGCTAATATAAATTCTATATTGACATGTAAAGAAAAGAAAATTTAGAAAACTACGAAGATTATTTTTAGAGCAGTTATGTGGACAGTAGTACAAAGGGCATTGAATAGCAGTATACTTGGAGTTGTTTTCCTCCATCTGTTCATATGTAAATTAGAATCACTTCAACCCTCCAAACCATATAATACTTTGATTCAGTTACAGTTTCATTACTAAGTAATTCTTGACAATCTGATGAAGTATTAATGACATTGTTAGAGTATATGTATCCATTGTATTTGAATTTCATGCAAAAAAAGTTCATCAAAAATGTATACATAAACAGCAAACTGAACAATTTTACCAGAAATTTAATCTCAGGTGATAAGAAAATTAAATTATTTCTGCAGTCATAAAGGTAATATTTTACCAGCAAGCACTCATTTTCCAGGAAAGACTGTTGCCTTTATGCTTCCTATCCTGGAAAGACTTTTGTACAAACCCAAAGAATCACCTGTAACCCGTGTTCTGATCCTTGTACCCACCAGAGAATTGGCTGTACAGGTCCACTCGGTCGCTAAACAACTGGCTCAGTTCACAAACATAGAAATCACACTCTCCGCAGGTAAGGCAAAGAAGTGATCTAGTCCTACTATTGTTTTGGATTGATTTTAGCATTTGTCTCTCTACACCAGTGACAGTGTGCTAATAATACATTATAGTCTCTTTGCATAACTAGGTACAATATATAAACTGCAATGAAATTTTACAGGGATGCCATATGTACTTTTCTTGTCCATTAAGTAAAAATCTCACTATCAAATAGACAGTATGTTCCAATGTAGTGGATGTTTAGCAGTAAATGACAGTGCATACATGCAAACTCTTTAGTGACTTTTAACATAAGCTTGTGTAACATTGTTATGATCAGTCATGGGTTATGAGAATCCTCCTTGCTCCTTCAGATATGTTCCCCGATCACATTAATGTTAGGGATATAAGGCTGTTACCTCCCAAATCCAGCCCTACTAAAAAGATGAAAATTCGTCTTTTCTGTCTATATCCGATAGATGAAGGGCAATAACTCTTGCCCATTACCGCCCCTTGCTGCCACGGGGTGTCGCTAGTTTTTAAGCTTTGCATCATCTGTGACACCCAGGATGGTTTATCTGCATATGGTGGCAGAACCAGAACAGGACACTACACACAGTGAGTGTAAAGATATTCCTGAACAACAGCCTTACTCAGATCCAACCATAGAGAGGACTGAGTTCAGCTTTAAGGCTGCTCTTGAAAAGATATACCGGGTGTTGTCTTTCAGAATGCCCTCCACCCTCTACCACCATGCATGACTATAAGGTCAAAGCTTTGGTAGAAATCGACGATGATTTAACTCATTTTCGCATGAAATGGAGGTAGGCAATGCATTTTTGGAGTTACTTCTGAATGCAACAAAACACATCTGCTTAAGAAAGTTTTTCATTTAGCCAGATGCTTAGGTGTATCAGAAACATTGTTTTTGATTGGCTATTATGCTCACGCATGTGCAAAAGGGTAAAAGTTGGACTTTTTTTTTTTTTCATATTGGAACCCTGATTTTTGTGTCCTGGCCCCTTTTTACTCCAATCTCAAACTTATCCTACTTTTTGCAAAGGTTCATCTGTCTATGTGCAGTTCAGACCAGTCTGCTTTAGATCTAAGGCCAAAAAGTCTAAAATCCAGACACAAACTCCAGTTCTGAAACTGGCAATTTTCAACCTAAAAAAATATTGGGTCTCAAAAAATCCTTTTTTTCAGCTGTACTTTTTAATGCATGTAGAGAGTCAACATCATTATGTATCATTGTATAGTTACATCTGTCTATTTTCTTGCAATACCATCCACTTTAGTTTATCTTAAATGATGTTGACATTACAGAGCTTGGAAGTAGGGTACAACCTCATGACGCGTAAACGTGGCACTAGGGGTTAATGGGTTAAGAGACTCCATCCTTCTGGGTGCTTCCCCAGTCAGCAAAGATCAGAGAAATTAATGACCATCTGTCTGGAAGAGTATGTGACCTGGGGAATGCTAAGGCTTTCTTTTCTGAAAGCCAAGCACCAGTGACATTTTCATTGTGCTTGTACAAAACACACTGACTGCTTCCATACTGAACTCCTGGCTCCGGATGAGAATTTAGTGGCTGTCCACATGTCTGCCCCACTTTTTTATAAAGTGCACAAGAATGTGTTTCATGGCACATCGAAGCTTGTTCAAAATGTTGTCGCTGCATCTTCGATGTTAGACTTGGCCTCATTGACGATTTTCTGACTTGTGGAAAAATCGGGCAATGAGCATGAATTGCTCGAGTCATTAACAGGGCAGCTCACCATTCCATGGCAAATGCACTGACAGGCTCTGCAAATCTCGACCTTATACAATGTGATGCATGTTTGCATTCCACGTCGCTAAAGCTACATCATGCCCTGGCATTACGGATGACGCCATTTGACTCGTCATTACTCTTTGGGGGCAAAATTGAAGAAGTTTGGATGCAGGCAGCTCAGGAACTACACCTCAGACTTGCTGCCCACCCAGCACAGTCTTTTAAGATCAATCTGCCCAAGCCACAGCGGAGGGATGATAGGTGTGCAAAAATGTAAAAGGATCTTTTATGATACGGGTTCAGTTCCGATCCCAGCCTAATGCCAGGAGGCAACAACTTAATCAGTTTAGGAGGCAACCTTACAGTGGAACAAGAAACTAACTTTCTCCTTCTCCAAGCCCCCAACTTTTGACACTGACCTATCAACCCCACTGCCCACAGACAGCCTACCAGTGGGCGCCAGACTCCTGTAATTCCAATCTTTGGATCAGTTTTTTTTCTTCCTAAAAATGAATGGGTGATCCAAATTATTTTGGAGGGGCTTCAGATTTCATGTATCCAACCCATTCCTCTTTCTTCCTCTCCCCATCTAACAGACGTACTGTCAGATAAGGAGAAGGACGATATTCTACAACAGGAGATATGGTCACTCATCAACAAAAGGGTGGTGGAGATAATGAGAAAACCACAATCTCCGGGGTTTATTCAAAGCTTATACGAAAGGCCTCAATCAATACATTCTTCTGCCGATGTTCAAGATGGAGACAGCAAGATCGATACGACTCTTCAACATAAGGGACTAGTATGCCATCAGTCTCAATTTGACAGATGCATATTTTCACATCGCTATCCACCCAGCGTTTCAAATATTTCTTTGTTTTGCTTAACGCGACAAGGTTACCAGGTTACCAGTTTGAAGTTCTTCTGTTTGGTCCAAACATCAGCCCCTGGGTCTTTACCAAAATCATCAATTGTGTCATCACCCTGTTCCAGTTGACTTCATTTACAGTGAAGGCGGTGTACTTCGATGACATCCTCCAGAAACATGGTAAGTTCTATTCTTTCCAAGGACAGAAACAATTTCCTACCCCTTTTGAATCATCTCGGTTTTCTCGTGAACTGAGAAAAGTCCGATTTTCGTCCATCCCAGTGTTTTGTCCATCTGGGTATGGAGTTTATCACCAATCTCAATCTGGTACGACTCCCTCATGTTCACATAATACCGATTGTCAAACTCATCAAGTCTGTTTCCAACAGGAGTTGGATTTCAGTGAGATAGTTCTTGCAACTCTTCAGATTATTCAATGTGGTAGCAGACCTAATCCCACTTGGTCGTCTTTTTATGCACCCCTTACAGATGACCTTGTTAGCTCAATGGCACACTTTTTCCAGTCCACTTGATCAAAAGGTCAGGATAACGAATGATGTACAATCATTCCTCGGTCAGTGGCGCAACCCCGGTTGGCTCATGACAGGAATTCCCCTGGTGATGCCCCAATCGTAAGTGACAGTATGTACAGATGCCAGTACGAACAGTTGGGGAGCCCACCTGTTGCCGGGCTTCAATACGGTCAGTGGCACATGGGAGCCAGGGAACTGCATCTCCACATCAACCTTCTCGAAATGAAGGCTGTCATTAATGTCTTTCATTTCTGGTAGGACCGACTCTTGGGGAAAACAATCCTGATTATGTCAGACGACTCTGTAGTGGTGACATACCTCCTCAAACAGGGGGGCACCAAATCACCTAACCTGTGCATTCTGATTTGGCAGTTTCTACGTTGGTGCGACCAACCCCATATCAGCATAAAAATCAGGAACATTCCCAGCAGACTCAATGTCCTGGCTGATACTCTATCCAGAAAGGGTCAAGTCATTCATATGGAATGGTCCCTCCATCAGTCAGTCTTTCATTGGATTTGCCTACAATGGGGGTGTCCGATGATCGATCTTTTTGCAATAAGGCGGAATCACAAGTTGCCCACCTTCATCTCTCCAGTTGCGGACCCAGAAGCTTGGGGCGTGGATATGTTGTCAATCAGTTGAGAGGGGTTGTATGCCTTTGCCTACCCACCCATGGTCTTGGTACTGAAAATAATACAGAACTTGCGGAGTCGGACATGCAAGATGATTCTGATAGCCCCTCTCAGATGAAACAAGTTCTGGGTCAACAATCTATTTGATCTAGCAATAGATCTGCCCAGGAAGATTCCGGCCTCAAAGAACCATGGTCACAGGTGTTCCACCCCAGCCTAGACCATCTTCTTCACGCCTGGTTCTTGTCAGGACAGCCTTATGAGAGAAAGAATTTAGACTTTCAATTGTGGAGGGAATCTTGTGAGCAAGAAGGCCCTCCACTCAGAAGGCTTATGAGGAAAAATGGCATGTTTTCAGGGACTCATGCTGAGTGAATAACATCATCCCTTTGAGTGCCTTAGATTCTCAACCCAATTACCATCAAAGGCTACCGCTCCAGGATATCTGACACATTGAGGCATCATGGCAGAAGAGATATCGATCATGATAAAGATCTACTAGCCAATTTTGATTTGAATCGACCAAAGTCCCTCACCTTGTTTCCAAAATGGTATATGTCCTGGGTTTTAACATAGCTCAATTCAGATAAATTCGAGCCTTTAACCCAAACCTTGCTGAAGTTACTATCATACAAAACATGTTTCCTGATAACCTTAGCTTTGGCATGCGGGGTGAGCGAGTTACATGCCCTTTCAGTTGACCCAAACTATCTTCAGTTCAGATCGGATGGTTCAGTGGTCCTCATGACACAACCAGGCTTTGTGTCCAAAAATAGGTTGCCGTCAGTGGGCAATCAGAGAGTTGTCATACGCTCCCTCTCTTTGATAGACACGTTGAGAGCAGTGGAAAGACCCTATCTGCACCCTAAAGCACTACTTGAGTCAAGTCATGGTACACACAAACGACTTTCTCCCAGCAAAGGCCAGAAAGCAGGATATCACCTCTCAAGCCGTATCTTCATGGCTGAAGTGGGTTATATGTTCATAGTACTCTGAAGATCAGAGTAGCCACATGAGGATTTCAGCTCATGAAATTACAGTGATCTCTGCTAGCCACACTTTCAAATGTAACATATCAATCCAAGACATAAAAGAAGCTGTTGGCTGGCATTCAAAGTCAACCTTCTTGAGTTTTTATCTCAGAGATTTAGCTTCACAGGGACAAACTCTGAATCTGATGGGTCCTGTAGTGGCAGCCCAGATGACCACCAGACCCAGTTAAAGCCAACACATTCCCATACCTTTGCTGGGTTTGCTAGTGAAATTTTGTTGGTAAGAGGAATTCAATAATCATCTTCTTAACCTGATATAGGGGTCACAGATCATGTGACTATAGGCTGTGTTGCTTTCAAGTTAGTAGAGCAGGTTATCGTTCACATAGGGAATCCAGCCTTTTATTCCCTCGAAGGATACTCAAGGTATATGTAGGATGCTCAGTATTCCATTCTCCTGTTACCTATTTGCCTAATGCTAATGATCAGGGAACATATTTAAAGAAGAAAGCAAATTTTTAAGTAAATTATGTTTCTCCGAGAATACTTACTCAATCACATTACATATAAACTCTCCCAGCCTCCCCACCAAGTGAGCATCCCTGTTGGTGTTTTGCTCAGCTTAAAAACTGATGATACCTGGTGGCAGCAAGGGGAGGTCATGGGCAAGAGTTATTTGTCCTTTACCTATATGATATAGACAGAAAAGACAAATTTTCGTCTTTTTAGTAGGGCTTGATTCGGGAGGTAGCAGGCTTATATCCCTAACGTTAATGTGATCAGGTAAGTATTCTCGGAGAAACATAATTTACTTAAAAATTTGCTTTCTCATGCTGTATTTAACAGGTATGTGGCAAGGGTAGCGTAGAGTTGTAAATTCCATGTTTCACAAAGGTGACTGCTATGTTCAAACTGAATTGATCATAATTCATACATAATTTGATATCTTCCAGATGTTTTGAGGTGTGTCATTTTGTGATCCGATCACATTCACATTAGGAAGAAACTCTGCTGCATCTTGAATCCAGCAATCGAGGAAAGACAAAATATGTTTTCTTTCCTGTCTCTATTCCATGAAGAAAAAGGGAAGAAACTCTTCACAACCCTTCCTTTTACCTCCCCTCACCACCACTAGGTGGCTACAGTTCTTTACCAGTTGTAGCTTTTACTCGATATAACATTTTGTGGATTATTGACCATCCATCAACAAAGCCGGTACAATATTGATTGTAAAGGTTGCTCTGTCAAATACATTACTCAATCACATTAACATTAGGGAATACTCTCTGCTTCCTCAGAATCCAGCCCTTCATGAAAGACATGCGTCTTTCGTCTATATATCATATAGATGATGGGAATCAACTCTTACTGGTTAACTCTGGTTCCCACTAGGTGGCCACCAGTATCCCTAATGTAACCAATTTTAACTTTCGCTGTCAACTGTCAACAGTATATCCTAGAATCCATTGAAACTTGTATTTAAGAGACATGTTTGGCCTGCACAAAGTGCTCTTCTTCACACAGATGTAGTGTGTGTACATTGTGGACAGAAGATGTCTGGTCAAACATCTTAAAAAGGCAGCTAAAGGGCCATGAAAAACTAACATGCTCAAAATTGTCTTTGCATGAAATTCTTTGTCTTCACCCCACTTTGAAATCTTTAAACAGCTTTATGCAGAATGTCGAGATGCCACTTACACCCCCCACAAAGATACCAAAAACAGCTCGAGCAGCAACTGTGACTTGAGATCCAATTGACGCCATGAGAAGCGATTCCAATCAAGTATTGGAATTGCAAATGATACATCTTTGACAACAAGCTGTATCATCAAGAATGTCAACAAGCAAATTGGATAAAAACATAAAATGGCAGTCCACTGGGTACAAGTCCCTGTCCCAGCCCATGCATGGATTTAGAAGTTTGAAGCCAGGCATGTGTGATTACCTTTCAACTTCACTGATCAGAGTGGCCCGCAAGTGATATATTGTCCACTTTATGCCATCCCGGTGGCCAACCAGCTGGTCCAGCTGTCCGGACAATCAGTGTGCAATTTTGGCCATCATGCATCTGCCAATGGGCTGGCCGACCACATCTCTTGACAGTCCCTGCAGTGACAGTGTCCTATGCCCAGCAGACCATAAAGCTGGACCAACCGTATCCATGATACATGGTGGACTGGTATTATATTTGGATTCATCAGACCCAGCCCAACCGGCTGTGCCAGACCAGCATTCAATGTTCTGTGCTTGACATGATTTGACCGCTACTTATAGCATATCCAACAGGAATAATGTTTTCGCATGCTGATGATACACCGTCATTATTGATGTATGGAATGTTATACCCCTGGACTCGGAATGTATGGAAGGAGGACAATTCCCCTGTCGACAAAGGGGGTGAGACGAACATGCCTGAACATTCTGATCTGACCATTGAATGGACTGAATTTAGTTTTAAGGTAGCAATAGAAGAAATTTACAGGATTTTGCCTCCATTGGAATGTCTTTCTCCACCCACAATCAATCCTTCTTACAAAATCAAGGCCTCCATGGATGTAGAAGATGACGACAATCACCCATCATTCAGAATCTTGCCACAATTGTCAAAGATTGCAGAAATTACCAGGCGTCTCTTGTATAAAATTTACAGCCCTGGTAACTTTAGAGCCTTCTTTTCAGTGAGTCATTTGCCCACAACTTTCTCACCACACTAGTACAAATCCCATACTGATGTGTATTATTTAGACATACCTAGCTTAGACAAAGATATTACTGCCTTCAGTATGTCTGCTCCACTCTGTTATAACATCATCTGTTTAGCATCATGTCATAGTTGATCAGGAATGTTGTATTGACTTTCTCCTTACTCGACCTGGTGTCCCTAGCAATCTTTCATCTGGCTGGAAAGGGTGGAAGTGACCATGCCTTAGATTCAATAAGCCATATTGCCAAGGTGGGCTGCAAACTACACCATGGTGAACACTTTAACGGCCTCATGTAACATGGATTTGATTAGAATGGATGCACTGCTGCAATCTTCTCTCAAACCACATTATGTGGTGACCCAGCATTCCCACCCTTTTAATTCTCCCTTTATGTGTGTTTGTGGGGGGGGGAGGGGCAAATTGACAAGGTGAGAAAGCAAGTGGTGCAAGAGTTGCCCCTTGAGCTATCAGTGCAAGCTCCTATCTCTGCTCGATCCCAACAGGGAACATACCAGAGAAGGGACAATCAACACCAGAAAGATCACAGGTGTAATTCGCAGCAACAGCAAATTTTCGTGGCCATGTGAGTTATAGGCAGCTGTATGCCCTAAACTTCAATAGGCAGCCAGGGAGGGTGGAGAGAAAACAAGGTGACTTGCCATTCTTCCTGTCCACTGCCAAGCATCAGTGACTTGCCATTCTTCCTGTCCACTGCCAAGCATCAGTGACTTGCCATTCTTCCTGTCCACTGCCAAGCATCAGTGACTTGCCATTCTTCCTGTCCACTGGCAACCTATCTATGGGCATCAGACTCCTTCTTTTTTGCCAGACTTGGATCAACCTAATCTGGAAAAATGATTGGGTGATTCAAATTGTTTCAGAGGGTCTCCAGATCTCGTTCATCCATCCCCCTCTTTCGTCATCCCCCTTCCTGATGGAGATCCCAAGCGATCCCGTGAAGGCAGATTTTTACATGAGGAAATAGAGTTTTTGCTCATAAAGTGGGTGCTGGAGGGTAGTCTGAAAACCACTTTCACCAGGTTTCTACTCCATAATCTTTCTAGTTATGAAATCCAACAGCAAATTGTCTATAGTTTTGATCAAAGAGTGGTCATATGTTCCCTTTCCTCCATCTATCACTCAATGGAGGTGGTGATGCAGAACCGGGTCCATGCACTCAAACACTACCTAAAGCGAGTGGAAAGGTGCCATGGGGTCCGGCAATAAACCGGGGAAAGAGGATATAACCATCCAAGCCCTAGCATCATGGCTAAAGCGGATTCACCCAGTGATTTTACTAAGTAATAAAAAGTCATTTGCTTCCTTTCTCTTACCTGGGTATTGTTATCACTGCTTATGTGACCATCAGTTGTGCTGGTCTGATATTCATGCATGTAAACCTCCTGGCCAGAAAGGGTTTTCCTCCCGAGATGAGGGGTGTCTCCCATCTCTCCTGTTGCTCATTGAAATCTCCCCCATACTCAAAATTATTATTTAAAAAATTCTGGAACATACATTTTTTCATGTTTGTTGTTTTACACCTTGCTTCCAAGGTAGTAGTAGTGTGTGTGTATATATATATATATAGTACAGACTTCATGTGATCACGTGACTGTGAACTACAGTATAGACTTCCTGTGATCACTTGACTGTGAACTGGTGAGCATAATTCGACAGACATTAACCTGAAAGTAATCTTTGTATTATACTATTTGTAATTGGTTGCAATTTGGAAAAGATTAAAGATTTTAATGGATAAAGGTTGGATTACTAAAGAGCTCAAGCAGCATAAAACAATTAACATTACTTAGATTCATTTGGCAGGGTCGGTTTCGCTTCAGTGTTTAACATTATTGAGATGGATTATACTATGTGTGATCAGAAGTAATTCGGAAAGGATTAAAGATGTTAATGGATTATGGGTCGATTAATCATTACCAAAGAGCTCAGTTGGCATAAAGCAGATAAATTTGACTTTGGTATTTAAAGTTTTTCAAGATATATAAGCATGCGTTATCTCCCAATGCTATAATGCCAAAATCGAAACAACCAAAATATCACATGAAATTCAATAAAGGATGGAAACAGGAATTTCAGTGGTCGGAATCAGGTTTGAAAGGACATATGCATTCAGCAATTCCTGTGAAGTCGATTTTAAGAAGAACTTATTCAACCCAGATACTAGATAGCACCAATCTTGAGCAGTTCTGGCAGTCAGTCAGCAATCTGAATCTACCCAACGGCAGGAAACAATTTAAACTTCATGGTGGACTCTGTTGTACTAACATTGTCTCCTCCTATTACATATTCTCCTAATGTTAATGTGATCATGGAATGTATTAAAAGGAGAAAACAGATTGTTTAGTAAATTATGTTTCTCTTCGAATATTTACCTGATCACATTACTATTAAACCCTCCCACACCTCCTCACAAATGCAAGCATCCTCATCGAAGTATCACTCAAGCTAAAACTAGTAAACAGCCATAGCCACCTAGCAGTGGTGAGGGGAGGGAAGGGTTGGGAAATTGTCATCTTTTCATGATTGCTGGATTTGAGATTTTGCAGAGTTTCTTCCTAACATTAATGTGATCGGGTAAGTATTCTCAGAGAAATATAATTTACTAATCAATTTGCTTTTTGCGCATGTATTTTGGGTGCCATGTTATGTTATCCACAGTCAGATCTAAGTAAAGCTGGACTTCAGAGAAAGTGGACACATTAGTACAACAATATGCATCACCCCTTAAAGTAAATTAGTAAGCTTTTAACATCTTACCAGGCATCACATTAAAGTAAATTAGTAAGCTTTTTACATTTAACCAGGCATCACATTAAAGTAAATTAGTAAGCTTTTTACATTTAACCAGGCATCACATTAAAGTAAATTAGTAAGCTTTTTACATTTAACCAGGCATCACATTAAAGTAAATTAGTAAGTTTTTAACATCTAATCAGGCATCACATTAAAGTAAATTAGTAAGCTTTTTACATTTAACCAGGCATCACATTAAAGTAAATTAGTAAGTTTTTAACATCTAATCAGGCATCACATTAAAGTAAATTAGTAAGTTTTTAACATCTAATCAGGCATCACATTAAAGTAAATTAGTAAGCTTTTAACATTTAACCAGGCATCACATTAAAATAAATTAGTAAGCTTTTAACATTTAACCAGGCATCACATTAAAGTAAATTAGTAAACTTTTAACATCTAACCATGCATCACATTAAAGTAAATTAGTAAGCTTGTAACATCTAAACAGGCATCACATTAAAGTAAATGAGAAAGCTTTTAAAATCTATCTAATCAGGCATCACATTAAAGTAAATTAGTAAGCTTTTAAAATCTATCTAATCAGGCATCACATTAAAGTAAATTAGTAAGCTTTTAAAATCTATCTAATCAGGCATCACATTAAAGTAAATTAGTAAGCTTTTAACATCTATCTAATCAGGCATCACATTAAAGTAAATTAGTAAACTTTTAACATCTAACCATGCATCACATTAAAGTAAATTAGTAAGCTTGTAACATCTAAACAGGCATCACATTAAAGTAAATGAGAAAGCTTTTAAAATCTATCTAATCAGGCATCACATTAAAGTAAATTAGTAAGCTTTTAAAATCTATCTAATCAGGCATCACATTAAAGTAAATTAGTAAGCTTTTAACATCTATTTAATCAGGCATCACATTAAAGTAAATTAGTAAGCTTTTAACATCTAAACAGGCATCACATTAAAGTAAATTAGTAAGCTTTTAACATCTAATCAGGCATCACATTAAAGTAAATTAGTAAGCTTTTAAAATCTATCTAATCAGGCATCACATTAAAGTAAATTAGTAAGCTTTTAAAATCTATCTAATCAGGCATCACATTAAAGTAAATTAGTAAGCTTTTAACATCTATCTAATCAGGCATCACATTAAAGTAAATTAGTAAGCTTTTAACATCTATCTAATCAGGCATCACATTAAAGTAAATTAGTAAGCTTTTAACATCTAAACAGGCATCACATTAAAGAGGAGCACTTTTGGGAGTGTTTCCTTTTGGATTTATAGACAGTAGTTTTAGACAATGCAAGAATGAAAAGCATACAAAGCTTTGAAGTTCACATTTTTTAAAATCTTCCATCTTGTTCTAGAAAACACTTCAACATCTCAAGCTTTAAAGATGATACAGAGTTTGAGATCTTTCCTTTTGTTCCAACAAGCACTCAAGAGATCATACAGAGTTTAAGATCTTTCCTTGTGTTCCAACAAACACTCAAGAGATCATAGTTTAGAATCTTCCCTTGTGTTCCAACAAACACTTAAGGGATCAAATAGAGTTTGATATCTTTCCTTGTGTTCCAACAAACACTCCAGAGATCATACAGAGTTTAAGATCTTCCCTGGTGTTCCAGCAAACACTCCAGAGATCATATGACTTTAAGATCTTCCCTGGTGTTCCAACAAACACTCCAGAGATCATATGAGTTTAAGATCTTCCCTGGTGTTCCAACAAACACTCCAGAGATCATACAGAGTTTGATATCTTCCCTGGTGTTCCAACAAACATTAAAGATATCAAAGTTTGAGATCTTCAGGGTTGTTTTTGCATCCTTTTGTAGTCACCAAGGAAGTCATTTATATATTTTCTCATATTTTCCTGGAGATATGCTGACCACTCAAAAATGTTACTTGTATTCAGTAGAAAGAATCCTAAACAGAAAATAAAATGTTACTGAATTTTTATTGAATTAACCCTTAACTAAAAATTCTAATAATTAAATGCAGCTATTTCCAGAAAATGTGATATAATCTATACTGAATTTGAGCTCTTCTGTTCAAAGACTGGAGGAACTTATGTGATGGTCTGTTAGCAGTTGTTTGTTATCATTACTCCTCCAAAACAACTTGGAGAAATTCATTAAACTTTTTGGCACACATTTTCATCCTGAGGTTCTAAATAAACATGATGCCCAACGAACATCCAGTATGGCTGCCATGATGGCTATCTTGAAAATCTTGTTATTGCTGCTTCTCATGAACATATGGTCATATTGACATTGGTTTTCACTAAACGACTTCTTGTGACTTGTTTATAGTTCTGATCAGACACATAGTATATTTGCCAGTATAAACTTCTTATGACTTTTGATGTCATATCTATATAGGTCTGGAAAATTTGATTAGTGGCAGCAGGGTGGGGGTGCTAGCATGACCACAATAAAGTTTTGACCAACTGTCTGGTCATACATACTTAGTCATTTTAATCTGTAATAAAACTGAAACATTATTGAAATAATTTGTAAACAGCTATATAATTGCAGTGACTCTAAGACTTATATTTTGATTCAAACCACTGGAAAGTGAGATCACCCCATGTGTGTGACCCTTTTTTCTCTAGAATGTCGAACTTCTGGTGCACAATACTAAAAGTTGTTTAGAATTAGCACAATTGATGTGGAAAAGGTGCATGTATTGTTATATTGTGCAAAGAAAAAATGCTTTCCTCAAAAATTAGATTTTGTAATATTTTTAAGGCGTCTTTTTTCTATTTTTTTTCTATTATTTTTTTTTTAACATCAACAAGTATTTGAAACCCTCCTTGGGTTTCATCAGTTGGTGACAGAAGATCTGCAAGCAAGACACAAGGAAGACTCTATACTGTCTCTCTAACGATGTCAGAGCATTTCCTGTCAATAAATTTAAAATTCATTAAGCTGACTAAGCTCTCGCAGAAACTGGTACATGCTAATCAGAAGATTTTCCTTCTCAATGAAACAGGCGTTTTAAAATAGCATTGTCATAGCTTCATCTGCCAAGTCGGACACTTTTTTGAACATAGGAACAAGAGTGTTGCTTTTTGCCACATTTTCAGCCTTGAAGAATGCATATGTTCATTACATCCTACATAGATGACAAGGGCTAACTTTCAACTATTTTGAAAGTTCTGGACTGGTTACAGAATTGTTCTTCTGCTTGTGTTTTTGACATAACTTGCAAATCAGCACATTCGTCATTTTATTGTTTTTTGGCTTTGAGAACTGGTTGAACCATTGTCACTTGCTGTTGAAACTTTTTGACTTCAGGTGAAAATTTTCATCCCAATCGTCTTGCTTTTCTCTTATTCATTATAGTTATAGCTTGTTGTGTATATTTAAGATCTATGATTACTCTGGGGAAAAGGATAGTAATGTGTCTTTCCTATGATCTTAATAATTGTTGAGTACTTAATCAGTGCTGATTTATGTCAACAAACTTATTTGATTGGCTGTTGTTACTTTGAACAACCAAGACTTAGTATTTTGTTTGCTTTATTCATTTTACTTTCCTATTTTCTCTGCCATTACTTTTACTTGAAACAAAGCAGCAGTGGTATTTATTGTTATAATAATGCCAGCAATTTAAAAGGAAAATTCAATTTGATGACTGTCAGTATGTATAGTAGTATAGATGGGATCATTTGGGCACAGCACTGTATACCTTAATCTGCTGTGTTGGTGGAAGCATGAAATGTAGATTAGGGAACAATTATGATCAATGCTTGAGGCAGTTTGACACCGGTCACATGAACATTTGTCATCCTATGCTTGTTTTGTTAGAGAAGGAGTTTGAAATTATTTGATTTTACAGTTGTGAAGTTAATTATAAGAAAAAGAAAAAGATTTACATTCATAACTATGAATTTCTGAGGGGAGTATTTTTTGCAATTGGTCAAAAAAATATTGTTACTGTCAGACATATCCGGCATATATAAGAGTTTTTGAATATGTAATCTTTATTAAAAGATAACATTTTCCAATCTCATTTTGTGCAATTTTTATTTAAACTTAAATTTGCATTCTAAATATTTCCATTTTTATCTCACATTCATTTTAGAACATGCAATTTATTCGAATTTTATCAGTTGAAAATTTCATCTTTTTACTGTAATATTTCCTTATTGAAGAATTACACCAGTGCCACAGTTATCTAAATTTCAGTTATCAGAATTAATGGTTCATATGAAGTAACTTAACGTCCTTCAAATATTTCCGATACATACAGACTAAATTTTTTCATCCCCTATCATCATAGATCAAGATTTTCCAGGCCGAATGCCCATGCAGAAAATCCTTGTTCTACCTTACACATGACTGTTATCCAATATCACATGACATCACAACAAAATTTTGATTGGTGCATTACTACTTGACTTGTTTTGATGACATCACATTGTCTGCTATTATATTGGTTTAATTTCAGAATTTTAGTTATCTGTGTTTTGACAAAATTTTAGAGTTTACAGTAAAATCTTCAGCAAAGCTTTATTCATGCCACGTAAATTATGACCCACTGGGTGGGATTTACCTATCCCACATCAATACATATGATAGCTTCTATTAGTCCAAACCATCACCTGTCTGAACTGTTTCATGTCCCCTGACAAGTTCTGATAAATAAGGTTCTCATTATTCTGGAAAGCTACAGTTTGCCACACAGCTATACAATGCAAACAACATAGACCCTGATATTCCAGTGCATTATGCGATGGCAGATCAGGGTCTTTGCTGTTTGTTCTACTGATTAGTCCTTACAAACTGCATAGACCCAGATCTGTTGGTACATTATGCGATGGCAGATCTGGGTCTATGCAGTTTGCATTTGGATCCAGCCTATATGCATGTATATATGGTAGGATTTTACTTTTATTAAGTCTTTCTTTTTTATGTATAAAGGTGGACTCGATCTGAAGGCACAAGAGGCCACATTACGTCTTGGACCAGATGTTGTAATTGCAACCCCAGGGCGTTTAATTGATCATCTACACAACTCCCCAAATTTTAATCTGAAAAACATAGAAATCTTGGTTCTGGATGAAGCAGATAGGTGGGTACACTTAAAAATTAAATGAAATATTCAGAAATCACAACTCTTTCTCAGACCTGTGTTTGCAAATAGCAAGATTAATAGAATCTATGTTGGGGTTGGAACTGAGACAGGGAAATCCCAGTTGAGGACTTTAAGACAGGAAAATCCCAGTTGAGGACTTAAATTAGTTTTGTTTTGCTTAGCAGAACCTTGGAAAAGACAAATAATGTAACTCCTCAACTGGAATTTCCTTGTCTCAGTGCCATAATTCCAAGGGTGAGAAAAAGTAAAGATGGCAATTCCAGAAGATTTCTCAGTCACATGAGAAAATTGTGTATTTTTTTCTGTCAGCAACATATTGTCAGTGTTATGATATTGACTTCTAGTTTTTGAAATCCATTGAAAGATAAGCTATATTACAGCATAGCTCATAGGCAAATAAAGTCCAAAGAATCCCTGTATTTTTTATTTTGTTTACAAAGTATATGTCCAAAATTAAGTTACAATCTGGCTGACCACATGTATGGATTTTTCTTCATCTGGCTGACCACATGTATGGATTTTTCTTCATCTGGCTGACCACATGTATGGATTTTTCTTCATCTGGCTGACCACATGTATGGATTTTTCTTCATAATCTGGACTCTTTGGTCATAATTGTGGCCATAGGGATGAATAATCCAAAAACGCATATATTTTTCATGATGGAAAGTGCATTGGTAATTTTTCTATTTCTTTCAAAACCCTGCATCATAGGATTAAGTTGCTTATAAAATATCTTTGACAATTGAAAATATTGCAAACTGAGGGATAAATACCAAAACAATACCATGAAAATTGTAGGTACCTTGATTTTTCTGCTATTTTTACTGATATCTTATCAGAAATGTGGATTGTCATAACAAAGGTAAAATTTTTACCAAATTTGAGTGTTCTTGTTATTCAGCTTTGGTTTCTTAGTTACTGAAGTAGAATTTGAAAAAGTTGTACAATTTAAAATAACAAGTACTGTAAGAGATCTCAATTAGGACCTCTAATTTGACTTTAAAAAAAGGTGGTCTAAACTGTGGATTTGCAGAGGGTGGTTTTTACTCTCTTACAAAATAAATGTGAATGAGCAGCTGTCTTTATATGGGGGTGGTCTCAGTCTGAGGTGGTTTCAAACCATCACTTGTCTAATCTGTTTTCATGTCCCCTGACAAGTTCTGATAAATAAGGTTCCACATTATTCTTGAAAGCTACAGCTTGCCACACAGCTACACAATTTACTGTTATACTCACGTATAAGCTGGGTCCAAATGCAAACAACATAGACCCTGATATGCCAGTGCATTATGTGATGGCAGATCAGGGTCTATGCTGTTTGTTCTACTGATTAGTCATTACAAACTGCATAGACCCAGATCTGCTGGTGCATTATGCGCCGGCAGATCTGGGTCTTTGCAGTTTGCAATTGGTTCCGGCTTATATGCGAGTATAGATGGTAGGATTTTACTTTCATTGATCCTTTCATTTTATCGAGGAGTTTTACAATAATTGGACTCTGGCAGTCTTTTATGGTATTATATTAGTTCTTCCGTTTTTTCATGTCATAAATTAACTCTTCACTGATTCATGTCATTTTTGTACTTCTTTTCAGAATGTTGGATGAATACTTTGCAGAACAGATGAAAGAAATTATAAACCTGTGTTCTAGAACAAGGCAAACAATGTTGTTCTCAGCTACTATGTCGGAAGAGGTATGTCACTGCATGCCTAACTCTCACAGGCTAAGACCATGCTCTGTGTTCTTGCAACTGTTTAAGCACAAAACTGGAATTCAGGCACAAAGTCGGACAGTTTTTACAATCAATAAAATTGTTGAGAATAAAGTTAGAAGCGTTGAATTTTCTGGATTTTTTTCACTTTGTTTAGATTGACATATTTACTAGTACTGCATCCAAGTTAAATTTTGAGTTTTGAGATTCAATGAGAGCCTTGTACACAAAGTTTCCAGAATATGGACTTGCATTTTTGTTAAGCCTGTCCTGGCAGAAACTTGACATAGCTATCCCTTTGGTTTCCAAGTTTGTGTCCGAACATTCATTCACACCAGTGTTAAGTATTTTAATGTGGTCAGTTTCTCAAGTTGGCCACTCAGTCATGTTACTTGGTATGTGTACTACAAATCGCTGGGGCAGACTTAACATGCAGGTCATGGCCAGCCTCTTGTTTTTTCTAAATTGAATATAATATTGTATATTATTTTCTAAATTGAATATAATATTGTATATTATTTTCTAAATTGAATATAATATTGTATATTATTTTATAATTTGAATATAATATTGTATATTTTTTTCTAAATTGAATATATTATTGTATATTATGTTCTAAATTGAATATAATATTGTATATTATTTTCTAAATTGAATATAATATTGTATATTATTTTATAAATTGAACATTTCAAGACTAAGTTTGGTTTTTAGAGTAAAATCTTATATGCTTAGCATTGCTGTTGTAGCCATTGGGTAAAACATGACATAAGTGATAGGCAGAGCTTACACCCTCCATGCTGTTTACAAAAAGTTGCAAGAGTCTGTTATGACACATTGACTTCTCTTTAGGGTACATTTCAGTAACTAATGTCATGAAAATGTGTTAGCAAATCATTTTAAGTAAGTCACCTATGAGAAGAAGTCACATTTATTTGTTCCAAATTACATGTTGAACACTTAGAGAAGTTACTAGTTGGTAGGTTGAAATCTTTGTTAGATATTATCAGAATAACTAAATTGATTTCAGCTACCTTCTAGTATGTTTGTGTAAATGCAACAAGAGGTACAACATTTTATACAATTTAGGACAGGCTAGATCAAAAGTTGCTGCATTCTGAAAGCCCACAAGAAAAGAAAAAGGGGGAACCAAAACATCCACTATTTTAAATTGCTATTATGCCACTGAAAATGAAGTTAGGTTTCTTAGCATAATTATGATGAGTTTTACATGTTTGTATCAGGTTAAAGATTTAGCTGCCGTGTCTCTTAAATCACCAGTGAGGGTATTTGTCAATGAAAACACAGATCTGGCATTCAACCTGCGCCAAGAGTTCATCAGAATTCGACCTAACAGGGAGGGTGATAGAGAAGCAGTTGTGGCAGGTAAGTCAGGTCTTGTTTAACTTGACATTGAGCTTAAGGCTTAGATAATTCTTTTCATCATTACACTATAACTTTCTCCTTTGAATACATTCACTGATCATATTAACATTATTAAGCTGCTCCACTACCTCTTGAATCCAGCAATCGCGGAAAGACAAAAATTTGTTTTTTTCTTCTATAGTTTATATAGATGAAGGGAAAAAACTCTTCCCAACCCTTCTTGTTACCTTCCTCACCATCACTAGGTAGCAGTTTGCTTTTGCTGATGTGATATACATCGTACCTCACAGAATCTCAGTTAATCTTGTGGATTATTGACCATCTGAAACAAAATCCATGAATTATTGAATGTAAAGGTATTTACTACATGTTGCAATTATTAATTTTTGAAATTTGTTGATATTTACATGAATTTTTCCCAGTTGTGGATTTTATTGTTTTTCTGTCTATGTGCTCCAGCATGGTATCATTGGTGTTTGCTGTTGGTTGTTTATTCATGCACACTGCATGTATTTTCACTTGTTTAAGTAACAAGTATGGTTATTGTTATATTTTAACAATTTTGGTTGTTATTTCTAACCTGTTTCAAATAAATAATGATGAAGAAATACACTAAGTGCAAGATTTTCAGTTGACAGTGACATGCATAATATGTGTCTTTCTTGCTCACAGTGTTCTTCCACTGTTATCATTATATGTAAACACTTTCGGATTATTTCCAATATTTGGTTGTCCTTGTCATTCATATTAAACAATGACAACATTATGTGTCAGAGTCAACGAAGACACACATGATTCATGTTTCTCTTGCACAGAGTATTCTTTCAGTGTGGTTTTTGTTACATGTGAACACTTTCGGGTTGCTATTTCCAATTTTTTATTTTTTTTGTCATTCTTGTTATTTTATATTAAACAATGGCAATGTTATGTGCCAAAGTCAATATGGACAGGCATCATATGTGTTAACCGACTTCTAACTGCAGTCTGTGTGTGAAATGGTCAAAAGGACTTTGGTCCATGGATTTGCAAAAAAAGCTTGAAAAGATATGTCAAGTCTTTGATGACGGAAAGTGATGTAACCTATAGTGGCTTGGAGTTACAGGGAGAGTGTCCTCCCTTATTTTGGCAGCCCAGTGGGTGTAAGTCCCCCCGCATGTCTGAGCATTGCCTTATTTTGGCAGCCCAGTGGGTGTAAGTCCCCCCGCATGTCTGAGCATTGCCTTATTTTGGCAGCCCAGTGGGTGTAAGTCCCCCCGCATGTCTGAGCATTGCCTTATTTTGGCAGCCCAGTGGGTGTAAGTCCCCCCGCATGTCTGAGCATTGCCTTATTTTGGCAGCCCAGTGGGTGTAAGTCCCCCCGCATGTCTGAGCATTGCCTTATTTTGGCAGCCCAGTGGGTGTAAGTCCCCCCGCATGTCTGAGCATTGCCTTAGTCCAGGCACATGAGCTATTTTTCCGATATAGATGATCCGTTTTTCCATCAGTCGAGGCCATATAATGCCATTCCAGCTGTCAACCAGCCTGGCCAGCTGGCCGTCCTCCACAATCATTGATGGGGAATCCATCAGTTTAGGTAGTCATGCCATATACATGCCAACCACACCTTAGTATTTTTATGTATATTTAATCTAATAGTGTGTTTAAATCTTGTCCATGAAGGTGAGTTGCACTTTAGATTCTGGTCACTTGGCAACAGAATGTTTACAAGCATTTTAGTTCAAGGCCAGTCTTGTTGACAGTTAGACTTTTTTTTTCTCCATTTTAATTTCTTCACATCCTGCTGATATAGGTCAAGTTAAAATGTGTATAAATAGGGATTTGGTAAACAAATAATTCATTCCTGTTTTAGATCAGTCTGTGGGAATCCATTTGAGATTAGATTTTATAGTTTGTGCCATTGAAATCAGATATAATTCGAGAGGAATTTACTTAATATATTAATTGGAATTACTAAAGTGCTCATTTACTTTTGAATTAATACATTACTTTGGATTTGTGTGAACTCATTCAAAGACATTCTGGATTGTACCATTGTTTTATATCAGGACATTCAAGACTATTGGAACTCATTCAGAACATTATATATTTTGGACTTGTGATTAAGACATTTAGGATTATTTGGAATTTTATTCACAATATTGTAAGTATCTCTTAAATTTCACTTTGTATTATAGGGAAATCAATTGCTTGTTGATATTACTTACATTGTTGGTCTCACTTTCTTTTTGTTACATATTTTTTAAGACCTAGAGTTGTAACAGTATGCAGAGCTATGCGGGGATCCGGCTAACTGATTCATCCATTTTGCATCATGGACCAACCAGGCGTTCACCGAATTGGCCATACAGCTGACAACCAGCTTGTCCATCCAGCCAAGAGCCAAGCTGAATGGCCAGCACACTTACTGGCATTTCATACCAGCAAAACAAACCATTGCACTTGCCCAGTCACTGATGCAACCACCATCTCAAATCTTTCCCGCTTATCCCTAGCGGAGATATCAAACAGTACACACAGACAATGGCATAGCCTCATGCCAGTTTCCCCCCCCCCCCATGTTTTATTCTGATTTGAAAAGAATGCCCAATGAGAACAACCCCACACCCACAGTGAGTGCAGGGATAACTTTGATGACTTACTGTCTGTCGATTTCAAGTGCCCAGCCCCATCAGCTGCAAGCCAGGCCTATAAGGTCAAGGCTTCAGTGGATTTGGAAATCGAAGACAAACAGCTATCCTTCCATCTTCTTCCCTAGTCATTGAAGGTTTAAGAAATCTCTGACTGCTTGACTGATAAAATACAGGACTCAGGAAATTCTAAGACTTTCTTTTTGGAAAGCCAGCTATCAGCATTGTTCTCTCCATGCTGGTATTGCACACATCAGCATGGAGTTGCTGTCCTTGACCAACTTTCTGTTTTATAAGGTAGACAAAAATGTCTTGCACGCCACCTCCAAGTTAATGCAAAGCATGATCGCTACCTCCTTCATGCTAAATTTTGCTTCGCTAGTAATTGTTCGACTGGCTGAGAGAAAAAAGCAGTTGGCAATCATGTGTGGGAATCCATGCCCACATTGCCAGAGTGATTAACAGGACCACACATCGCATGATGGCTAATGCACTGAAAGCTTTGGCTAACATGGATCTCATGAGGTGAGATGCCTGTGTGCCCTCTTCCACCCTAAAGTCCCATCATGCCTTGGCTCTGCAGTCTGCACCTTTTGGCACACCATTGCTGTTTGGCAGAAATATTTGAGGAAGTACATAAGCAGGCATCACAAGAACTGCCGCTTCAACTTGCCTTGCTGCCTGCATCTACTTTCAGGCTGAACCAGTCTCAGCAACAGTGGAGAGACAATTGCCAGCAAAAGGATAAGAGTTCAAATAACGCTCAATAGCAACAATTCCATCCTCAATCCAACTTCAGGTGGCAGCAGATCCTTCAATTCTGGAAGCAGTGTAATAAAGGGGGAAGGAAACAAGGTTTCTCCTTCCCCAAACCTCCTAACAACTGATGTTGACTTGCCACCCTGACCACCCACAGACAGCTTTCCTGTGGGTGCCAGACTCCTTCATTTTCAAACTGCATGGATCAACCTGTTTCCCAAGAATGAATGGATGATCCAGTTTGTTTCAGAGGGTCTTCATATTTCATTTATCCAACCTCCTCCCCTTTCAATTTCTCCTTCCATGACAGACTGGCCCACCCAATCTGAAAAAGGTGGATCTGGTCACTACTCAGCAGGTGGGTAGTGGAGATATTTCACAAGCCGAACTCAGAGGCGGTTTTGCTCCAGGCTGTTTGTAGTACCCAAGGCCAACAGAAATCTCAGCCCAGTCATAGATCTCAAACAGCTAAACAAATATATAGCTGCGCTGAGGTTCAAAATGGAGATGGCAAGATCAGTCAGACTTTCAGTAAAAGGGAGCGAATTTGTGATCAGTTTAGACCTAACCAGTGCATACTTTTATGTCCCTATATGCACATCCTCATGTAAGTTCCTTCGGTTTGATTTACAAGGAACCATTTACCAATTTCACGCTCTCCTGTTTGGCTTCAATGTCGTCTCTATTTTCTGGTCAACCACATCAGCAGTGACAGTGGTGTATTTCGATGATATCCTCCAAAAACACATGTAAAGTTTATCTTTGGTTGACGGGCAGAAATGATCTTTCCCTTTTGAGTCATTTAGGGTTTCTGATCAATTGGGACAAGTCAGATCTTGTCCACCAGGGCATGGAATTTTTTACAAACCTCAGTCTTCTTTGCCTACCTCAGTTGGTCATGGCACGGATTATCAAGCTCACAGAGTCAATTTCTAACTGTTGATGAGAGTTTTTGCAACTCCTCGAACTACTCAGTGCGGCAGTGGATTTGATTTTCCTCAGCTGCCTTTTCATGCACCCTTTGCAAATGGCTATGATAGTCCAATGGTGTCCCTTTTACGATCGACAAGATCAACAAATTATGATCTCAAATGAAGTAGTAGTGACGCAACAAACAATGGCTCATGGCAGGAATTCCTTTAGAAAAACCCCAACCAGAAATTACGATATGTATGGATGCCAGCTTGTATGGTTGGGGAGCCCATTTGTTGCCCAGCTTCCACATGGGCACAGGCAAATGGGAGCCAGATGAGTTACCTCTCCATATCAACTTTCTAGAAATAAAAGCCATAGTAAATGCGATTCATTCCTGGAGAAACCAATTATATGGAAAGGTAGTCTTCATTATTACGTACAATTCAATGGTGGTGGCCTATCTCCTCGGGTGGGGGTGGGGTGGGATGAAATCACAGGTTTGGGATTTTCTCTGTTGGTGTGTATGAATGAATATAACAGCCCAGATCAGACATTCTGGGCAGGCTTAATGTCCTGGTAAATTCATTGTCCAGAAGGAGCCAGACCCTTCACACAGAGTGGTCCACCCACCAATCAGTCTTTCAGCAGATTTGTGCACTTTAGGGTCGCCCGATGATAAATCTATTAGGTGGAATCACAAACTGCCCACCTTCATCTCAACAGTCCAATACCCAGAGACATGGGCCATGGATGCACTCATCAATTGGGAGAGGTTTTGGGGCTATGCCTACCTACCCCCTCCTCCAACCTCACCCCCCATCCCCACTCGCAACCCCAATCCCCTTATCTTGATACTGAAAATAATTCAAAAAGTGAGGGGCCACTAATGCAAAGTTATTCTCACAGCCCCTCTCAGGTGAGACAAGTACCGGGTAAACTATCTACTTGATCTGGTGATAGATGTTCCCAGGAAAATTCCCACAAGATCCAACCTACTCAAACAGCCATGTTCTCAGATGTTTCATCCATGCCCAGATGGCTATTTCATCATGCCTGGCTCATGTCAGGAGAGCCTTGTGAAGAAAACAATTGAAGTCTTTTGTCATGAGAGAATGTCCTGAGCTAGAAGGCCCTCTGCATTGGAGATGTACAAGGGGAAGTGGCAGGTTTTCAGGGACTGTTGCAACAGCATGATCCCTTTGAGTGACCTAGTCCCACAGTTGGCTAACTTTTTTCGCCGGTTCTTCAAGGAGAAAAAGTTAGCTCCCACTACAATCAAAAGCTACTGCTCCATGACATCAGATACATTCAGGCACCATGGTGGAGTGGATATAGGTCATGATAAGGATTTATCAGACCTATTAGCCAATTTTGAATTTAATAGGCTAAAATCACTCACCCTGTTTCCCAAGTGGAATATATCATGGGTACTGACATAACTCGATTCAAATCAGTTTGAACCCTTAGCCAGCACTTCCTTGAAGCTGCTATCATACAAAATGTATTTTTTTATAGCTCTAGCTTCAGCATGCAGGGTCAGCAAATTGCAGTGGAGCCAAAATATCTACAGTTCAGATCGGATGGCTCTTCGGTCCATCAGTGGGCAATCAAAGAGTGATCACCTGTCCCATCTCCTCCATAGACGAGTCTCAAGGGATTAAGTATGCCTCATGAAAATTTCAGCTTATGAAATAGTGCTATTTTTGCAAGCCTCGAGTTCAAATGGAACTTGGCGATCTGAGACATAATAGATGCATTTGGCTGGCATGCACAGTCAACCTTCTCAAGCTTCTATCTGCATGATCTGGTTTCATAGAGACAAGAATTTAATCTGGTAGACCATCATCAGACCAGTATAAAGTCAGCACATCCTTACCACCGGCATAGAACAGCGCTTTCACTGGATTTGCCCAGTGATTTTACTAGCATAGTAGGAAAAAGTAATTTGCTTCCTTTTTTCCTACCCAGGTATTGTCATCATGGCTTAGATGACCATCAATTGTGCTTTTCTAATTTTAGGAGTGAGGTTTACCCTCATACAGGAAGAAACCTTATTCCCTCAAGTAAGAGCCTGGGGTATAGGTAGGATGTTCAGCATTGCCTCCTCCTATTACCTATTATCCTAATGTTCATGTGATCAGGAAATGTATTCAGTGGAGAAAACAGATTGTTTAGTAAATTATGTTTCTCTGAGAATACTTACCAATCACATTACTATTAAGCCCCCAATGCCTCCCCGCAAATGCACGCATCCTCGTCATGGCATCACTCAACCAAAAACTGGTAAACTACCATAGCCAATCTAGCAGTGGTGAGGGGAGGTAAGGCAATGGGTTGAGAAGAGTTTATTCCCTTAGTCTATATGGAATATAGACGGTAAAGACGAATTTTCATCTTTCCACAATTGCTGGATTCGAGAGGTAGCGGAGCATCTTCCTAACATTAATGTGATCAGGTAAGTATTCTTGTAGAAAAATAATTTACTACAAAATTTGCTGTTTCACTTTATGATATTTTTTGTCATAGGTTGGTTACCTCTAATTCTTGATCAGTTTTCCCCAGCCTGTCATCCTGCAGGAGAGGTAGATGACTGCTTATTAACTTCCTGGACTGGTTCAGTAGTTGTTTTTAGCTGTCTTGTATTCTTAGTAGTATTCATTTGAATAACTTTGACAATTATACTGAGTATTCTTTTATATCTTTATGTAAATTGACCTGATAGCAATGCATTTAACAAGGTCATAAAGTTGATAGAACATCATGAGATACTGATAGGTATCATAGCTAGAGTATCATATATGAATATGCATTTAATACTAAATTTATGATATGAGTTGAATAATTTCTGGGGATTTTTTGCAAGCATAACATTTACATATTTCAACAAGTTTCAAAAATTTCATTTGAAATGAGCACATATTTAAGAAACTATTTGTTACATGATGAAAAAACACAAATGGCTTTTTTTTAATTAAATGATAAAAATTCAGGTGTGTTTCTTTATTTGCATTTGAACTCCTATTCAGGTTTTGTTTCTAACTATTGTTATGTCATAACATAGTAAATGTCTCTTAATTAACTATTGTTACCCTAAAAAAATGACATATAATGTTGTGTGATAATATTTTCTCTATAGCTTTAGTCAGCCGGACATTTCCAGACCACGCTATTATCTTTATCCAGACCAAGGTACAGGCACACAGGATGCATATTGTCCTAGGACTGCTGGGGATCAATGTTGGGGAGCTGCATGGGAATCTCTCGCAACTACAGGTAATGCTAGGCTGTGTTCAATTTGAAAACTCAAGGGTTAAGTCAAAATGAATTTAGACATGAGCAGTACATGAAAATTGCACAGTTGAATACTATGACACAATGGTAATGGAATGATGCCAATAATTTACTGTGCTTCAAATGTCTTTATGTACACAAGAAGTAGGTCTTCTGTATAATTAAGCTGAACAAAGATAATAAAAATCTGTAATTGTAGTGTTTATTCCAGGAATGGAGAAATTGGGGCCCAAGGACCCCTACCAGGTCAAAAAGTGTGGTTATTTAGAAAAAAGGTGTTGCAAATATCCTTGCCTGATTCTTGCTTATTCAAGAAAAGTAAAACAGAAATCATTATCAGCCTCCCCTGCCATGACCCTTCTGTATCAGGATTTGAATGCTTGAGTAACAACTCCTATCTAGAATGTTTTTTTTACATCTGAGTCTACATTTGTTCCTCCTTGTACCCAAGCTAATCTAAATTACTAAGACATTTCTGTCAGACAGTGAAATAAATTGATCATCTTAAGCTTCCTTGGCAATGAATGCACTCTATTCAATAAGCCAGCTTTGGATGCACTCGATTCTTTCAGTCTAAAATCAACCATAATAATCTTCTATCTTTATTGTCTGTGATCTTTTTATGTACCCTATGGATGCCATAGAGGCAACTTTTGTGCACTGAAGATGAAAAAAAGGATTAGTGGTGCAACCTAAAATGATCTCTGAAATTGCAGTGTTCAACATAAGTCCCCATACTGCTTCCCTATTTCCAGACATCTTGCAAATGTTTTGTTTTGGGCCATTTGGAGGAAGGGGAAGTGTCTTCTTGACTTATTCATACAGGGATCAGAACAGCTTGGGTAAGTCTCTTGGAGGGTATGGATGAACCCTGGGGCCAGTGTCAGTTACATATATAAATTTGTCTTTTCATCCCCAGTTAGCGTATATATGATTATACTGTGGTGATCTCTATAGTTTCCAAGTTATAACCAAAGGACCAAGTCCACATGGGTAGGGACAGACCCCAGGATCAAAGTCATTTGCATGTATAAATTTCTCCATTAAATTCCCTTATTGCCACCAGGTGTAGCTAGTTTTTAAGCAGAACGAAATACCAACGTGGATGCTTGCATGGCGGAGTGACTGGGAGGGTTTTTAAGTAATGTGATTGGGTAAGTATTCTTGGAAAAACAATATTTACCGGAAAAATTTACTTTCTCCTTTGAATATGTTCCCCGATCACATTAACGTTAGGAGAATAGGCAGTAGGCAGGGAATAAAAAGGCTGGATTCCTATGCTTCAGTGTGACAAGAAACACATTTTTATTCACTTGATAAAAAGTTGGGCAGATGGGTTAACCGCCGCTAAATTTTATCAAATGCCAGGAGTTTAGTATGGTAGGCAGTGGAATGTGTCTTGTACCAGCGCAATGAAAATGACGCTGATACTTGACTCCATAAAAAGTAAACCTTAGCAATCTCCAGGTCACAGATACATCCAGATAGCATATCATTAAATGCACATACCCAACTGACATTTGCCCCTGGGGCAGTCCTTACCATCTGGGATCTACCCATAAGGTTCACAGTTTGTGGTGGAAGTCCAAATGGGGAGATGTGGGGATACATGTTCTACAAACACAAAATTCTAGTTTCTTTTTGTTACTTATGACAGTTAGTGATTTATTCTTTAATAAGGATACTTATTATGCATTTAGGTGTTTCCTTTTTCAGAGATTAGAAACACTGAAGAGGTTTAAGAAGTCAGAGATAGATGTGTTGCTGGCAACTGACTTGGCTGCTAGGGGGTTGGACATTGAAGGGGTTAAAACTGTATGTTGTTGTCACTTCTGCTTATTCAATGAACATTTAAAATTTGCCTAGAGAAATATTTTCCTTTTGCTCAATATAAACTTTTGCATCAAATGTAAATGTAAATTGTAAAATGTTATAATCATCACATTTTTTGTTGATTCAGTAAATATAGCATATTTGTAGCAAATTTTCTTAATAAGTTATGGTTTTCTGACGAATAAATAGAACAATCTTTCTTCACTCTTGATAAATCAGTTGCATAACTACCTCCTGAGTAACATTATGTAGGGCTTGATTTAACACAAACCAACCATTATATTGTGCTTGCAATCTCATATTGTGTAGCTGCATTCATATGCTTGAGTCTTGCTTCTTCTTTCTCAGGTGATAAACTTTACCATGCCAAACACCGTGAAACATTACATACACAGAGTAGGTCGAACTGCTAGAGCAGGAAAAAAGGGGAGGTAAGCCTGTTTATATTTATATATATATATGTAAATGTATGTACAGTGAGACCCTGCTATAGCACAATGATTGGGGTCCACAGAATGCCATTGTGCTATAGGCAGATGAGTCAGTTAACTGAAGAAAATATTGCATGTACCGGGGGGGGGGGGGGGGGGGCCACAAAACTACATACTTCAATGGCGCAGTTATCAACTTGTTGCATATTAAACAAGAATTATTGAAAACAGTTATTACATATTTAATATTAATTTTTGGGGACAGAGAAACCATTCATTGGTACATTGATATAAATGTATATGTAAATGGCAACGTAAGTGTAAATGGAGTATGTATACTTGCCAGTCACCAGCCAATCTGGTTGTATCCATAATAGTAATTCCATTGAAAATGTGCACAAAGAAGCATAATTTCTAGAGATTTTCTGCTAGACCTATTTGAATCCAAATACTTGATTTCTTACTAATAAACTCACACTAACTTAGGAAAAACTGTATTTCCTAAACATTCATATTTTCTGGATATGTCCAAAGGGTCTGAGTTCTGACCAGCAATAAAATGAATAAATCACACATTGGGAGTTTCTAAATAAAAAAAAATTGTATTTAGGCTTGACAAATACTTTAACTGAAAGTTCATACAGGAGGTATTGATCTCATAAAGTAGATTGACACTTGAACGGTTGTGTATAATGCCTGGATCCAGTATGGGAGTAAACCATTCGATTTCATGGGTAAAGAGTGGTCTACATAGAACCAGTTGAGTCATTCTCTAAAAGACAGGGAAAAACAATGCAATATTAATTGAAAATTTTATTTAAAACTATGACTTTGCACTACTGTAGATGAAAAACAAGGAGTAGAATGTTCAATTATAATAGCAAATCCCTCCATCCCTACAACATAAATGATTCTGTTCCAGTCTATGGTCCACAGAAGTACAAGCTATATGCATGTAACATTATCATTACAGTGTGTTGGGTATATGAGTGATTTGGAGCTGCTGTTTGCATTTCTGACTCTAAAATAAAAAAGGAAAAAGATGGGGTGGGGAGGGGGTGGTATATGGCAATGTCTAAAACTGCTCCTGACAATTCAGGCAATAAACTTGTTTAAACAGGCATGTATGACGGTTGATTGAGCAGGCATTGTGGTCTATTGTTTCTCCTTCAGATACGTTCCCTGATCATATTAACGTTAGGGATATAAGTCTCCTGAATCCAGCCCTACTTAAAGACGAAAATTTGTCTTTTCTGTCTATATCATATAGACAAAGGGCAATAACTCTTGCTCATTATCTCCTCTTGCCACCACTAGTTGTCGCTAGTTTTTAAGCTTTGCTGCCATACTGACAATTTCATATGTGAAACCTCCCATCAATCCAAGCAAAATTTGTGTTAAATTCGAACCATCCGTACAGGATTTTGAATTTATTTGGATTAATATTCATTCTGGAACAGGTAATAACTATTATTTTTTTAATTTTATGAATGTTTTATTAAATTTTTCACTTTCTGTGACTTATGCAATTTTAGACCACATGGTACAACACAATATCGTTGATGTATGTTGTTATTAATGGGTAACTGATTAATGCTGCATCATAAATTTATAAAAAAAAATTGGTGTTTTGTTTTAGCTTGTCATTTCAGTGAAACCTGTCAACGAAGTGTAATAAATGCAAATTCATGACAAAGGAAGACACGCATGAGTCATGCCTTGTGTGTACAAAATGTACTTCGACAGTACTATGCAGTGTGTGCACCATATGGTCCGAGAGTATATGGATTACCGTTTTGCAAAAATCAATCATGGCAAATAAAGAGGGTGAGGACAACACAAATTTTAAATTCCTACAAGTAATCACAATACATTGGGGGAGTGTAACCCCATTTTTGTAGGCAGCCCAGTTAAATACCCCTGCATGTCCGAGCATGGCCTCCGGGCCTGGAAGTCTGGGCGCATGGGGTTTTTAACAGGTCCAATGGATCCATTTTATATTATCATATCGCTCTCTGGAGCCGTCCACGATCGTACAACCAGTTGAGCCTGCTATCCAGCCAATTCAGCCATCTCAATCAGGGGATCCTATTGAAAGATCCATCTGTCTCGCTAGGCCAACAGCTTCATTTTTCTACAACTACGGAGATCTTAATGATAGATCTGTCCATCCTACAAAGCTATGGCTACATACAATTACAATTACGGGGATCTTGGTGATAGAGCCATCCCTCTTGCCATGTCTGCAGCATCATCTCTCAACAATTACGAAGATCTTAATGATAGATCTGTCCATCCTAACATGCTTACGGCTACATAAAATTACAATTACTGGGATCTTAGTGATAGATCTCTCCGTCTCACCGGGTGTAAAGTTACATAAACATATTATGACGGGGATTTTAGTGATAGATTCATCCGTCCAGCCATGCCCATGGCACGGCCAGTATCAGCACCAACCGAACCGCCTTCCACATGGCCAGTAACCATGCCGACTGTGCCCCCATCAAACCAGCTGTCCATACTGGTACGACTAAATCGTCCAGTGAAGGAGCTTGTCATAGTGTATTGCCCATGAATTATATAAAGACGATGACATTGCATCATTGTTGCCACATGAAATGGAAGCAGAAATTGAACAGAACACTTTACACAGTGAGTGTGAAGATACTCCTGAGCAACAATCGTACTTTGATCTGACCGTGGGGAGGACGGAGTTGAGTAGTTTTAAGGGTCTGGTAAAGGAGATATACCAGGTGTTGCCGGCTTTGGAATGCCCTCCACCCCTACTGCCACGCATGATTATAAAGTCAAAGCGTTGGTCGACATTGACGATGAAAAAGTCTCCATCCTTCCGGCTGCTTCCCCAGTCAACAAAAATCAAGGAGATTAATGATATGCCATCTGGATGTATCTGTGACCTGGAGATTGCTAAGGTTTACTTTGGTGGGAGTCAAGTACCAGCGACATTTTCATTGCACTGGTACAAGACACGTTCCACTGCCTACCATACTGAACTCCTGGCATTTGATAAAAATTTAATGGCAGTTAACCTCTCTGCCCCACTTTTCATCAAGTGAATAAAAATGTGTTTCTTATCACATTGAAGTGGGTTCAGAACACTGTTGCCACATCTTCGATGTTGTATTTGGTTTCCTAGGAAATTTTCCAACTAGCGGAAACATTTTCCAACCAACATGCCTGGGAGTTGACAGCTCGAATCGCTCAGGTCATTAACAGAGCAGTTCACCTTTCAATGGCGAATCCATTGACTGCATCTACCAATGTTGGCTTCATACATCGTGACATGTCATGCTCTGGCTTTAAGGGTCATTCCATTTGGCTTGCCATTGCTGTTTGGCAGGAATATTGAAGAAGTTCTGAGGAGGGTAGCTCAAGAACTACCCCATCCAACATGCCACTAGACCTGTATCCTCGTTTTAAAACTAGTCGTCCCTGCCCCAATGGAGGGACAATAAGCAAGCCAAGAAAAAGGGATCTTTTATGTCCCAAGTGCTGTTCAGATCTTGATTTTATGCCAGTATGCAACAGTCGAACCAATCTAAGAGGCACCCTTAGAGGGGAGATAAGAAACCAAGTTTCTCCACCCCCAATCCTCCAGTCTCTCATCAGACAGTCTACCGAAGAGTGCCAGTCTCCTGCAATTTCGATTACGTTGGATCAGCCTATTTCCACAAAATGAGTCGTTGATCCAAGTCATTTCGGAGTGGCTTCGGATTTCATTTATCCAATCCCCTCTTTCTTTCTATCTCCTTCTAATGGATGCATCATCGGATCAGGAGAAGGGAGATAATCGCTCATCAACAAATGAACAGTGGTGATTGTACGAAAACCACAATCTCCGGGGGTACTATTCCTGGCTGTTTCTTACCAAAAAACCAACATCAAGTTGAGACCGATCATAGACTTGAATCGCATCAGCGAATTCATTTTTCCAATTAGGTTCAAGATAGAGACGATGAGATCTATACAACTCTCCATCCAAGGGGACGAGTATGCCATTAGTCTTGATCTCGCAGATGCCAACTTTAATGTCCCTATTCACCCGGCATCATGAATGTTTCTTTGGTTTGCTTACCCCGTCAAGGTTACTAATTTTGAGTCCTTCAATTCGGTCTAATATCAACCCATGGGTCTTTACCATATTGTGGATTGTGTCATCACCCTGTTCCTTTTGACTTCCTCTGGCAATGGCAGCGTATCTGGACGACCTCCAGAAACATGGCAAGTTTTTATTCTCCTCAAGGGCATAAATGCTCTTCTATCCCTTTTGAATAATCTTCGTTTTCTCATTAATTGGGAAAAATCTGACCTTCACCTATCCCAGTGTTTTTACCACCTGGGTATGGAGTTTATAACCAATCTCAATCTTTCCATCATGTTCGCATCATACGGATCATCAAATTCATAGGGTCCATTTCCAAGAGGACATGGATTTCAGCGAGAGAGTTCTTGCAACTCCTCGGATTATTCAATGCGGTGGCGGACTTATCCCGCTCTGTCGTCTTTTTATGCACCCCTTACAAATGACGTTGCTAACCCAATGGCACCCCTATTTCAAGTTGATCAAAAGTCATGATCACACCCGAGGTACGATCATTCCTGCGTCAGTGGTGCAACCCAGGTTGGCTGATGATGGGGGCCCCTCTGGAGAAGCCCCAATCAGAAATGACTTTATATACCAATGCCAGTACGTACGGTTGGGGTGCCCACACATTGTCAGACTTTGCTACTGTCAGCAGGGCGTGGGAGGCAGGGAATTGGTCTCTTAACATCGATCTTGTAGAAATTGACTCGGGCAAAACTGTCCTAATTATGTCGGACAACTCTGCAGTGGTGACCTACCTCCTTAAACAGGGGGGCAACAAATTACCTGACCAGTGCGTTCTGATTTGGCAGTTTCTACATTGGTATGACAACTCAATATCAGTGTACAAATCAGACACATTCCTTGCTGACACTCTATTCAGAAAGTAATTTACATGAAATGGTCTCTCCATCAATTAGTCTTTCTTCGGATTTGAGTACTTGGGGGGGGTGTCCGATGATCAATCTTTTTGCGACAAGGTGGAATCACAAGTTGCCCACTTTTGTCTCTCCAGTCCCACAACCTGAAGCTTGGGCCGTAGACGTACTGTCAATCGGCTGGGAGTGGTTGTGAGCCTTCGCCTACCCTCCCATGGTCTTGGTACCGAAAATAATCCAGAGGTTGCAGGGTCAGAACTGCAAGATGATTCTGATAGCCCTTTTAAGATGGAGCAAGTCCTGGATCAACGATCTAGTCGATGTAGTGATAGATCTACCCAGGACGATTCTGACCAAGCCGAATCTTCTCAAACCACCACGGTCATGGGTGTTCCACGCCTGCCTGGGCCATCTTCTTCTTTGCGCCTGGCTCGTCTGGACAGCCTTGTGACACAAAGAATTTAAACCTTGGATTGTGGAGAGAATCTTGTGAGCAATAAGGCCCTCCACCCTGAAGGCTTACAAGGGAAAGTGGCATGTTTTCTGGGAATAGTGCCAAATCAATAACATCATCCCTTTGAGTGCCGCATTCCCTCAACAGGCTGACTTTTTTATATATATATATGTCTCTTCGATGAGAAACAGTTGGCCCCAATTACTATCAAAGGCTACCACTCTATGACATCTAACACATTCCGACATCATAGCAGACGCAATATTGGTCATAATAAAGATCTATCTGATCTTTTAGCTAATTTTGATTTGAATTGGCTAAAAACCCTCACCCTGTTTCCAAAATGCAATCTGTCCTGAGCTTTAACATTGCTCAATTCAAATAAATTCTAGCCTTTAGCCCGTACTTCGCTGAAGCTACTATCCTTCAAAACATGTTTCCTGATAGCCGCAGCTTCAGCATGTATGGTAACCGAGTTATATACCCTTTCTGTGGATCCAAACTATCTTCAGGGCTGTACCAGTAAAACATATACCCCCCGGGGGGAAGGCACTTTCACATTCAACCAACCCACAACAGAAGCAATTTTAAAGAATTATTATCCACCATCTGATGTGTTTTAATCTAAAAACATTGCCCCCTACAGAAGCGTATTATTTTACATAATTTCTGGATAGGGGTTAGTGGGCAGTAGAAGCGATTTTAATTTTGGGTTGGAGACAGAAGTGATTTAAATGACAGCTGACCCAAGTTGACCTATACTGAATTCTTTTTTATTATATAATCAACTGCATATTTTTATTTGTATTCATACTTTATAATCAATCATCTTTTGTTCTTTTGTTTGTATGTATGTCGGGCATGTATGTTTCTGCTACTGTAAGATCAAAAATTTTCTTGGTGCCTTATTATTTGTAGATGTAGTGGTTCAGTCACATAATACCTACTAATTTAATGTCCATGAATCTAGATTTTACAATAGGGATTTCTCTTATAATGCAGAAATCATGAATGTGCATCCTTACTAAACTGTCATTCATTATGACTATGTATATGTGCTTATTTCAGTGATCGATATGTTTTGCCTAAATTTCTTTCTTCTTAGGCATGCTGGTTTTGATTTGCATGATAGTAAAAACTTGTATTGCTTTAAATGCACTGTCAGATGCTGTGATTTCTTTTTATGCTTTTTCAATAAATGTATTTGTAAATAGATATTACTTGATTTGTCAGAAAGAATTTTTTTTTAAAATTCCAATGGAAGTGATGTCACATTATTTCTGCCTACTTTTACACTATATAATTTCTTGTAAGAAAAATATATTTTTAGTGACATATGTCTTATTTTTATGCCTTGTTGCATGACTAATATAAAATTTTAAAAAAAGAAATATAGCATGTCAAACATTGTTTCATCATCATCCCTACTGATCAGTCAGATTATCATCATCATCAATGCCGATCAGTTTTCTACCATCATCAGGCCACAATAAATTAGTTCTTAGAATTTCATCCCAACTGCCCCTCACTTAATGTAGTAAAAATATCAAATGTTGTAAAAATATTTGATACAATGGCTGTCCCTTTCCTGAAAAAAAAAATTCACATCCCACCCCAAATTAGATTAAAAAATGGATGAAAATCTAGGAATAATTTCTTGACCCCAATGTACTCTTAAAATCAACATCATTGCAGTTCTCTGTCTCTGGTCAACAGCAGCATCAGTGTTGCTTCTAGCATTTTTCAAGAGAGGGCTAACTGACCCATCCCTTTTCCAAAAGTGGGCTAATTCTAAATTCAGTGGGACAAATTCACCCTCTTTCTTGAGAAATATGGGTCACACAGAAGAACATATTTCAAGTGATTGCAGCATCTTCAAAACAGGCAAGCACAAGGTTATTGTGTGATTTATTGTATCTAAGCAATGTTTTTTGTTTGTATACTTGATCCACGATTTAAAAATATTTACCAGTTGTGTTCCTTTTTGATGGTGTTCATGTATGTCAAGCATGGGTATAATAAAGTGTACAGGTTAGAATGGCAAGTAGAAAAGAGTTATAAAGAAAAAATGATTCAATTTTTAAAATAATTAAAACGAGAAAAATGGAAAAACAAGAATAAAACTTTTTGAAAGAACTTTATAAACGACTCAAACCGTTTTATTTTGTTACAAGTTAATTTTGAATATTACAAATATAATTATATTTATGATCCTTTAATCACATGTTTGACATGTATCATATTTGCCAACATGGTGGCCAAATGAGATATTGTGAAAGATATTTGGCCAAATCCTTCTGGAAAAATTGTGATTTTTTTAAAAAAAATGTCATTTTTTAGTTATTTAAAAACAGCTTTTGTTAATTATTTTTTTGCAAAACAGTTTTATTTGTTACAAATTAATTTTGAATTATACAAATAGAATTATATTTATCTATCCTTTAATCACATGTTTGACACGTGTCACATATGCCAGCGTGGTGGCCATATGGGATATTGTGAAAGATATTTGGCCAAATCCAACTTTTGGAAAAATTGGGATTTTTTTTTTAAATGTCAATTTTTAGTTATTTAAAAACAGCTTATGTTAATTATTTTTTTTGCAAAACAGTTTTATTTGCTACAAATTAATTTTGAATATTACAAATATAATTATATTTATCTATCCTTTAATCACATGTTTGACATGTGTCACATATGCCAACATGGTGGCCATATGGGATATTGTGAAAGATATTTGGCCAAATCCAACTTTTGGAAAATTGAGAATTTTTTAAAAAATGTCATTTTTTAGTTATTTAAAAACATGTTAATGTGTTAAGCACATGTATTCCCTTCTAAAACTGCGAATCATCCTAAGATTTTCAGGAGAACAGTTGTTTTCTGTTTGAATTTTACATAATTTCTTGAGTCCACTAAATATTTTCTCATTTGTTGAGTAAGTGTATGTTATATTTACTGGCTCTCTCTGATTAATATCTTGCCATGGTGTTGACATCTCACTCAAAGTTTCCATGCCTATTATATCATTAGTGTAGCTAGTAAATTGTAGGCATCAGTGTAAATACTTCCTATTTTGATCAACAAACTCTCTAATGTCTGTACAGTGACTTTCACAGGGTGTCAGTTATAATGTATACTTAATCATCCCACTTTAGTTAGTTTTTAGATTGCAAGTTATACAACAATTAACATACACTTCGCAAATTCATCTATGAAGAACTGACCATTTAATGGGGGGAGGGGTGTGTGGGTTTTTTTTAGCTGTTTTATTTTATTTTATCTCGAGATAATTAATTGTTTTTCAGATAATATGATGTATATAATATGGTGTTATTTTGCTATAAATCACAGCAAGATATTTTTTCCAGCTATTGACAATCGGAATTTTTTTTAAAAAAGTCAGGGTCCTGCCTCGGAACATGAAATTGTTGGTCTCTAATGTAATTGCGGTATTTCGTGGTATGTATCATGATATGTTCAGAAATATCACGGTACACATTTTTTTTTTGTGGTACCCAGCTCTAATATATACACACTTATTGGTTTTGGATACTTTTTGTGTAGCAGGGTGAATTAATATTTCATCAGTAAGTTCAACATGGTCTTCATTCACCACTGATTATGCCAAGGAACAGGTCCCTTGGTTATGGCTTTGCTAGACAGTGGAAATCTCATTAACCATTGTTATTGTTGCTGTTGTCATTTTTAAATAGAGAAGTGAATTTGCATGGTCACAAAAAAATGATAAAGTTCAAGATTACAAACAATTCTCACACAGAAACTCTGACTCAAACTCAAAATTTGACATCTGATTGGCTAATGTCAAATCACTGACCAATTAGATGTCAAAGTTTTTTTTAGCTGAGTCTGATTTTGAGTTTGAAAATTGTTTTTAGTCTTAGAGCCAAGTTTCATTTCTTAAACATTTGTTTTTCCAAATATTCCATTAATGCAGTGACATAAGGAGTGATGAATCCGTTTTGACAAAGAAAATCAGATTAATTTATCTTACAATTGAGTTAATCAGACTTTGATATGACAACAGTTTTCGCAGGAGTAGTACAACTAGACTGTTTTAGGAACATCATTGTTTGGTTCTTCATGTTTTGACAGAGAGCCAGATAAATGGACTAAAACTGCATCAAGAAATATTTTGATGCATTCAGATTGTCAGTGTATGGCTCTTCTGTTAGCTTAGTCCATGTTGTATGATGGCACATTTGAACAAAATAAACTATGCTATTGGTTCAAGTTGAGCACGTTCTGTGCACATATGAAATGAGAGTACTTGATCTTTAGGAGAACACTCAGTGAAACAGAGCCATATAAACGAACACACCGTGAACTTGTCTTGGTCACTAAGCTGTTTGATGCATTCAGATAGGCATGATTAACATCTTAATGATTAAGACTCTGTCTGGTAGAAAGTTTTCATCTCCACAAAATACTCCATCAGATTTTTAAAAAAACACAATTAGTTCCAAACCAGGCAGTGAAATTCCAAGTTTATTAAATTGTTATCTAGAGCTCTGTTTTGAACTCGTAGTTTGCAAAGGTAGCACTGAATAAACATATCCATAAAAACAAGATATCATTGACGTAAGGTTTTCATAATAAAAAAATCTTTCTATTTTCAGTTGATCTTGATATGTTTACACTGAAGAAAACAAAACCTTACCAAATGGCATTGTATCTGTGCATATATAGTTTGTCCTAGAAATGTTTGCTGTTATAATATTGAATTGTTTTTCATGAGAAAAGTCCTGATTAATCTCAATTTATTCTATTTTCAGGTCTATAACTCTTGTGGGAGAGCAAGAAAGGAGACTTTTGAAGGAGGTGGTGAAGAAAGCCAAAACACCTCTTAAATCCAGGATTATTCCGCAAGGTGAGAACCCACTTATGTCACATTGTTGTAGAAACACTCCAGCTAAACAAAGTTTTTTCCCTTTGTTATTAATGAATGTCCAAAGAACTTTGCATGAACTCCTTAAAACATTTGACTGGATATTGCATTCATAGTACACTTGATTTTAGTATTGGGAATCTCTTTAAATTTAAGAATCAATGATCAATTTATTAGAATTGATCAACCATTGATTTTAATTTTTTAGATATATTTTCTCTATTTTTCCATGGAAAATGTGATTTTCCATATTTGGTACATTTTTCAGTGTACCTGAATTCATGGAAGAGAAAGAAGCCTGTCAATTTTGGACTCAAAAGGTCAATAGTCAAAGTCACTGACTGAAAGAAGTCTATCAGTTTTGGACTCAAAAGGTCAATAGTCAAAGTCACTGACTGAAAGAAGTCTTTCAGTTTTGAACTCCAAAGGTCAATAGTCAAAGTCACTGACTGAAAGAAGCCTATCAGTTTTGGACTCAAAAGGTCAATAGTCAAAGTCACTGACTTAAAGAAGGGAAAAGGGTATCTGCACAATAATATTAGTTTTTTTTATCACAGAACTAAATCAAACTTTGTGGAGAGCTTCCACTTGAGGTAAGGAAGAATCCTATTGATTTTGGGTTCAAAGGTCAAGGTCACTGTGACTGAAAGAAACCAAATGGTTTTTGCACAAAAAGTTCTTGACCATGTACCTTCACCAAAGTTGTGGATGACTTACATGATGGGTAAGAAAGAAGCCTATTGAGTTTGTAGTCCAATGGTTAAGGTCATTATGACTGGAAGAATTTATTTGTTGGATTTTGTGGCACTTTTAACACATTATTTGGCTATATCATGCTAAGGAAATGGGAGCTTAGCACCTTTCCCAAGGACACACTGAAGCAGCTGACCCAAACTGACCTGGGTGAGTATCGAACCTGCAACCCTTGGATTATGAGTCTGCTGCTCTTCCATCTGAGCTACTGCAGCTCCCTTACATAGTTCTAGACCATGTCAAAGTTTGTGGAGGGCTTGCACTTGCAATATGGACAAGGTCTGTTGATTTTGGGGTCCAAAATTGAACGGTCAGGGTCATTATGGAACAAAGAAATATGGATTTTGCAGAAGAACTTTTATTCTAGCGTAAGTTCCTTGACCAAACTTTGTGGATGGCATGTACTTAGGGTAAAAACAGAAACCAATTTGATTCTGGGGTCTAAAGGTCAAAGGTCAGGGTTATGGTATCTCTAATAATAAAATAATGGTTTCTGCATAGTAAGTTTAGCTCAAGACCACATACCTTGACCAAAGGTCCAGGTCATTGTGACTCCATAGAGGACTATTAAACATGGGGCAGGCCATTTATGGTACTCTTGTTGATCCCATTGTTTGCCATATTCCACTTCATATAACTATGAAAATTATGATAAAAACCGGATGTTCTTACAGAAGTGATAACAAAGTATCGAGACAAAATTGAGAGCTTGGAGCAGGAAATAAAGCAGCTATTTGAGCAGGAGAAAGAGGAGAAGCAGATGAGGGCCATGGAGAACCAGGTTAATAAAGCCCAAAACATCCTGGAGAAAAAGAAAGAGGAGATGGAACCCAAACGCACATGGTTCCAGACACATAAGGAAAGGATGCAGGAAAAGGGTGAGTATACATGAATATTTTAATGCTTTCATAAGCTCCAAAGGTCATAGGCTAATGTGGGTTTCTAGAGGAGATTTTTTACATGCAAAAATAAAGCAACATTTTTAATTTGGGTACAAGTTGACATGCACTTTAAAGCAACACCAGAGTCATACATATTTGTGTTAATAATAAATTTGTTAACCAATTTGAATGATCATTCCCCTTGAGTGTTATGTGTTGTAACCCAGAGAGTCATATGACCTGTTGAGGTGTCTGACTTGTGTCTCTTCTCAGAGAATTTGTAGACTAGTGTATCATACTTACCTGTGACTTGTATCTCTTCTCAGAGAAGTTGTAGAGCAGTCTGTCATATTGACCTGTGTATAGCTTGCACCCAAAAGTGAACAGCATAGACCAAAATATGAATTTGGATAATCTTATGGCAGATCAGGGTCTATGATGTCCTTTAGAAATGATAGGTAGAATAAACAATATAGACCCTGATCAGCTTGATATGCATTAGGTTATGGAAGATCAGAATCTGTGCTTTTCAGAGTTGGGAGCAGCTTATGTGGGAGAAAATACAGTATTGTAAGCTTGTTTTTTTTTCTCACCTTTGAATACATTCCCCAATCACATTAATGTTAAGGAAAATAAACTCCGCTACCTCCCAAATCCGGAACTTCCAAAAGGACAAACATTTAGTCTCTTCTGTCTACGTACCATATAGACAAAGGGAAGAAACTCCTACCCATTACCTCCCCTTGATCACTAGGTGGCGCCAGTTTTAAGCTTTCACTATAGTACTATCAACTTTGTTGTGAAGACTTCCCAATATCCTGTGAATATCTTTGCAATTTCAAGCCATCTGTCCAGAAAGTCAGTATATTTGAGTGCAGTAAGGTTTTTATTAATTGTGGTAAACATTTTTTGTTACTTTTGATCAATATTTATGTGAATTTTTTACTCAGTGTGGACTGTGTTTATTCTGACCTTGTGCTCCAACACGGTATTGTTAGTACATATTTGTTGGTTGTTATTAGTGTGCATTTGCATATATATTTCCACTTGTTTAATCAATGTGTGTTGTCATTATGATTTTGTGAACACTTTCAGGTTGTTAATTCCTTTTTTGTTGTTGTTGTCTTTCTTGTCATTTCAGTTTAACGTGACGATGCAATTCAGTAAATGCAAAATATTTAAAGCTAGTGAGGACACATGAAACGTGCCTCGCTTGTACAAAGTGTTCTTTATCCTAAACATGCTGTGATGTGTGCATTTTATAGTCAGAAAATATCTGGTCCACAGTCCTGTGTAGAAGCATCAGAAGCAGGGAGAAATGGGTGAAGTCTCATTCAGAACAGTGCAATGTATTGAGCCTTCACCCAAAGATGGCATTGATTGTGAGCACATTTGGAGCCATCACCATGGTCCCCCCTCCATTCAAAATTAGGCGTATGATGCTCACTGCAACTATTACATCAGCAGAATTGGAGGAACAAGGGGTTGCAGAATCGCCATCTTCAGATTCTTCCCAGACACTGTTAGAGGTGCAGATGTATCAACTGGTGCAGGAAGCAACAATGCAGTTACTAAATATGGGACAGGTTTTGTCCATATGTCAATCGCAAACATCCATGGATAATTTGAAGCTTATGGGAGAGTGTCCCTCCATATCTAGGCAGCCCAATGGGTGTAAGTCCCACTGCATGTCCATGCATGGCCTTCAGGCCTGTAAGTCCAGGCACATGGGGTTTTTATCAGATATGGATGATTCATTTCAACATTCCTTCGTGCCATACGATGCCATTCTGGCTGCTGACCAGCCAGTCCTGCTGGCCGGCTGGCTGTACCTATTGTCTAGTGACTGGAGATCCATCACTTTGGCATGCTGTGCCACATACTGGCCGGTAGTGCCATGGTATGTGGAACCATAAAGGTATCAGACTCACTGATCAGTCCATTTTTGCCGCACCTTCTGCATTGGTGGTTCCAAAACCAGCCATCCAACCGCCCACCCAGCCAGCAGCCAGGCATATTGGCCAGTTGGCAACTGAGCTTACCATTCAGCCAGGTAGCCATCATACTCTCTGACGATCCATACCAGCAAAACTTACTCAGCCAATTGAACCAGCGAGAGAAATTTATTTACAGCTTTTCCTTTGAAGCGATACCATGATACATTTAGGGATGATGGCAATGCCTTGTTTATGCCATCGGGGATGTTTTGCATGGACATGGACATAGGCCCTCACACAGTGAGTTTGGGGAGACCCTTTATGCTTTAACAAACTCAGATCCAATTATGGAACAGACTGAGTTTAGTTTCAAAGTGTCTGTCGAAGAAATATACCTGGTGTTGACAGCTTCCAAATGCCTGTCACCGCCAACTGCGAACCAGGCCCATAAGGTCAAGGTGTCAGTAGACCTGGAAGATGAGAAGGAACATTCCTCATTCCACTTACTGCTGCAGTCGGTGGAAATAAAGGAATTTTTAGACCATCTGTCAGAAAAAATCAGTGATTCAGGAAATTCTAAAGTGTTTTTCTCAGAAAGTCAACTACAAGCGACTTTATCGTCACACTGGTATTGAATGCATTTTGACACTTTACCACCAAGCTTCTGACACTAGATAAGAACATTGCAGCAGTGAATCTGACTATTCTGCTGTTCTACAAGGTAAACAAGAGTGTCTTTCATGCCACCTTGTAGCTTGTTCATAATATCATGGTAACATCTTCAGTGTTGGACCTAGCATCACTATCCATTTTTCATTTTGCTGAAAAGCAGACAGCGAAAATACCTATGAATCAACGGCTAGGATCACCAAGGTCATTAACAGGGCTGCACCTTATTTTATGGTTAACACTCCGATGACCTCTGCCAACTTCAGTTTCATGAGACAAGATACCTGTCTTCGCTCATCATCACTCAGGTCGCACCATTCCTTGGTGCTCTGTGCGACACCCTTTGGGTCACTGTTATTTTTTGGCAGTAGGACAGAGGAAGTGAGGAGGCAGGCAGCACAGAAACTGCCCCTCCAACTTGCCATACCTACTGCTCAAACATTCAGGCTGAATCAATGTCAGCCTTAAAGGAGCGATGATCATTGACAAAGATATAAGAGGCTGAATACTGCCCAGCAATAGCAACAGTTTCAGGCTCAATCAAATTTCAGTAGACAACAGACTCCTCAATACAGGAGACAGTTTAATAAAGGGGATAAAAAACCATTGTTTCTCTTCCCCACAGACTCAAAAAAACTGCCATTGACTCACTACTCCGCTCACCCGCATATAGCCTGCTGGTTGGCGCCATCAGTGTATTATCGATCTTTTTCGCAAAATGAATGGGCAATCCAAGTTGTTTCAGAGGTGCTTTGGATTTAATTTATCCAGCCTCATCCCCTTTTGTTTTCTTCTCTCATGACATATGTTCCATTAGATTTGGAGAAAGTCAAAATTATGCAAAAGGAGATCAGGTTGCTACTCTACAAGCAGGCAGTGGAGATGGTTCGGAAACTTATCTCGCTGGGATTTTATTCCAGGCTCTTTCTAGCGTCAAAGGCCAATGGAAAGCTCTGGCCAATCATCAATCTCAACAAATACATTGCAGTGCTGAAGTTTAAGATGGAAACAAGTCTATCAGTCTAAACTTGACCAACACATATTTCCATGTCCCTATTCACCTGGCCACGCACATGTTCCTTTTGGTTTACCTACCAAGGAAAAATATATCAGTTTCATGCACTGCCATTTGCTGTCACCATAAATTCATGGGCATTCACAAAAATAATGAATTGCATCATCACCCTGTTCTGGTTAACTTCGTCAACAGCGACTGCAGCGTATCTGGACAACATCCTCCAAAAACATATGGTAAGTTCTATTCTGGTGAAGGGCAGGAATGATCTCATGTCCCTTTAGGTTACCTGAGCTTTTTAGTGAATTGAGAAGAGTCAGAGCTTGACCCATCTTAGCATTTTGTCCATCTGGGCATGGAGTTTATTACCAATCTCAATATCGTCCATCTCCCTCACATACGCATGTTACAGATTATCGAATTTGCAGTGTTTATTTGCAATAGAGGGTGGATTACAGCGAGTGAGTTCATTCAGCTCCTCAGCTTGCTCAGTGCGGCAGCTGATCTGATTCTGCTTGGATGCCTTTTCATGTGCCCCTTGCAGATGGCCCTGCTGGCACTTTTTCCAATTGACTTTGTCACAAAGTCAGGATCACAGCTGAAGTAGTATTATTCCTGTATTAGTGGTGCAACAAGGTTGATTCATGGCAGGGATCCCTTTGGAAAAGCCCCAACAAGAAATTATGGTTTGTACAGATGCCAGTTCATATGGTTGGAGAGCCCACCTGTTGCCATGTTTCGACTGGGTCAGTGGCAAGTGGGGTCCTTTTCATATCAACTGTCTAGAAATTAAGGCTATAATCTAGAGGTTTTCATGTCTGGAAGGGCCACTCTGTGGGAAAGTAGTCCTTACCATGGTGGTGGCCTACCTCTTCAAACGGGGGCAGGGGAAAGAAATCACACTACCTATGCATTCTGGTTTGGAAGTTTCTATGCTGGTGCTCCCTGCTAAAATATAATCATAACTCTCTGTAAAGAAAAGGCCAGATCCTTCATACAGAATGGTCCATTCATCAATCGATTAGCATGCTTTGGGGGTGTCCAATGATAGACCTTTGTGGGACAAGGTGGAATCACTGCCCACCTTTGTCTCCCAAGTCCCGGACCCAGAAGCCTGGGCCATGGATGCACTATCAATCAGTTGGGAAAGGTTTTGGGCTTTCGCCAACAGCCCCACAGTCCTATTACTGAAAATAATGCAGAAATTGAGGGGTCATAAATGCAAACTGATTCTGATAGCCCCTTTCAGGTGGGACAAATCCTGGGTCAATGATCTTAATCTAGTGATAGATGTGCCCAGAAAAATCCTGGTCAGGACTGACTCCCCTTAATGCCTGGCTCTTGTTGGGAGAGCTTTGCAAAGAAAGGAATTTCATACTTCGATTGTTGAGAAAATCTCAACAGCTAGAAGGCCCTCCACTTTGAAGGCATATGAGGGAAAGTGGCACATGTTCAGGGACTGACGCAAAGTCAACATCATCGTCCCTTTGAGTGCCTAAATCCCATAGCTGGCTGATTTCTTTCTCTGGCTGTTTATAGAGAAAAAAATTAGCCCCAATTACAACGTAAAAGGCTGCCGTTCCACGATTTTTGACACTTTCAGGCATCATAGGCAGAGGGGATATTGGTCATGATAAAGATCTATTAGACTTATTAGCCCATTTTAAACTGAATAGACCAAAATCCCTCACCCTTTTTCCAAAATGGAATTTATCATGGATTTTGATATGGCTCAATTCAGATCAGTTTGAGCCTTTAGTCAGAACCTTGCTGAAGCTACTATCATACAAGACATGCTTTCTGATAGCCTTAGCTTCAGCATGCAGAGTGAGTGACTTACATGCCGTTTCAATGGACTAAAAACTATCTCTAGTTCAGATCAGATAGTTCCGCGGTCCTAATGATGCAACAGGCTTTGTAGAATAAGCTGCCATCAGCAGGCAATCAGCCATAATATGTTCCTTATCTTCAATAGATACATTAAGACAAGTGACCATGCAAGACCCTGTCTGTGCCCAAAAGTGTTACTTAAAGTGCACAGAGAAGGTGATATGGGTAGTTGCAGCCTACTTGAGGTCTTCAGGGTTCCCAATCCTCCAGTATTTTGATGACTGGTTGATGCTCAACATCCTCAGAGATTCTCTTCTCAAGGACCTGTCCCTCTTCTGTTCGAAGGTGACTCGTCTCGGTCTTATCCCCAGAAAAGTCAGATCTCATCACTTTTGAGAACTTTGTACATGTGGGGATGATCTTCCTCACCAGCCTCAAGAGAATTTGTGTTCCCAGAGACAGTATGGACCAAAAATCATGACCCTCTTAAGTGCCATTCTGGATGTGAAGTTGTTGGCTCAGCTTTACCTCTCTCACCTGGGAGCTTTGAACTCGGCTACGGACTTATTTCCACAAAGAAGATTTTACTTGCGCCCTCTCTAGTTCCTGCTTCTAGTGAACTGAAGACCATCCCCTGGGATCCAACTTCCTCCACCAAAATCAGGACAGGTTTCTAATCAGAGCCCCAATTCACCCCAAAACCCTAGTCCTTTCTGTACACCGACACATCAAATTCAGGATGGGGTGCTCACCTGGAGCCAGTAGGTTAAGTCATTAAGGTTTTTTTGTCCCAGGAAGAAGCAACACTTCATATATAAAGAAGGAAATGCAGAAATGTTTTCCTAGCCTCACAGGGGGGTGTCAACCTCATATGATGTCATTATGTTTTGGTCGCCTCAGACAACATGTCATTAATAGAGTACCTCAGGTATCAGGGAGGTACACAAGCTCCTTCTCTTCACTTGGAAGTCTGAAACCTCCTCTGATGGGCAGCCTCGGGGGAGATCACTCTGTGTTCACCATATTCTGGGCAAGAGGAATATCTTCGTGGACAGTCTGTCCAGATGGGGTCATGTGGTCCTCATGGAATGGTCTCATTCGGTAGCAGAGTCACTTTTCCAACTGTGGGGAAGACCCTTGGTGGACTTGTAAACTGCAAGACTGAATAACAAGCTCCCCTTTTATGTCTCTCTAGTACCAGATCAGAGAGCCAGGGCAGTGGACACTTGCAGTCTAAAGTGTGATCATCCATATGTGTATGCCTTCCCACCTTTCAAATTAATATTCTGCAGATGCTCCACCAAGTCAGGATCTCCACTGCTCATCCTATTAGCTAGAGGCCCCAATGATCATGGTTCATTGACCTGTTGGTCGACAAGTCCAGAAGATTACCACTGAGGAGGAACCTGCTGTCGTAGCACTCCTGCACAACAGCCCACAGATTCTCCACCTTCATGCTTGGCTCACCTCAAGTGATTAATCTGCCAGGACCAGTTTTCAAGCTAGATTGTCAACTGCATCGTCCTGGCTAGGAGGCGGTCTATTTCCAGGGTTTACAATGCAGAGTGGATAATTTTCTGTAATTGGTGCAGTAGACAACATACTCATCCTAGCTGTCCCCTTTAAACACAGTTACAGATTTTCTTCTCTGGCTTTTCAAGAAAAGAAACTGTTATATGTGCACTATAAGGCACTACTGGGCAGCCTGTTCTAACACTCAAGTTCTGTAGGGGTTCCACCATTGGGTTGGAACCTCATCTCTGTGATCTCATCAGGTATTTTGAGCTTTAGAGACCGGTATCTCGTCACATAATGCCTATATGGAATCTTCTGCGTAGAACCTAACCCTTAAGACTGTTTTCCTGCTCTCCTTGGCATCAGAGATTAGAAGGAGCGAGCTTCATGCCTTGTCAATGGAAAATGATTATTACAGTTCAGCAGTGAGTATGATTTGGCTTCAGTTATTTGCCAACCTGGGTTTCTACTCCAAGACAGCCCACAGATTATCCACCTTCACATTTGGCTCATCGCAAGTACTCAATTCGCCCAGACCAGTTTTTGAGCAAGGTTGCCATTTGCATCATCCGGTCTAGGAGGCAATCTGCTTCCAGGGCTTACGATGCAAAGTTTAGAATCATCTCTGATTGCTGCAGTAGGAAACATGTTGATCCTAGCTGTTCCCTTTTGAGCACAGTTAGAGATTTTCTTCTCTTCCCTTTCAAGGAAGGAGTATGTTCTGTGTCCACTATTAAGGGCTCTTGGGCAGCCCTTTTCTAACACTCTCAAATTCCCAAGGTTTTGATCTCATCAGGTATTTTCAGCTTCAGAGTGTGGCATTGCTCACTAATGCCTAGATTTAATCTTTTGTGTGCTTTGGGCATTGTCAAAACCCCCTTATGATCCTTTGAATGAAGCTTCCTTCGAGAACCTTACCTGTAAGACTGTTTTCCTGCTCTCCTTAGTATCAGTGAGGAGAATGAGCAAGTTTCTTGCCATTTCAGGAAAAGGGTTGTTTAAAGTTCATTGATAATTATGATTTGGTTTCTCTTCTTTGCCAACCTCGGTTTCTGGCAAAGAATCCGCTACCTTCAGTAGCTCCACTCCTGTTGAGATCCCCAGTCTCAGTCATATTTGTTCTGGGGATGATCAGAATAGGCTCCTTTGCCCAGTGAGGGCTTTAGGGTTTTATTTGGCTTCCTCTAAATGGAGAAGAAAGGGTCGGAATTGTCTCTTTCAACCTCTTAAGGATTTCTCTGATATTTCGGCAGCCGCCATTTCCAGGTGGATTGTCCTCACTATCAACAGAGCTTAGCAGTCCCTCATTGAGAGGTACCTTTCTTTCATGAGAATTAAAGCCCATGAAATTAGGGCTATTGCTGCATCTTGGGCATATTTGAACCTTTAATATTTATTTAATATTTTAGACTAGACTTAGAAATCTGGACTGGAAATGTAATTATATTTACATGGATTCAACTTTTAATATAGCCTTGGGAAACACTCATTGGGTAAAACTATAATAACTGACAACTTTATATTCAAAGCTTTGAGAAACACTCCATGGCTTTACAGTCAAATTTTTACTTATTATTATAATAAAAATATTATTATTCCTATTTCTACTGAATTTGATAGTTATTAGTTTCTAGTCATAAACCATAACAGCTTATGGGATAGCCTGTTGTCCATCATCCGATGTCTGTCTGTCCATCCGTTAGCACAAGTTTGTTATTGCTAATCCTCCTAAACTACTTGGAGGAATGCCATGAAACTTTACACACACATTCATATCAACATGGTGTTTTCATTAAAAGACATCTTATGGTGTTTAGTTGGTCGTAAATGAAAATGGTACCAATTTGACATCCAATATGGTCACAACAGTAGCTATCTTGAAATCTTGTTATCACTACTCTTCCTGAACAGAAGGTCATATTGACATGGGGTTTTCACCCAAAGATTTCTTATGATGTATTCTTGGTCCTAAATGAAAATGTCTTCGCTTAGATTCCAATATGGTGGCCATCATGCAAATCTTGTTATCACTACTCCTTCTGAATGGATGGTCATATCAATAGGGGGTTCTCAAGTAAAGACTTCTTGTGATGTCTATTTGGTCCTAAGTGAAAATGGTGCCAATCTGACATCCAATATGGCCACCACAGCAATCATCTTTAAAATCTTGTTGTTGCTTCTCCTCCTGAACAGAAATCATATCAGATGGAGTTTTCACCTATTGACTTATTATGGTGTCTAGTTGGTCTTCAGTAAATATTGTGTCAATCTGATATCCAATATGGCTACCACAGTGGCCATCTTGACAATCTTGTCGCCACTCTTAGATGTAAAGTGATATCACCACTGGGTGTTAACCAGAAGACTTCTTATGTTGTCTAATTGGTACTAAATGAAAATGGTGCCAATCTGACAGTCAATATGGCCCCCATGGCTGCCAACTTGGGCCTTTCAGATAGTCAGAAAAGATCAGTCCTGTTGGAGATGTCCAGCATATATGACTCATTCTGGAGGCCTGCTATGTATGTACTATCCTGTTTAGACTCATGAAACTTTGGAAGGGGATGAATCTTCTTGAGCACTACTCCCTTATTGCAGAAGTAGGTCATTATGGCTCATATTTTAAACCTCACTGACTTGGGTTACATTTTATGTTGGATGTTCATTCCTTGGGCACTGTTTATCCTAGACTCATGAAATTTCTATTGGTATGCATCTCTGTTAGTACCATGCCATTTCCATTTTTATCTGGCTTTGGTTCATTGTTTGCATTTAGTTCATGACCACATGAGTTTTGGCATGCTATATGCATACCATCATACCTAGAATCATAAAACTTGATGAAGGAATGCATCTTCTAGACAAGTACTATACACCCTTATTGCAAAAAGAGGTCCATGTGACATGTATTTCATGCTTCAGTGATTTTGTTGAAATTTTATGTTTTATGCTTCAGTGATTTTGTTGAAATTTTATGTTTTAAGTTCATTTATTGGGTGATGTTTATGTTCAAAATATGAAACTTTATACATATAATTGGATGCATCTCTGTACAACACCATTACAACCATGAGGGTACTGTGACCTTTATTTTATGCTTTACTAACAAAGGTTAAGTATTTGTGTTTAGCTCAGAACCACATACATTTTTTGCTCATCTGACCTACATTTTATGCTTTGCTAACATAGGTTAGGTATTTGTGTTAACTCACAACCACAAAAACTTGTCCATGCTATACACATCCTAGCCTTCACAGAAGGCCCTTTCTGACTAGTGCAGTTGGAAGTAGGTGCAAATATATATATATATATATATATATATATATATATATATATATATATATATTCGGTGGTGTACTTTCCACAGTAATGAATAGACATTGTATATTGTGATCAGTTACCCTCAACAGGTTAACTGTGCATTGTATATGTGAATGAGTATAGATGAGTGTACTGCATACATTTTATGTGCAGCCTGAGCTGTAGTGGCTAATCAATGCATAAACTATGTATGCTTTTAATAGTGACCCTTTCACTAGTAAAATCTGGCCTCTAGGGGTGGACAGTGAGCTTCTGAAGCACATTTTAAGAACAGTGACTTTAAGAAAAAATACATAATCTCTGGTTTTTATCAACTCATTATAGTACTTCTACTTGAAGAATGTTCTTTTTTATTATTTCTACTGGTCATAGACTAGAAGAGCTTATAGGATGGCCTGTTGTCCATTGTCCACCGTCAGTCAATCTATTAAAACAAGATTGTTATCGTTACACCTCCTAAGCTACTTGGAGGATTTCCATGAAACCTTACACACACAATTATCCCAAGATCGGCCATCTTGAAAATCTTGTTATTGCTACTCATCCTGAATGGAAGGTCATATCATCATGGGGTTTTCACTGAAAGACTTCTTATGATGTCTAGTTGGTCCTAAATTAAAATGGTGCTGATCTGACATACAATATTGCCGCCATATCAACCATCTTGAAAATCTTGCTATTGCTTCTTCTCTTAAAACGAAAAGTCATATTGACATCAACCAGAAGACTTCTTATGAGGTCTAGTGAGTCCGAAATTAAAATGGTGCCGATCTGCCTCCAATATGGCCACCATAGCAGCCATCTTGAAAATCTTGTTATTGCTTCTCCTCCTGGATGGATAGTCATATCAACATGGAGTTTTCACCAAAAGACTTTTTATGATATTCAGTTGGTCCTTAATGAAAATGTTGCCATTTGGACATCCAATACAGCAGCCATCTTGAAATTTTTTTATTGCTACTCCTCTTAATTAGAAAGTCATATTTACATTTTTCACCAGAAAACTTATTATGATGTCTAGCTGGTATTAAATGAAAATGATGCCAGTCTTATATCCAATATGGCTGCCACAGAGGCCATCCTGAAAATCTTGTTATCATTCAGGAATATCAGAGATGCTTTCAACATTCAGCAGTTAAATAGAAGAAACAGTCCTATCTTGGATCGCTGGAAATTCTTGTCGGACAGTGGAGTGTCAGTCCTTTCTAGTGGCTCTTGGCACTTGTCTTTCATTCAGCTGAATGGTTGAATCACACTCTTTGTAATGTGAGTTAAATAACACTCTGATGATTTCCAAAGAGATATTATCTCTATAAAAACATGAAAAAATATGCAAAGCTATACTTTACGACAAATATATATGAAAAGTTAATGTAAGCTGATGTAAAAACAGATTCCTGTACATAAATATTTTCTCTTTGTTAAATGTCGCTCTGTAAAAGTGGCTGCTAAAAATTGTATTTTTGTGTGAACCTAATATATGGTATCTTCTAGTGCCGTTGTCAAGGCCTCCGTTTCACTCGGCTACATACTCCACAGATTTTCATTAAGATTTTTGTTTAAAATTTTCATGATTTCACCTCAGTGATTTCCATACACAAAAACATGCATTTTTTATGTTACTAAAATGCTTGGCAGGTTCTCAGACTAAAGTAAATTGTAATATTGTTCTGTTTATTGTAGCTGCCCTCAGGGCAGGGGATCTGAGCAAGTTGCCTAGTAGGCAGAAAAAGAAGAAGGGCAAGAACAGGAATAAGGGAAATGCATTGTCCACTGTAAGTATACGGAAACATGTGAAATGCATCCAGTGGTTTTGGGGTTCTTATCCCTTTCTGTTAAGGGTTTATAGGAATGCAAATGATTTTCTTGCATTTACTGTATAATTTTCAACTATATTTTTCTTAAGTTAGAGTCTTGTGTGTAATGGATAGACTTGCATGTTCAATTGCTTAAATCAGTTATATCCCTTTTTCACAAAGTATGCAAGTTTCAAGTATACTATGAAATCAGATTATTTTGGGATGGGTCCAATACAGTTTGATTCTGCTGGAGTTTTTATACTCCTGCCATATGATGGAACGTATTATGTTGTAATGTTTTCCATCCATCTGTTACTAATTTGGTTTCCACACTCAAAAGCTCAAAGGTCAAGGTCACTGACTGAAAGAAGGAAAATGGTTTCTACACAATAACTTAAGTTCTCCACAATCTACAGTAAACAAACTTTGTGTATAGCTTGCACATACGATAAGGAAGAATCCTATTGATTTCCAGGTCAAAACTCACAGCTAATGTGCCTGAGTGAAGAAAAATGGTTTCTGCACAATAACTTGAGTTCTCCATCATCTATGGTTACCAAATTTTGTGGATGGCTTGTACTTGGTGTATGGAAGAAACCTATTGATTTTGGAGTGAAATTGTCAAAGGTCAAAATCACGGACTGAAAGAATTAAAACTGGTTTCTGCACAATAACCTTAGTTCTTCATGACATACCTCAACCAAACTTTGTGGATGGCTTGTACTTGGGGTTAGAAAGAAGGCTATTGATTTTTGGGGTCAAAAGGTCAAAGGTCAAGGTTACTGACTTAAAGATTAAAAATGGTTTCTGCACAATAACATTAATTCTACATCACAGGCCTGGCCCTAACTTAGGGTAAGGAAAAAAACCTGTCGATTTCAGGGACAAAAGGTCAAAAGTAAGAAAAGTGGTTTCTGAACAAACATTTAAGTTATACACATAGAGGACTGTTAAACCTGGTTTGGTTTGGTTTTTTTGTTGTTTAACACCATTTTTCAGCACATGATAGGCTATACATGGTAGCTGTTAAACATGGGGTGGGCGTATAATGTGCCATTCATTGTACTCTTGTTCTTTGAATGATTTCAGGAGATGTCAGTGCAAATCTTGCACATGAAGCATTGTTTTCCTACAGATTAGTTATTATGCCTCTGATGTTTGCAGCAGAAGTATTTTCATTTGGTCCAGTCTGTCTGTCCATCTGTATGTCCATTCTGGGAAGCTTGTTTGCACAAGTTGACATGCATTTTAAAGTAACACTGGAGCCATGCATATATTTGGTAAATTATAATTTTGCAAAACCTATTTGTCTGATCATTCTCAGGAGTGTGATGTGTTTTTACCCAGAGTAACAAAAAACCCACCAGACATAGACAAATGAAATATTTTAGGCATGTTTCTTTACATATGCTATTGATATGATTAGATTTTCATGCTATTCAAATCATTTTTATATTTTTCATAATACGGATTGAGGAGGGGTAACTTTTTCAAGTGCAAACCTTGTTTGCACAATTGTGGAAACATGGCTTGACAAAGGCAAATGAAATTTAGTAGTTTCTATGCATCTGTAGATGACCTGATTACATTTTCACACTGTTTGAACAATTTTTAGCTCTACCGGTCATAGACCAAAAGAGCTTATGGGATGGTCTGTTCGAGGATTGCCATGAAACTTTACACACACACACATTCATCCCATTGTCTAGTTGGTCCTAAATGAAAATGGTGGCACTTGGACATCGAATATGGCCACAAACAGCACCATCTTTAAAATCATGTTATTGCTACTCCTGAATATCAACATCGGATTTTCACTAAAACACTTCTTATGATGTCTAGTTGGTCTTAAGTGAAAATCGTGCCAATCTGACATCCAATATGGCCACCACAGCAGTTATCTTGTAAATCTTATTGCTACTCCTCCTGAATGGAAAGTCATATTGACATGAAGTTTCCACCAGAAGATTTCTTATGATGTCTATCTGATCCTAAATGAAAATGGTGCTGTTTGCATATTCAATATGGCCACCACAGTGCCCATCATGAAAATCTTGTTATTGCTAAAATAAAAAAATAGTGTTGCTCAGATGACCAGTATGGCTGCCATAGTGACCATTTAGAAAATCTTTTTATCATTACTTCGCCTGAATGAATGATCATATCAGCATGGGTTTTTCACTGAAAGATTTGTTATGATGTCTAGTTGGTCATAAATTACAATGGTACCATTATGACTGTCAAAATTGCTACCATAATAGCCATGTTAAATATTGTTATTGCTACTTCTCCTAGATGGATGGTCATATCGACATTGTGCTTTCACCAGAAGAATTCTTATAATGTCTAGTTGGTCCTAAAATGGAAATGGTACAAATCTGTTATCCAAAATGGCCACCATGTCAGCCATCTTGAAAATCTTGTTATTGTTACTCCTTCAGAACATAAAGTCATATGGGGTTTTCAACAAGAGACTTCTTATAATGTCTTGTTGGTCCTAAATTAAAATGGTGGTGATCTGACATCCACTCTTGAAAATCTTGTTCTTTTTACTCTTAATGGAAAGTCATTTTCATCAGAAGAGTTCTTGTGATATCTTGTTGGTCTTAAATGAAAATGATGCAAACTGACCCTCAATATGACCACAATGGGGTTTTCACCAGTATACTTCTAATGATATCTACTTAGACTCTTTGAGTGCAAGCTTTTTTATTTAGCTTGATTATGAAAAAAACTTGACCTAAAGAAATTAAATCAGAGAGGCAAGCTTCCATTAATATTTGGATAAGCTGACTAAATTTTCACTCAATTTCTGAAGTTTGGGCCTAGATTTTTTCTGGTGAAACCTTGTAAGCACAATTGCATAGAAATCACTTGATCTGTGTAACATGGGGTTTGGTACACAGGTTTTTGAACTTTCTGGATGTGGACTCCTTATCAGCATTTATAGTTTCCTATTGGTCCATTTGCCGAAGGAAAAAATTAAAATAGTCATGATTTGGTGTTATTATTGTTGTAAAGACATACCCAATTTTGATGAATAAAATTACATGTACTTATTTTTCATGTTACACATTGTCTTGATCTTGATTGTGCATTATGTCCAGATGCAGTTGTCTGATTTTATTTATGTGTAGGTTTAAAGAATTATCATAATCAAATTGTGGAAATTTCAAAAAAGAAAGATCATACTTTGTTTGAAGTATGTGCCTGACAAAGACCATATGGAAGGTGAAGAAAAACTAAAAACAATATTTCACATTAACATGTAAATCCGTGTAAGTGATGTTCTGAGAATTATGATGTTCAGCATATAAGAAATTAATGAATTCATGTGTACAGTAGGAGCTTAATCAGAGATACTGACCCTTTAATGTCTCTCTAGGGTTGTCAAGCAGTGTCTATTCTTGGATTTGTGGTTGCAGGATTTGCACTTTTTTTTTTTAATTGCGCCAACGCATCAACCAGTCATACATTCTTTTTTCAAGCCCTACCTTTATTTCTTAATTAAATCCAGCCTATATTTATAAAATTTCCCCTTTTCTCAAATGGGGGGAGGAATTTCCCCCTATAATTTTACGTTTTAGAAAAGTACCTTTAAAGAAAATGCTCAAGTCTATATACAAATTTGCATATCCTCTGTCTGTATTTCTCTTTCTGTACATATAGGCTGAGGATCGTGCTCAGAATGAAATAAACAAGGCACAGGTGTACGGAGCTAGGGCTATGAAACGTGCCTTGAAACCTAAGAGGATCAGAGCATTTAAGGATGATGACTTCTCTTCAGGTATTATTATAAAGCTTATACATTTGGATCTTTTTCATCTGTCTGCCTGTCAGTCTTTTTGCATGTTTGTGTCAAACAGTGTAGATTACCAATATTTGGCTGGATTGCAATGCAACTCTAGCCTATGGATTCATATCTGTCTGACAAAGCTAGGACACTTTGACCTATATTTCCCACTCCTTTTATTTGTATTATGTTTTGCATTTTGCTCCATTATTCAGAGACAACTGCATGCAGAGGTTTTACCTTGACATTTGGATGCTGTATTGAGAGAATTACATGCTTCAAACAAAACTAAACTTGACAATCTTGTCACATCATCATTGGCAGTTTCTTGTTACATGTTATGGTGCAATTCAGTAAGTAAATTCTGTGACAGGTGATTTGTTCTTGAGAAATGTTTGACATGTTTGTAGCCCTTTTTTCATTATCAGCTTCAAAACTGCAATTTTTTTAACCAGCATAGGTGAGTACAGATTGGATACATGTAGTCTTTTAAGATAAATCAACTTACACATGTAGATGTTCTATTTATAGAATACCATAGGTCATGTTCCCCCAATTGGCAGAATTATGTCTCTTTGAAAACTTCATTATTTGTTATCTAAGGTAGCTCTGAAAATGTGTTATTTAGTGATCTTAGGAATCTTTGAAAACTTTTTGTTATTTGGTGATCTAAGGTAGCTTTGAAGACTTCATTATTTGGTGATCTAAGGTGCTTGAAAACTTTTGTTTTTTGGTGATCTAAGGTAGCTTTGAAAACTTCATTAATTGGTGATCTAAGGTAGCTTTGGAAACTTCATTATTTGGTTATCTAAGGTAGCTTTGAAAATTTCATTATATGGTGATCTAAGGTAGCTTTGAAAACTTCTTTATATGGTGATCTAAGGTAGCTTTGAAAATTTCATTATTTGGTGATCTAAGGTAGCTTTGAAAACTTCATTATATGGCGATCTAATGTAGCTTCAGTGCAGGGTCTATAAATATTAGGTTGTGATTTCTAGACCAATGTTATGTTCAAGGTTTACTCCATTCTATCAAAAGATGTAGGGTCATATCAAATTTTCACTTTGCTTTTGTTCTTATGATGATCCTGTTTATTGTATTGGGACAATGTAAAGTTGGAAAACCCTAATTATTATAGAACAATAATGGTTGCTTTACCATCACAGTTTACTTCCAGTTTGCAATCTGTACAAAAGGTTCCAAAGAACCTTTGTTTGATTACTTTATGAACTACAGCAAACAGCTCATCTTTCCATTCTGTGAGATTTCATCTGTTGCTGTTATTTTTGACAAATTGCAATGTACAGTAGTTCCTCACTGTGATGTTCCTCAGTTTAATGCTGTCTTCCTTGTACCACAGGTATGATCATGGATGCCAATAAATTGGTTAACATTTGGTTTTTGGCTTGGAATGATTTCAATCCCTCCATGTATGTGGCATAGAATCCATTATCTTTTACCAAATATAGTTTGTATTACTAATAATAGTAACAAACTGTATTGTCTAAGTAAAATTAGTAACAAAGTATAACTCCATTGGCCTTTGAGGTCAGTTTCATATTTCAAGGGAGACAATTAAGATTTAGTTAAATTATTTGACCGTATAGTAGTTATCTCCCTTGAATATTGTTCCACTGGTGGAAATATTTGAAACAGTAGTAGAAAATGCTTTCAACTCATTAAGGCAGAGAGATGCAATTTTACATCACAAGGTAGTACCCTTCTTCCATAGCCTGTGATGTCATCATAGTTCACAATAGACCCAAGCAGGTGGTATTAGAGAGAGGAAGAAGAATGTAGCTTTACACTGATGTCAAGTAACAGAGATTCTACGCACATTAAAAAACACATCAGGAAAATATGCAATTTTGAGACCTGATTTTCTTTGCTATAAAAATTGGCACTTGCCAGACCAGAGTTTTTGTCTGGATTTTAGACTTCCTGTCATTAGATCTAAAGCAGACCTGACCAAACTTCACACAGACAGACGAACCTTTGTAAAAAAATTGGGTAACTTTGGGATTTGGGGTAAAAGGGGACAAACAGGCAAAACTCATGGGTTCAGTATGCAAAAGAATTTTTTTTTTCTCACCCAATCTGCTCATGTGCTGACCTGATAGCCAATCCAAAACAACCTCTCTTACATATCTAAGCAACTGTTAATAGGAAAATCCCGGAGTCCAATGTGCTTGGATTCCATTGGAAATAACATAAAAACTGTATCTTCTACCCCAATCTTAAGTGAAAATTTGAAAAAGCTCCCGGTCTTAATGAGTTAAAAGGAAATCACCACAATAATTCCTCAAATAATGTTTTAGATGTTAATATAGATGTTTCAGGTGTTAATATGAATCCTCAAGTGATGTATAAAAAAAAGAATGTTTTAGATGTTAATATAGATGTTTCAGGTGTTAATATGAATCCTCAAGTGATGTATAAAAAAAAGAATGTTTTAGATGTTAATATAGATGTTTCAGGTGTTAATATAGATGTTTTAGATGTTAATATAGATGTTTCAGGTGTTAATATGAATCCTCAAGTGATGTTTTAGATGTTTCAGGTGTTAATATGAATCCTCAAGTGATGTTTTAGATGTTTCAGGTGTTAATATGAATCCTCAAGTGATGTTTTAGATGTTAATATAGATGTTTCAGGTGTTAATATGAATCCTCAAGTGATGTTTTAGATGTTTCAGGTGTTAATATGAATCCTCAAGTGATGTTTTAGATGTTTCAGGTGTTAATATGAATCCTCAAGTGATGTTTTAGATGTTTCAGGTGTTAATATGAATCCTCAAGTGATGTTTTAGATGTTTCAGGTGTTAATATGAATCCTCAAGTGATGTTTTAGATGTTTCAGGTGTTAATATGAATCCTCAAGTGATGTTTTAGATGTTTCAGGTGTTAATATGAATCCTCAAGTGATGTTTTAGATGTTTCAGGTGTTAATATGAATCCTCAAGTGATGTTTTAGATGTTTCAGGTGTTAATATGAATCCTCAAGTGATGTTTTAGATGTTTCAGGTGTTAATATGAATCCTCAAGTGATGTTTTAGATGTTTCAGGTGTTAATATGAATCCTCAAGTGATGTATAAAAAAAAGAAAAATTTGAATATTATAAAGATTATATAGAACAATTTGTTTACAATTTGTAAAAACGACCATGAATAGGAATATCTCTGGAGTTATGGTCTTTCATCTGATCTTCTATAAATTAGTACCACTTCAGTCCTCCAAGCCATTATCAGTGTTTGATTATTTCACTTCATTTCAGTTCTTCACTGATGATAGCCAATTATAATGTGAGTTTCAGCAACATCCCTCAATATAAGACTCCCCCACTTATATTGTGACTCACTGTTAAGGCTTCAATGAACAGCATTATAAAGAGGGAACAGTAAATTATGGAAACATTTACTGAAATAAATGACCATGTCAAAATATATTACTTTCTATGAGTATGTATTTTTTTTCTGTCTTGTCAATGTTGCAGGTGCTCCTAGCAAAAAGAAAAAGAAAGTGAAGCACAGGTCAGCCTTTGATGCAGAATTGACGAATACTGGGAAGTCTGCACTAAAGAAATTCAGAGCTGGGTGAGAGAAATATTGAACACGTCTTCTCCTTAGTATAAATCTAAGTAATATCATGAAAAGTTTGTCTTGAAAACAACATTCAAGAACGTAACACTAAACCACGATCAAGAATATAACGCTAAACTCACCATCAAGAATGTAACACTAAACTCACCATCAAGAATATAACACTAAACTCACTATCTGAGTTTAATTTGTCATGAAAAGCTCTACATTTGAAGTATCTTATACTGGGGCAATTTTTCAATATATACAGAATAATATTATGACCCATGAAAATGTTTGGAATATCCTGCTTTGTGCTATAAGTTAGCTCATTTGTACTTAGAACTGTCCTAACTAAATGTAGTGGTATATGATGGTCTTGTTACATGGGAAAACAGTATGTCATCTCTGAGACAAGTATATATAACTTGTACTTGGAACTGTTCTAACAAATATGAAGGTTTTGTTACATGGAAAGCCAGAGTATGCATTGTAATACTTATATTTATATCCATCTCCAAGACAAGTATATGTAACTTAGAACTGTCCTAACTAAACGTAGTGGTATATGATGGTCTTGTTACATAGGAAACCGGAGTATGTAGTGTAATACTTATATTTATAGCCATCTCCGAGACAAGTATATATATGTCACTCCACACAGCTCAGTTTAACATTTCTGAGAGAAAAGGGATTCATAGACAAGTAACAGAATTATTATTTCACTCTTTGTGTCTAATCCACAGACTGATATTGATTTTTCATGTTTTTCTGTGTTTTCCTCAGGCCGTCATATAAAGAGAGAAAAGAACATGGCCTGATTGGGAAGAAGAAAGGAAAAGGAAAATCTTTCAGAGGAAAAAGGTAGTATCAATATACAAGTCACAATATCAAGGCAATATGTAAAGTGGAACTTTGTATTTATTTCATTCTTCAGAACAGATTTTTTTTTCTTTTTTAACATCAGTATATATATTCACCCAAATAATTAACATGATGTATTAGTGTTTTCAACTTATTAGAAATAAACCTAGCTAGGCCTGACATCAAGATGTGGGAACCCTATAGTAATTACCTTCTCCATATGTCTGCTTGTCTGTTCATTCTTGTAACAAGCATAGAACAGCAACCTTGCACATAATTGGATGCCATTTGATAGGGAAATTGCCTATTTCATGTAGAGTTATGGCCCCTTATTGCCTGTCCTCCTGACTTTGGTTTCTGCATAACTTTACAAAGTTTTGTTGAATTTCAACCAAATTTGGCAAGAAGCTTTATATTGGTGAGACCTTGAATGAGTTCAGATGTTCCCATTATCATTTAGAAGAGTTATGGCCCCTTATTGCCTGTCTTTCTAACTTTGCTTTCTGCAGCACAACTTTGTTAAGGTTATTGCATTTCAACCAGAGTTATTGTGCACCTTTGCACCTTTATATTGATGAAACCTTGAATGAGTAGGATTTCCAGTATTTCATCATCATTTAGAAGAATTATGGACCCTAAATGCCCATCTCCAAACCTGGGTTTTCCAAACAAAAGTTTCTGTTCTATACCCATCACTACTAGCTCTAGGTCTTCTTGGAATCAAAGAATACATACATGATTTCAGTGAACTAAATATAAGAGGTTTGTAATGGTATATTGATGTTAGAAAAGTAACATTATTCACCATTGTGTATAGCAAGAGAACACAGGGGCTAGAATATGTGCATGAAATATGACTTATCAAAACAGATTTACCCGGTAACTATAACATTTAAAATTTTTAGTTTATCTGCCACTTTTATGTACTTTAACATTCTTTTTCTTTTTTATTTTTCAGGAAAAGATGACCAACAAGAATTTGACTTGTGTATAGCAGTATTTCCTAAAAGAATAAAACTATTAGAGTAAAGTCACCATCTGTGTTCAAATGCTAATCCATTTAATTGATAAAAATGTGATTTTATTCACAGTTTTCTGTATTTGACTGTGTTTCTATTTCACCAAGGTAAAAGGTAATAACGGAATTTATCACATAATGCTAACATTAGTAGCAATTTATGATCTCTTCATATAAAAAAATTACAATCATATTCCACACTGTGACATAAATTGTAGACATGCCTTATTATAATGCCACTGAGTTACTCAAATCCTGTGCCATACTGTGACATAAAACCTAGACATGCCTCATGGCAATGACACTGAATTACTCAAATCCTGTGCCACACTGTGACATACAACCTTACCATGACTTATGGCAAAGCCACTGAATTACTCAAATCCTGTGCTTTACTGTGACATAAAACCCACACATGCCTTATGGCAAAGCCACTGAATTACTCAAATCCTGTGCCACACTGTGACATACAACCTTAACATGCCTTATGGCAATGCCACTGAGTTACTCATAGCCTTTGCAGAAATGTGATAAAGAGAATCTCAGACTTGAGTTTACCGAATATGAAATTTATCAACCTGTCATTATTGAATATGCCACTAGCAGCAAGCAACTGTTGTCATAAAGTACTATTCAGCTTGTTTCAATATCGGATGAAAATTTATATACAATCCTCTCAGCATGTCATGATGCATTCAAGGTGACAGGTCACAGAAAAAGGTCCTCTCTCTCTCTCTCTCTCCCTCTCTCTCTCTCTCTCAAACAAACAAAACAATGATGACAACAACACAGAGAAAGAAAGACAGTAAAACTGGCAAAGATATTTTTCATAATCTCACAAGCATTATGTATCTAAGAGAAAATCATAGATTTTCAAAAGGAATGCAGTTTAAATGACAACTTTTAACCCTATATTTTACGTATTTGATCTTTTTTACCTTTAAAAGAATTTTTCACATCTTTAATTTATATATTTATCATCCAGGAGGACATGTTTATGTTTGTTTGGAAGAGTTATAGACCAAAAGAACTTATGTGATGGCCTCTTGTCTATCATCCGTCCATTAGCACATGTTTATAATCCCCACTTGTAATAAATTACTGAGATGATTGCCATGCAGTTTTACACACACACACTTTCATCCCAAGGTCTAGTTGGTCCTAAATGAAAATGGTTCCCCTGGACATGCAATATGGCCAATGTGGCAGCCATCATGAAAATTTTATCACTACTTCTACTGAGTGGATGGTCATATTGATGTGAGGTTTTCACTCAAAGACTTCTTGTGATGTCTAGTTGGTCATAAATGGTGCTGATCTGACATCAAATGTAATTGCCATGACAGTCATCTTGAAAATATTGTTATTGCTACTCCTCTTTTACATGGATGATCATAAAACAGAGTTTTTTAATAAAAGACCTCTTGTCATCTCTAGTTGGTCATAAATGAAAATGGTGATGATCTGACATCCAATATGGCTGCTATGGTAGCCATATTGAAAATCTAGGTATTACTGCCCCTACATACAGACATGGGATTTTCAATAAATTGCTTCTTATGACGTCTAGTTGGTCCTAAATGAAAATAGTACCCTTTAAACATCCAATATAACGACCATGGTGTCCATCTTGAAAATCTTGTCATCATTACTTATCCTGAATGGATGGTCATATTGACATGGGGTTTTCACTACAAGACTACTTGTACTGTCTAGTTGTTCCTCAATGAAAATGGTGCCGATCTTACAGTCAATATTGCTGTCATGGTGGTCATCTTGAAAATCTTTTTATCACTGCTCTTCCTGAACTGATAGTCATATTGACATGAGTTTTTCACTAAAAGATTTGTTATAATGTATACTAGATCCTGAATGAAAATGATGCCTGACATAGCAGCAATCTTAAAACTCGTATTATCGCTATCTGAAAGACTTCCTACGATGTGTAGCTGGTCTTAAATAAAAATGGTGCTGTTTAAACCTCTAATTTTCATGGCCACTGTGGCTTTCTTAAAAATTTTGTGTCACTACTTTTCCTGAGTTTATAGTCATAACAACATTGGGGTTGCACTAAAATACTTTTCATGATATATAGTAGTTGGTCATAAATGAAAATGGTGCCAATCAGACCACTAAAGTAGCCATTTTAAAAATCTTGGTACAGCTGCTTCTTCTTGATGGCCATCCAGACAATATCTACATGGCTACTTCTCCAAAATGTATGGTTGAATCGACATGGGTTTTTCACTAACACTTTAGCAGCATGTAGATGGTTCTGAATAAAAATGGTGCTCATGTGACCAACAAAATGGCACCATAGTGGCTATCTTGAAAATCCTGTTATCACTGCTCCTCTTCATGAATGATGGGATTTCTCTAAAACACTTCTTGCAGTATTTAATTGGTTGTGAATGAAAATGGGGCAGATCTGTCCACCAACATATCAGCACTTTTCTGAAGGAGTTTTGACAACCAGACCTTATTGACCTTGGGGTCAGGTCAAAGGTCATTGATTACATTTTTGTATTTAAGTGAGCTTATGAACACTGACTTGTACATATATACAAGCGAATTTTGACCAGACTTTTTATTGGTTGCATTCCATTTAACAAGTTGATAGTCAGCACTCTGACATTGATTTTAAGATCAAAGGCTTTGACTCGGGGGTTTTGAGCTGTAATGGCTTGTGAACATGATAGAACAAAACAGTCTGCATGGATTTTTATCAAACCAAAATGTTTGAATATATTAGAAGACTACCTTGAATGATGCTGCCTAACTAACTTTTTTTGTTTACAGAAAAATATGAATGATAAGTTTTATTTTGACATTGTCTAAAATTAGTTCAGTGATTTTCTATCTATCATATCACATTCAGGACAAATTCAATGACAAAGAATGGTGTCCTGCACTTACAGGTGTTACGACTCTATGGTCTAGAAAAATGTAACAGAAAGAAAGTGAAACCAACAAATCAAGTAAAAATCAACAAGCAATTTATTTCTAGATAATTAGGATGAAAAATCAAAAAGACACTTACAGTAATGTGTATTAAAATCCAAATAATCCAATAAGAATTAGTGTCCTAATCACAAGTCGTAAATATAGAATATTCCGAATTTGCGGCTGTATCCTTGAATGTTATGATGTGCCAATGGTCTTCAAAGTCCTGATGTACTTGTAGTCTTTAATATGCTGATGTCAAAATGAAGTACTCCAAAATATCTCTGAATAAGTTCACATAAATTCCAAAATCATCAATTAAAAAATCCAAAATCCAAAAGTTTATGAGCACTGTTATAATCCAATATTTTAGATAATTCCTCTCTTAGAATTTGGAATCACTTTCCACAACTGTAATAACTCTTTACAAGACTGATAGTAATGTCGAAACTGAAAAACTGTCCACTAAACATGGTATATATAAAGATTGGTCACATGACAGAATGTTCTAGAATATGTGTCATCTTAATGGAATTTTACTTGTATGGACATGACTTTTTACACATAACTCTAAGGATTTTCCAGTTTTATCTGTAAACAAAATCAACCTTGACCTCAAATTCAGTAAACATTTTGTTTATCAAAACTATCCTTTAGCTCTAATCTGAAGTAAACATCCTAATTCAAGGACACTAGTTAAACATATTTTTCCTGATAAACAACATTAAGATTTAAGCAAATATTAAAGTTAAGAAACATTTATAATTTCCTAAAATATCTATAATATTATATAAACATCATACATAACACAGGTATCTTGTGAACTTAGACATGTAATAAAATATTTTTGTTACCAGATTTGGTATGTTGTAGTTTCTTAAGAATATCAACAATGGTTTCAATACTTGGCTATTAAAACTTGAAGGACAGAAAAAAAACAGACTTAAGTTCCTGAAAATTCTTTTCGGCCAGTCCCTTTGAGGAACTCTTTACATTTTTGGAACCTATCATTTAATTGACACTCTATAACCAGGATTGTGCTAATGTGCTATTAAACATACATACATACATACATACATACATACATACATACATACATACATACATACATACGTACATATGTACATACATACATACATACTTGTTGCAAAGAGGAATATTTAATTTTGAATAAAACAGTTTTTGAAATAATGTATAAAAAAAATATGAGTTTCTCACTTAATTGGAATCATGGTGGTATGAAGCTGTTGTAATTTCCTCCAACTCGTCTCTCAACTTAAAGTATAGACGACCATTATATAAAATACACATACACACATATATGTATATGCCATTATCATTCAACCTAATTTTAAAACTTGAAATGAACTGCTGCGAACTGGCTTTTGATACAAACATTAAAGTGAAACCAAAAGAAGAGAAAAAAAGGCTAGAGATATTCAATAGTCTCACTCAGAATTAAGACTAAAGATATTCAATAGTCTCAGAATTAAGACTTAAGATATTCATTAGTCTCACTCAGAATTAAGACTAAAGATATTAAATAGTCTCACTCAGAATTAAGACTAAAGATATTAAATAGTCTCACTCAGAATTAAGACAAGATATTCAATAGTCTCACTCAGAATTAAGACTAAAGATATTCAATAGTCTCACTCAGAATTAAGACTAAAGATATTCAATAGTCTCACTCAGAATTAAGACTAAAGATATTCAATAGTCTCAGAATTAAGACTAAAGATATTCAAGTCTGACTCAGAATTAAGACTAAAGATATTCAATAGTCTCAGAATTAAGACAAGATATTCAATAGTCTGACTCAGAATTAAGACTAAAGATGTTCAATAGTCTGACTCAGAATTAAGACTAAAGATGTTCAATAGTCTGACTCAGAATTAAGACTAAAGATATTCAATAGTCTGACTCAGAATTAAGGCTAAAGATATTCAATAGTCTCAGAATTAAGACTAAAGATATTCAGTAGTCTCACTCAGAATTAAGACTAAAGATATTCAATAGTCACACTCAGAATTAAGACAGAATCTTGGCACTTTAAGGACATCATAATTGATGATTATGGACTAAGTTTTGAATTTCACATTTTTTAACGAAGTTTGCAGGAAAGCAGCATTATTTTCAACACTTTCGTCTGTCAATCACTACCCCCCCCCACACCCCCATTATTGATACATGCATACAAATACTCACCCATCCCAACCTCCGCATTCAGGGGAGGGATCAAAGTTCCAAAACTGTTGTACTTATGTACAGACCACCCCCAGTTATATCCCTTAGTTTCAAGTATCTATCTTGGACGTCGTAAGAGGAGTTACGCGACATTACATACACGTCTGGACGGGCAGGACATTACATACACGTCTGGACGGGCAGGATCGTAAAATCCCAACCTTTTCTTCAAAAAGCATGGAGATGAATAAGTTTAAAAAGTATAGCGCCTGGCTATGTATTCTGAAAACTTGGAGGATGACACTTAAGCCCAGACTCCTACAATTTGACATTCTGTAATTTTCGTCAGAATGAAATTAGAATCGTAGAACTTGAAGGATTTTGGAAAATTTGGGTTCTTTTTCATCCTCAGTTAATTTCAGTGAACTGGATTATTGCATCTGATTTGAGGATTTTGAATCTGACCTCAGTTTCTGTGACTAGGAAGCTTTGAGAGAGTGATCAAGTTGTGGGGTTTTCTTTTCACTCCTTGCTAAGCAAAAAATTATGTTGCAAAGGTAAAGATTAAAAATTGTATGATTCACGGGCCAGATTTCACAATAAGATATAACTCAGCATCTTTTTTCTTTACAATAAATTTTTATTATAAAAACATGTATATAATAAAATTTACAACAACAAAAAATCACAAAAATGACATGTATATTGAAGATCTTTCCACAAGGATCATTTTCAAACAGCTATTGCAGAGAGTTTACTTTGTTTCGGTGTTGCACAGGGGCCTGTTCTTGGACCTGTTCTCTTCATTCTATACACTCAGCCCCTCTCAAGTGTCATAGATCGTCATCCGGTGTCCCACCAATTTTACGCTGATGACACCCAAATATACAAATCTAGCCACCCAACTGAAGATAATGCTACCATCCAAGGCATAGAGAGGTGCATTTACGATGTGAATTCATGGATGACATGTTACAAGCTGCAGATGAATGATGACAAACTGAAGCCATTCTGATCACCACGCAAAGACTTTCTCATTCCCATCCTTACCTAAAACAATAAGTATCAGCAACACCAACATTAAATTCACACAGTACAAAACCTAGGTGTCACTCTCAACAGTACTCTCATTACACCAACATGTCATGAAGGTATTGTTATATATGATGTTTATATACTTAACTTTTGTCTATGATTGTAAATTGTATGGTTATTTGAAAATACATGCTTGACTTTTGTCCAGTTGTTTACACAGTATTTTGCAACATGTCCTGTTGTGACATGGGTCAGGTAGGCAAGTGTTTTTGCATTAGAATTAGTCGTATTCTTATGTTACATGGGTCAGGTACACTAATATATATATATATATATATATATATATATATATATATATATATATATATATATATATATATATATATATACAGATTTTGGTAAATAATTTCATTCTTGTTCAAAAATTTCTGTTCTAAAAATCAGTCTGAGTTTACAGTTGTGTTGAAATCAGATATACTTTGAGGGGAATTATTTATTTAAAATATTGGAATTACTAACGTGCTCGTTGACTTTTGGATTAATACATGATTTGGGGATTTATGTGAACTCATTCAAATACATTCTGGATTACATCGTTGTGGTACATCAGGACATGCAAGGCTATTGGAATTCATTTGGAACATTCTATTATTTTGGACTTGTGATTAGGACATTTAGGATTATTTTGAATTTAACTGTAAGTGCCTTTTGAATTTTGAGTTTAATTGTCTGGAAATAATATAGTCTTTTGCTTTTACTTGATTTTATTGGTTTCACTTTTTTTAGTTACATATTTTAAGACGTAGAGTCGTAACATATGCAAGGCTGCATATCTGGAGCGGAGACGTATCAACTCCATTCGCAATTTTCTTTCAGTTGATGCTACTATAACACTTGTGTGTTCCTTAGTACTCTCGACTGGACTATTGTTATTCTTTTATCTGGTTCGTCTCAGTATCTCCTACAGAAACTTCAAAATGTTCAAAATACAGCTCATCCTTAGAGTACTAAGAACCGAGCACTCCTCCCCCCTGCTATGTACCCTCATCTGGTTACCTGTTCGCTCCAGAATCAAACACAAAATATGTTCTCTATGCTACATTTCGTTGACTGCCTCTAGTCCAAAATACCTATCGGACCTCGCCCACGTGTAAATCCCTTCAAGATTCTTACGCTCCTCTTCCGACACTCGTATTCTCATTATTCCCGCTATCAAAACAAAGTCCTACGGACAAAGTTCATTTGCCTACCAGGGCCCAGCTACCTGGAAAGATTTGCCTGTTTAACCTAGACACAAGGACACTGTGATCTCATTCAAGAGTACTCGAAGATAGAACTCACCTATTTCGACTGCAAGAACAGACTTGGGACTTAACAATGTTTCCTTAGCTTATTTATTTTCAGCATGTTTTTTGTTTCTAATTTCATGGTGTTTGTTTTTGTAATTGTGTACATATATATGTCATTATGTGTTAACTAATATTGTAAAGCGCTTAGAGCTCCTGAAGATTAAGCGCTGTACAAAGTCCACATCATTATTATTATTATTATTATTACTACTACTTAGATCTGACAAACGTGTCTCGTGCCGTATCTTATGTAAACTATAGATCCCAGCATTTCTTTTCCTGATTATTATGTGTGTGCAGACAGTTCTTGTTATCTAGTCACACATTATTACTGCATCCTCGAGTGAAGACTGACATTTTCTTCCCTTTGCTAATTAGTTTCCTTGCTAGAATAATTAAGTTCACAATGGTAAGTTTAAGACAACCCTAAGAATTTACCTAACAAAAATTAGTCCGAGTTGATATGGTACGCAAACAAGTCAAGTCATTGAGGTATTAAAAGCGTACGAGTCATAAGCTGTTGTTTTCTCAAAGAAAGTAATATAGCAACATATGCCCACCCACTCCTCCCCTCATTTGAGTTAAATGGCTCCTCACGTACTTCATTGGGCGGGAATTAAATTTGAAAATGGTCTTAATTGTTGTTACTGAAATGTTAACGCATATATGACCTTTACACTTCTCGTTCTAAATATACTGCAATATTTCTTCTCTATTCAATCAGAAAACAACATTGCCTGCTAGTTTTGTCGTAATGTGCATCTGCGTTACCTTCCGTTTTCTAATGACTGCATATATTTTGTTCCCTTACAGCAATTGGCTGCTTAGATAATTGCAACTTTGAAAATTCTCACGCTTTTCTCATATTGCCTCGATCCTCTAATCCAATCCTTCCTCCCAACATTCCTCCCCCCCCCCCCCCCCATTTCAATCCCACTAACCCTGGACTATGACCCAAAAGTCGTAACCAGAAAACGTGTTAAAAATATTACAGCCATATGTCTTAGTGTTGTTAATACATATCATTGTCGGAAACCCACTTGTGATTGATTCCGTTACCACTCTGGTAACGGAATCGGTTACTCGTGGGTTTCCAATGATGATTGCATTTATAAATAACTGTAATTAAAATGTAATATTTGACCGTTTGACCTCCTCCCAGGGACCCACTTGTATATTATTAACACATGGACGAGTATTCTACCAAATTTCAACTCGTCTTTTGAGGAGAAGAAAACGTAACGGACGGACAGTGTATTACAATATCTCCTGATTTTTAAACTTACAAAGGTGAGGATAATAACTATTAGGTTTATATTATGGGTTGTAATTGCATTAAAATAGCAATTCTTCACCATTGTATGATCGGTTATACATGTTGATGACAAAAAATAGAGAGCTATTTAGCATACTTGGATTGTCAAGGATATACTATAAAATCTAATTTCAAGTTAATTTAAAGCAGACGAGTAATGTTGGATCTGCTTTGGTAATCTCTCTATCTCTCTCTTTCGCTATCTCTCTTGCAACATGCAGATCACGCAACTTTCATATGTATATGTACGTTCCTTTGAGTAGAATTCTCTCTAATTTTCTCAGGTGCACATTGCAAAAACACATATCTTTCTAATAGCTTAACATTGCAATTATGATTCATCGGCTTAACAATGATAGGCTTAACTTCTCCCAGTGTTTGAATACACCTCTTAGAAATGAGAACTTCTGTAACTGAATGATTCATGTTATCACTTACCGTATGTAGACCCGTGTGTTACTTTTCTGAGTAGCGATTTAACAATCATTAATGGAAGTACCATAAAAATAAATTACAAAAATACATTTAAAAAGTCAGAGGCACTAAATGATGAATCGATCTCCGTGCTGTGGATTAATTCGGGTATTTGAGCACGGAAATTTCAGAAGAAAAACTCAAATTTCGTAAGTACTAATTGTAAAAAGGAAGAACAAAAAGCGAAAGTATGTATATGAGAGAGAGAGAGAGAGAGAGCAATGAAAGGGAAAACTAAAAGGTTCGATCATTCCAACGCGATCGTAATGTATGTATTTATGTCCACAGTGACCACACATATTTTGCAAAATAAATAAATATAAAGATAACACATACGTTTGTCGGCATTTAAGGATGACAGTCCGCATTTCTTGAAAACGATAAGGAAATCGGTAACAAAAACCACAAAAATAATAATAAATAAATAAAAAAATTAAAATTATAATAACAAATAAAGATCAAGGTACCTTCAAGTTTAATTGTATTTTCCCGTAATGAAACCCACGGTTTGCAAGATCTTCAATCTCTAGAGATATTCAAATAAAACACCCTCGATGTAGAATTTAGAACGAAAGAGTAAGTTTAAAAGTGTAATTTTATGCATAAACATAAATCAGCATTCTTGAATTATTTGTCCATATATCCGCAGCTAGGACGGAAAATACGCATAATGCAGAAAAACCCGTATATGTTGTCAGTCTAGTATGAATGTATGTTGTTTTGTTGGGGGTGGGGGTGGGTGGGTAAGGCACTTTTAACACATTATGGGCAAATCATGCCGAGGAAATGGGAGATGTATGTCTCTCTCTCTCTCTACAAAAATTGAAAACGGCACAAATTCAAAACAGTTTCCCAACGTTTCGAGCTAAACAAGCTTTTCGTCAGGGGAATAAACAGCTTACATATACAAAACAGACACTAAACACAAAATCTAAGATAAATTCTGGACTCCCACATGTTAAATTCACTATGGGGAATTTACAACAAGAGATATAATAAAAAGTTGTTCCATAATAATAATAATAATAATAACAAACGAGCGGGTTATTGTGTCTATCACATAGAGGACCAACATGTTTTGACCTAATTCCATGTTGTGAATAAAGGACGGAAACACAGCATGTTGAAAAGTCAACGCCATCTACATGAGTTGCAAAAGAAATTATATCCCGGTAGAGTTGTGCATGGAAGTTCTAAAGGAAGGATGTCAAGAGAATTGTGTAGTGGGATAATATTAATATTAATAATAATAATAATAATGACAATAAAATAATTTTAAAAAATAATACATTTTTTTTTTTTTGGGTAAATATTATCGCAAGCAAATTGCGAACGGGTGAAAAACTGATTACTGGCTGTAATTTTGATAAGACTGCAACCAGAAGGTTAGATTTTTTAATTTAGTCCGAAATCCCAATTAATTTTCAATTGTAATATCCAGTATCGTTCCTTACGTGTGCGTTCTGTGTCGATCCACCCCAAGTTTGATTCAATGGGTAGCATCTCAAGGGATTCATCTGAATATCCAGTCGAGTTGTAGTGGCTGGAGACTTGAGCGTTTATTTTAGTGCCAATGTGGCTTTTTTTTTTATTCATTCGCTTTCTGAAATCAACTGTTTCGCATATTGAGTGACATAGATCTTGCGTGTCAGAAGATAGATTGCATTCCTGTCTCGACATCCTAACTTCTGATTGATCGTGTATCTAACTCCTGTTGTGGAACTTCTGAAAGATTCGGTCTCGGGCATATGCTTGCAAATTATGCAACGCTTGTCTTTGCAGCAGTACGTGCCTGAATCTGTGGTCTTGTTTGAAGTTATCTTGGCACGTACTAGATGGTCCTTGAGATTTTTAGGTCTACGGTACGCAGCCATATGAACGTCTTTAAATATACCCTTCAGACATTCGGACGATTCAATATGGTGCCAATGCTTCCGAATGATCTGTTGTAGGTTCGGGGCATCGGGGTGGAAAGGTACTACGAAGGGGACACGCCTGTTGGTTTTCTTAGTGTTTATCGAGGAGTCTAGTTTTGGTAATAGCCTCATCAATGTAGTTCCTTTTGTATCCTCTCCTTCTAATGTGCTTCTTGAGCTCCCAGAGTCTCTTTTCAAAGGTAACAGGATTAGAGCATATGCGTTTGGTAAGAACACACATACCGTAACGGAGATTTATTACGTGCCGGCGGTCGCAGCTGGTCGGGAGTAGATACTGGTGAGAGTCACACACACACACACACACACACACACACACACACACACACACACACACACACACACACACACACACACACATATATATATATATATATATATATATATATATATATATATATATATATATATATATATATATATATATATATAATTATCTCCCCGAGATTCATACAAATCTGGCATAGATGTAACAATGAATTATCACAGGATCCGATGTCCGATGTATTTTTATTTCATAATCACCGGAAAAGGATCAGCGGTTTTCACATACACACACACACCTTTATTTTTTTATGACATGTGGTTGCTTCAGACATTACGCTTTTACCTTATTTGAAAAATGGTAACGTTTGTGTAATATTACACATGATTAGGGTTTTACGAAACTTCCATACCGATATTATATTTTCTCAGTTTTTGTTCTCTCCCTGATGTAAGTATTTTACACATGGTTGCATCTGAATAAAAATGAAAAAATAAATGTTATAATGTCCGACTGTGATGATTTTTGCTAACAATAGAGGAAAGGTGTTTTACATGAACCTGTAAATGGTAAAGTAGTAAGGGAGAAGAAAGACGCATTAACTCTTCAGTTTGCCAAAGATATTTCTCCCTTACCACATATGCCTAACCATTCGTTCGTTTAATCCATTTAAATTTTGCATTTCTGAACTCCTCTGCAAATTTAGTGATTACGTTTCTTATATAGCAACAAAAAAAAAAAAAAAAAATTACATGCAACAAAACTGACATTGTTTAAGATCCTATTATGTCAATTAGTGACGTCATTTGAAAACAATTGAATTTATATTATATGTAAACTTTGAGGGCGCCCCGGGTGGCCGAGTGGTCTAAGGCGCTCGCCTTTACCAATCACTGCCATCTCACCTCTGTGGGTTCGAGTCTCGGGCTCGGCCAATGTGGTTATGTGAGAAAGCTTGCCAGTAGCTTCCCGTGGGTCGGTGGTTCTTCCCTGAATTTTCCCCGGGTTCTTCCTCCACCAGATATACTGACCGCCATGTATAGCCTATCATGTACTGAAAAATGGCGTTAAACCCATAAAACCAAACCAAACCATATGTAAACTTTGCATATTCTATTTTTTTTCGTTTTTAAATAAATTTGATTTTGTTGTGCTTTAATGCTATTGTTAGCACATGATGGCGGCCAGTATATTTGGTGGAGGATGAGCCCGGGAAGAATCACCGACCCATGGAAAGCTACTGGCAAGGTAGAATCACCGACCCATGGAAAGCTACTGGCAAAGTAGAATCACCGACCCATGGAAAGCTACTGGCAAGGTAGAACCACCTACCCATGGAAAGCTAATGGCAAGGTAGAATCACCGACCCATGGAAAGCTACTGGCAAGGTAGAACCACCGACCCATGGAAAGCTACTGGCAAGGTAGAATCACCGACCCATGGAAAGCTACTGGCAAGGTAGAATCACCGACCCATGGAAAGCTACTGCCAAGGTAGAATCACCGACCCATGGAAAGCTACTGGCAAGGTAGAATCACCGACCCATGGAAAGCTACTGGCAAGGTAGAATCACCGACCCATGGAAAGCTACTGGCAAGGTAGAATCACCGACCCATGGAAAGCTACTGGGAAGGTAGAATCACCGACCCATGGAAAGCTACTGGCAAGGTAGAATCACCGACCCAATGTATCGGTTATAGAATCCAACCATACTTCAATATCTGAATAACTTAGAGGTAACCAAAAATAAAGTTGATTCCCAAGGGTCGCTACAATTGTTAACTTTTAAGCGCTGAAATTTGTAAGTGTAAACATTATATTATAAATAAATTTGGAACAAAATCCAATGCGTTGAATTTCCTGGTCAGTTTCTTCAAAATCCTACTAGACGTCGATGTGAAAGGATCGGGGCAGAAATGAACGTTTTAGCGTAAAACCTGCCAAGGTCTTATTAACGCAAACTGATCATGTAAAGAAGAACCCTCGAGTTCTCTACAAATTTTTAAATAAAAAATTCACGGCTACGTTTCTAACGTGGAGTTCAATATATTGGCCGTTTTCAGTAAGGTCACTAGCCGACGACTTAAGCCTCAGTGTTCATAAATTTACATGTGTGGAATACAAGCCGGCAGCTGGCCCTATAAGAGGCAAGCAGAATTTGTCATTTTCCATAAGTCATATTGAGACAAATTTAGCACATAAATTACAAAAATATACTTTTTTTTTCTTCACTCTTTCAAATAAAGTATGTTTATCGTATTTTCTTGAGATTCCAGGAATTTATTTCTATTGACATTCACCTTGTTTAATCAATAGTAAAATCTAATATGGCTGACGATGGCATCATCTGAAAATGGTCTTTAGAAAACTACGGATCAAATTTGGAAAATTTTTGGTCCAGGATCAAAATCTTGAGGTTCAGGGTGCAGGCAGGGCCGGATTAAGACCTTTAGAGGCCGTAAGCACTGAAAAGATTTTGGTGCCCCCCCCCCCCCCCATGTAATTCAAAATAAAAACAATACTAAACCGTAATTTCTCATGTTTTTTGGTGCCCCTGCTTTGCACCAAGCACGTGCTTAGTCTGCCTATTGGGTAATCCAGCACTGAGTGCAGGTACTTTCATTAAATAGAGTTCCGAGTTATCAGCATTGACTTGGGATGAACCTACAGCGATGCATGCCGGGAGATATACGGCAGGCCTTTGTTTTTGTTTAGCTCAAGTGAATCCAGGCTAATCTTTATCCTCCTCATGTAGTTTAGCACCTGACTTGCTTTTCTTTCCAAAGGAGGCAGGCATGGTCTGGAACACGGCTGTATACTGATATAATCAGAGTATAATTTGACCGTCATTAAATTCCCTGTACCATCCATTTATCTATCAATTTATCTATCTATCTATCTCGATACATGCGTGTATGTATGTATGTAT